>CM046875.1:608895424-609249860 GCA_025667525.1 Glebionis coronaria | reverse complement strand
CCTCTTACTTCTACCCCTCCTCCACCCAAGGATGTAAGTGATCCTATTCTCCCAAAGCCTTCCTCTTCTTCCAATATACCTTATCCATCTAGGTTGAGGAAAGAGAATCTCAAAAGCAAGGACAATATTCAGGTTTCGAACTTTCTTAAAATGTTCAAACAATTGAATTTCAACATCTCCTTCGCTGAGGCTCTCTCTCACATGCCTAAGTACGCAAAAATGTTTAAAGATCTTCTGAGTGACAAGGAAAAGCTTCTAGATATTGCCAACACCCAACTTAATGAGAATTGCTCTGCAGTGCTCTTAAGGAAATTGCCAACCAAGCTTGGTGATCCGGGTCGTTTCTTAATCCCTTGCAATTTCCCGGGAGTATAGAATTGCATGGCCTTAGCCGATCTAGGTGCCAGTATTAATCTAATGCCTCTAAGCGTTTGGAAGCAATTATCTCTCCCTGAGCTAGTCCCCACCAAAATGACTTTGGAATTAGCTAACCGTACGGTTGCTTATCCAGTGGGGATAGCCGAAGACGTCTTTGTAGGAATCGACAAATTCACTTTTCCTGCCGATTTCGTCGTCGTCGACTACGAGATGGACCCTCGTGTTCCCTTGATCGTGGGTCGTCCATTCCTGAGGACCGGTCGCACTCTTATCGATGTTGAAGCCGGTGAGCTTATCATGAGAGTGGGTGACGATAAAATCGTCTTCAACATGGGAAAGTTGTCTAAACAACCTTATTCATACGAGAGTGTTAATTGTATTGACGTTCTGGATGAGGCTTGTGAAGAACACTTTAATGATGCTTGTAAAATATTCCTACCTCTCTTCCCAATGTTGAAACCGTTTCCTCTATTGATTCATCACTGTCTCTATTTGGAGAAAGTGATTTGTTTTGGAACGATCTCGAAGCCACCATGGGAGATGTGAACTTAGCTAATGATGATTCTCCCACCGATGGGGATGAACACATGCATTTCTTTGAAAACCTTCTCAACGAAGACAATCTTTCTCCACCATCTCCCACGGTTATTGCTATCGATACTCCGACTTTGAAAACGCCTCCCATCGAAAATCCTCCGGATTTAGAACTTAAGGAGTTGCCGCCCCATCTCGAGTATGTGTTCCTTGAAGAAAAGAAGAAGTCGCCCGTCATCATTGCAAAGGACTTGAACGATGAAGAAAAAACTCGCCTCATCTCCGTGCTTAAAGATCATAAGAAGGCAATTGCTTGGAAAATTTCCGACATCCGCGGAATTGATCCGAACTTTTGTACTCACAAAATTCTCATGGAAGATGACTTTAAACCCGCAATCCAGAGCCAAAGAAGGGTTAATCCTAAAATTCATGACGTCATCAAACAAGAGGTTATCAAACTTCTAGATGCCGGCTTGATTTACCCTATCTCGGATTCGCCTTGGGTAAGTCCCGTCCATTGTGTGCCCAAGAAGGGCGGAATAACCGTTGTTTTCAATGAACACAACGAGTTGATTCCCACTCGTCTCGTTACTGGGTGGAGAGTTTGTATTGATTATCGCAAGCTCAATGATGCCACGAGAAAAGACCACTTTCCTCTTCCTTTCATGGATCAAATGCTCGAGCGTCTTGCTGGTAATGACTATTACTGCTTCTTAGACGGTTTCTCCGGGTATTTTCAAATTCCCATCGATCCCAAAGACCAAGAAAAGACCACATTCACTTGTCCCTATGGAACATTTGCGTACAAACGTATGCCTTTTGGTTTATGTAATGCTCCTGGGACGTTCCAAAGGTGTATGATGGCTATCTTCCATGACATGGTGGAAGACACTATGGAAGTATTCATGGATGATTTCTCGGTTTATGGCGATTCTTTCTCTGCTTGCCTTGCCAATTTAGAACGTATGCTGAAGCGGTGTGAAGACACTCGCCTTGTTCTTAATTGGGAAAAATGTCATTTCATGGTAAAAGAGGGCATCGTGCTAGGACACAAAATTTCTAAAGCCGGTCTCGAAGTAGACCGTGCTAAAGTCGATGTTATCGCTAAGTTGCCTCCACCTTCAACCGTGAAGGGTGTGAGAAGTTTTCTCGGTCATGCGGGCTTTTACCGTCGATTCATCAAAGATTTTTCTCAAATCGCTCGCCCGATGACCCACCTCTTGGAAAAAGATACTCCTTTTATCTTTTCTACAGAGTGTCTTGAAGCCTTCAACTCGCTTAAGGATAAGCTAACTAAGGCACCCGTCTTGGTTACCCCTAATTGGGAGCTTCCCTTTGAGTTGATGTGCGATGCTAGTGATTTTGCTATTGGAGCGGTTCTGGGACATAGAGTGAACAAACACTTCCAACCGATCCATTACGCTAGCAAGACAATGACTGGGGCTCAATTGCATTACACGACAACCGAAAAAGAGCTTTTAGCTGTTGTCTATGCCTTTGAAAAGTTCTGCCCCTATCTTGTCCTTTCCACCACAATCGTTTACACTGATCATTCCGCGTTGAAGTACTTGTTGACAAAGCAAGATTCCAAACCAAGACTTCTTCGTTGGGTTTTACTTCTCCAAGAATTTAAAATCGAAATTCGCGATAAAAAAGGAGCTGAAAACCTAGCCGCGGATCATCTCAGTAGACTTGAGGATCCTTACCAAGGGGATCATCCGAACAAAGAAATCAATGATTCTTTTCCCTTGGAGACCTTAATGTCTATCAATTCGAATTCTGATGAAACCCCGTGGTTTGCGGACATTGCAAATTACTTAGCGGGTGGAATTCTCAAGGAAGGGTTAACATCCCAACAAAAGAAAAAGTTCTTCAACGACATTAAGACTTACTTTTGGGATGACCCGTATCTATTCAAACAATGTGCCGATTTGATTATTCGCCGATGTGTTGATGGACCGACAGCTTTAGAAATCCTTGACGCTTGCCACAAAGGACCCACCGGTGGTCACTTTGGTCCCAACTATACCACCAAAAAAGTGTTTGACTCGGGATTTTATTGGCCCACCATATATCGTGACGCTCACAATATGGTTAAACGTTGTGATGCTTGCCAAAAACAAGGCAAGATCACACATAAAGACGAGATGCCTCAGAATTTCATACAAGAATGTGAAATCTTTGATGTTTGGGGTATCGACTTTATGGGACCATTCCCTTCTTCTAAAGGAAACAAATACATCCTTGTAGCCGTTGACTACGTCTCCAAATGGGTTGAAGCCAAAGCTTTACCCACTAATGACGCAAGGGTGGTTTGTAACTTTTTGAAATCGCTATTCGCTAGATTCGGTGTGCCTCGTGCCATTATTAGTGATCGCGGGACTCATTTTTGCAATGACCAATTTGCAAGAGTCATGGCTAAGTATGGTGTAAATCATCGTCTTTCCACCGCCTACCACCCACAAACTAATGGCCAGGCTGAAATCTCTAACCGAGGATTAAAGCGAATTCTGGAAAGAACCGTGGGAGAGCATCGTGCCTCATGGACTGATAAACTTGATGATGCTTTGTGGGCTTTTCGTACTGCATACAAGACTCCGATTGGTTGTACACCATATCGTCTCGTGTACGGGAAAGCATGCCACCTCCACATTGAGTTGGAGCACAAGGCTTACTGGGCCTTGAAGTGGGCTAATTTTGGTATCAACAAAGCCGGTGACCTACGCAAGATCCAACTCAATGAGCTGAATGAACTCCGTAATGAGGCTTATGAAAATTCTTTGATCTATAAGGAAAAGACTAAGCTCATTCATGAATCCAAGATTAAGAACCGAGAGTTCCAAGTTGGAGACAAAGTTTTACTCTTTAACTCTCGGTTGAAAATCTTTTCGGGCAAGCTCAAATCTCGTTGGTCCGGCCCATTCACCATTGCCCAAATTTTTCCATATGGTACTCTCGAGCTCGCTCAACCTAATGGACCTAATTTTAAGGTGAATGGTCAACGAGTGAAGTTGTACTTTGGTGAGGACATCTCTCAGGAGATGATTCCATCCCTCACCACGTTCCCCATGAACTAATTTTGGGTCGAGTCAGGCTCGTGACTCGGTTATCAAAAACAAGCGCTCCTCGGGAGGCAGCCCGAGTATCTATCCTTTTCCGTTTAACCTCCTATGTGTAGGGGGGCCTCTATAGGTTCTTTGTATTTGTGTGGTGATGTGATTACAGGGATGAATGCACTTTTGGAATCTTTGAAGAACCGTGCTCCCATGTTATCTCTCAACTATCGTGATTCAATTTTCTTCATAACTCACATTTGAAATTGATCACTTTAGTCGTCTCTTCCTTAACTTGATTTAACCAACGTGCACAATGTCATAAGTGTAGGGGAGACTTTTCCCACATGCTTAAACATTGAGGACAATGTTTATCTTAAGTGTAGGGGGGACTTCTATCGAAGTTTTAAGTGGACTTTTCCATGAAAATGCCTTCATTTAACCAGAAAATCATATTTTTCAACATTTTTCAAATGTTTTATTAACTTTGGCCATTTAGTTGTGATTTTTAAATTTTTATCGTTGCTTTCGTATGTATATACCCCGCAATAAAGTAAAAAATATTAATAAAGTGATGTAGCTAGTTTAGAAGTCTTTGACATATTAGGCCCGTTGCGTTTATTTTGACTCAACCCGAATAGACTTATCCAAGTTTATTCTAGCTAGTATCCTTAACCATGTAGACCTTAATTGGTTTATTAGGCTAAGTATCCACGAGTCTCATTACTTGAGAATTTAAATTGTGGAGGACGAGAAATGATAGAGTCAATTATAAGTCGGTATTCTTGCACAAGCTCACTTGGTGTAATTATTTGCCTATTCTCCCATCACTTGCTAATAATTTATCTGCAATAAGTAAGGTCGTACGATTTGAAAAGTTACTTAGCTTCTAGCCCAAGATCGTTTAAAAGTTGCTCGGTAATGATAAGAGTTCATAGCCAAGGCATAACTTATGAAGCGGGGCGCGAAGATTGGTGAGTCCGAAAAGACCCTAACAAGGCATGAGGATTCAATCTTATTGCTAAAGATCCAAGGTGATGTGAAAAGCATTATTCCCAAAATCAATATGAAGGATCAAGACTCACGACGAAAAGCAATCAACTCCCATAAAGATGATGGAGAAGTCTATCCGAAAAGACCCTAACAAGGTATGAGGATAAATAGATCCAAGTCCGAAAAGGAGGCGGATCGTTGTATCTCAAAATCCCAATTAGAGATTGAAGAATAATCATGAAGTCGTGGTCAACAAAGTTGGAGTACCCCTCAAAAGTCTCCAAGTGAAGAAACTCTATTAACGATGAGAAGACCATTATCTCAAGCACGTCTCTCAAGATATGAAGTATGAAGTACATGCCAAATATCGGCCCGAGAAAGGTCTCAAATCGTGAACCGAGTTATGCCAAGATATGAACTTTTTGATATCCCGAGAAGCAGTTTTAAGAGATTTTGTCCTTTAGCTAACTATTGATCAAATCGTCCTACTTTGCTTTCAGCCTAAATAAACTATCGAAATAAGTCCAAAAATGCATCTTCATGATCATTCTAAGACAAAAAAATAAAATATAAGAGATACACCTAGGAATAAGGGAGTTTAAGCATATAATTAAGCAATGTGTGTAAGTGTTTGAGTTACTAACTTATAATAACAATGATCTCGTTTTTAAGCTTAGTTTGGGGAACGTGAAACTTGAGGATGATAAATCTTCGCAGCACCAAAGCCCTAATGTAAGTCATTGATTTCTTTGCAAGTTATTTCCATGTAGCTATTTTCAAGTGAAAATGGTTTTCTATCCTTTTGTTTCCTTTAAAGTTTTAATCTCTCTTAGTACTTTAATTTTTGTTCAGTAGTACTTTAATAAGGCCAAGGTTGATTGATTATGAGAAAAGTGTTTAATTGCTTTATCACTAAGCATTGCATGAGGGCATGGCAATGGTTAAGTGTAGGGGATTTGATAGGTGTGTAAACACCCATCCGTTTTCCACTTAATTCTGGCTAAAACGAGACCAAAACACGTATTTAATATCATTTGTTTGGAATTATGCGTGGTTTTTGTGTTTATTGTGTTTTCAGAGCCAACCGGATGAATATTAAAGAAAGCATGGGATTGCACGGGTTTTATGGAAGAAAAAGACTCAAGACGAAGTCTATTGTCCAAGAGATGCAAAAGATTTGAAGTCACTGGGCCTATTTGAAGATTTATCGAAGAAAAGAACCAAAGATGGAAGATTTACATAAGTCGAAGAAACTCAAGTCTATTAAACGAAGAAATTAAAAGACGAGTTAAATTTAATCGACGACAAATCCCGAATCAGAATCGAAAACTTCAACTTTTCTGAAAAAACGAGAAGACAAGAAGAACGGGAGAAACCCACTCACCAACCAAAGGGAACACCTATATAAAGGATTCCCTTCACACTTTTCATTCAGTTTTTTATTATTCCCTTTTTTCTCTCCTTTTCAGTTCGTAGTCATCACCAACACCGGGTGTTTGGTGATTTTGATTTTTGTTTTCCAAATCTTGTAGTTTAATCCTTGTCTTTTGTTTGTTCAACATTAATCAATCAATACAATCTTTCATTTCATCTTGTTCATCTTCATCTTTTGTTTCAAAGTTAAAGTTCTTATTTGGTTGATTTGATCTTTAAAAGTTATTAGGTTTTAAGTTTTTATTGATGGGATTTGTTGTTATTGGTTAGTATATGATTCGTGTTTAGTTTTAAATAAGTTTTGATTAAAAACTTGGTGAATTTTGGATTGGAATCGTGTTCCCCTGCTTTTTCTGCTGCTACTGTTCTTGAGTATTTCCCAGGTTCCGAATGAACAAAAACTTCCGAATGAATCATCTTAGTTAAAATCTTCCGAATCAATCTCCCTTCAAAAGTTCCGAGTCAGTTTTATAAGTTCCGAATCAGTTTTGTTTCCAAAACTTCCGAACGAAAGTTCCGAATTAAGTTCCGGATAAACTTCCGAACGAAAGTTCCGGATAAACTTCCGGACGAAAGTTCCGACCAAAGTTCCGAATCAAATCTTCCGGGTAAACTTCCGAATCAACTTCCGGACCAAAAGTTCCGAGTGAACTTCCGGGTGAACTTCCGGGTGAAGTTCCGAATCAAGTTCCGGATCAATCTTCCGAGTAAACTTCCGAGTAAAAGTTCCGAATCAGTAAGAACTTCCGAATCAATTTCCTTTTTAGCATTTTTAAGTGATACTTACTGTTTCTTCATTTTATATTTATATTTTAATTTTAATTCTAGTTTTATTAATTGTTATTAAATTAATTGCTTTGAATTTAAGTTTATATTTTAGTTCATTTAAACCTTTAGTAGATTAGAAAACCAATCCCCTTTTTAGTAACCAAGAACAATCATTCCACTTAGAACCGAGATCAATTCGAGAGGATACCGAGAACAATCTAGAACCCATACACTAAATATTAAGTATTAGTGGCCTCCCTCTTGGAACGGTTCCTTCAGAAGATCTTGACACTAATGATAAATCTTGGTCCTCCTGACCTTGACTTGGAATACGAAGAAATTCTTGGTTATCAACGGAAAGTAGATCCCCTAAATTCGATCGAGGAAAATAAGAGTTAACGTGTTAGGGTAACTGAAACGTTACGATGCAAGACAATCTGACTTAACTGATAAATAGAAACGATGCGCGAGACATAAAGAAACGTAGTACGTGAAAAATTTTGAACGTGCTACGTGGAGATATGGCGAGTGTAGTATGAGTAAACATATCGTGATCCATGATACGTGTAACATATCTTGATCATGATATGAGGAACGTGGAATGAACATGACATGTGAAACATATCGTGAACATAGAATATAATGGCGGTAACGCCAAATGCTACAAGGTGAGACATAGAATATGACGAGAAACGTCTATTTGAGGATAGAGAGTTATACTAAACTTGGGTCCGGTCTCTCAAGTTCCTGCAAAACTTCCCAGAATGAGAAAATGAACATAAAATCGTACGCCGAGATGCCATCATGAACGTGAATAGTGTCGTGAATGCGAGTGCGAAAGCAAGTCGTGAAATTAGAACAAGGACGTGAAGCAAATAAGGAGTATACTTATGAATATTTGTCTGACTCGATAATTGAGGAATTTCCAAGTGATCGGATGAGCCTTGGCTGGAACATGTCCGATCTATCTATTGATTCTGAAATCCGTACGGATGTAAGGATTCTGCAGACTTGATCAAACTGTTGACAATAACCCAGATAGCATCATGCTTCTTCTGAGTTTGTTGTAATCTGGTAACTAAAATCCATGGAGATCTTGTCCATTTTCGATTCACAATTTCAATTCACGAATTCAGATGATGAAACATCTTAGTCTGTTGGTGTCCTATCTTAACCTGTTGGTATGTCAGGTACTTAGATATGAACGTAACTGTATCCTGCTTTGTAGAAACTTGATACATAGAAGGTTGCGAAACTCTGAGTCTCTGAATCTAGACTTCTCCTAGCGTAGGATTTTCTAGAACACCTAATGTAGTGTAGGGTTCTCTCCTTTATGCATAAGCAGAGTCATGGTAAGATTAACCGTAGAAACCCATGTGATTCAGCGTGTCACTGTAATCAAACAGAATTGATATTGGAAAATTTTCTAGGGTAAAATTTCTCTTGTCAAGAATTTGCAACATAGTGTAGATATGGTCCTCCTGTTCTTCTCTAGGATTAAAGGAAATCAGGTTATCCTCAATGAAAACGCTGATGAATTTGCTTAGGAGTTCATGGAAACTCAATTTATTAGGTCCATAATGCTGTTGGAGCATTGATGAGACTAATTCAAAATCATAAATCTAGCATGACCGAGTCGTGCACGAATAGCAGTCATGGACATGTCCTGCTCTTTCACCCGTCACTATTGGCAGCATGATCATGAGTTCAATCTTGGAAAGGTGATTAACACCCTAAGGTCAATTGGACATGTTGTCAATACGTGGAGGAGAATAACGGTCATGAATGGTGATTTGTTTAAGTCGACGGTAGTCGACACATAATCTCATGGCACCGTCCTTCTCCTTGTAAGTTCTTCTGGAATGTATGGGAATATTTTGGAATAATCAACTGGATATGCGTAAAAGGACTTAAGTAGTCGTGTCTTACTGACAGCTAGAAAATTTTAGCGGCCATGGCTAACAACGCACCTGCTTGTAAGCATAAATAATTGTACAGATTTTCCTGATGGAAAAATCAAGCTGAATGTATTCAAGAGCCTGAACATTACTGTACATAATTATGAATCATAGCATGGTGTGTTGTTCATAGTCCATAATTAGGATAAAACTCATCTCGTGTCTGTCCGAAGAAATGCGTTAGCAGCTTGGATCTCATCATTAAGCTGAAGGAAAACCTTCGTATGCGTGGGAATACGAAAGGCGTCCTTCATGGTCATGAATATATGAACCATGGTGAAAGAAATGCAAGTGACATCGGCAACGTGACAGTTCTCACTGATGCGCCGATAATGGTATAGAAATTCTTGTGGCCTGATTAATACATGGCACAACAAAAATAGATATACCCTTGGAGGGTACCCTGAATTTCTTAGAAATGTTCCATAGTTGGACGTGAGTCATGTGTCTTGACTCGTTTCTTGGAACTATAAGCATGACATATGTCTTGACTGGTGTCTTGACATGTGTCTTCAGGAGGTATACGTGAGACATGTGTCTTGACTGATGTCTTGACATGTGTCTTCAGAAAGTATACGTGAGACATGTGTCTTGACTGATGTCTTGACATGTGTCTCGAGACGTAAAATAATAGAACTACAATATTAGGTTATTATGCCAGACTTGGCGTATCGGTTGGACTACTGATCCTTTGTATGTCTGATCACGTCCGCGGCCAGAGCCTCGGTTGCGATTTCTAGGATAGTTCTGTCATAGTAGTGGTTACTATCGTCATGTCTGTCAGTTCCATGACGGTCATTCTCATGACCGTGATTCATGTAACTATTCAGCTGAGTGGCCGGCTGGTACTGGTTTACACTCATATGGCTGAAATGACAGCCGAATGACGTGTGACATGTAACTAATAATTAGGGACAATGATTGATGGAAATCGTCTGATGGTGAAGCATCTTCTCGTCCAATTGCTTTACTCTAACGCCTTTGTCTTCGTCTTGTATGTGCTCCAGGTTGTGAACAGCATCAGCATCTCGTAGCGTCTCCCAACATCAGCAGCATCAACCTTCAGTAACATCTCCAAGCTATGAGCGGCATCGACAATCTTGTAGAATATCAGCAAGTGAACATACGCCTGAGATGATTCAGAATCGACTAGCGAATACTCATGAAGTATTTCAAGTGGAATACACATGGATTAAGGTACATGTAATACACATGAAATACGGTACGTGGAGTACACGTGGAATGCACATGAAATGATCAGTATGGGGTCGATCATTTATCATGATTTAAGGAAAGTATAACGGTTAAACGGTTAGGAAAACCATCATGATAACCTGGCAGTATTAGCATAGACATCATTTTGGTTATATCGAGAAACGTTAAAGTGTGGTTACACAAAATTCAACGATGATTTGCCTTACAGCATGATCGATGAAAACCAACCATGACTGTCATGAAAGCAGAATTCAATGAAATCCAACAATGTCTTGCGTGAAAGCATAAATAACAAAAGAGGCGTAAGACATAATCAACATGAAGACGGAATTATCATGAAGAAACATGAACAATTCAACATGAAGGAGTGTATAACATAATCATCATGAACTGAAGTTAACCATGACAGTATGAAAACATACTTGACATAAAAACATAGTAACTTATGAGGGGACATAAAAAAATTTTATGCCAATAAATCATGAGAAAAATTTTATGCATGAAAAACAATGCATGAATGCGTAATGTAGTTTATAAAAACCTTTATATGTGCGAGGGGACGCATATGGGTCGGTCCCAAAACAAAAGACATGGCGAGGGGACGCCTATGGGTCGGTCCCAAAGTTAAAAGTTTCGATAAAAGCACATGCGACTAAATAGGGTCAGTCCTGTACCAACCATTACTTAGTCATAATCCCTACAACAATGATACATGAAACATAATTAAATGAAACTCATCCGTTAAAACTTATCAGAAACAAATTTATGTGACTAATTATGAACTACTGGGGTTCAGTCCACATAGCCACAGTTCACGAGGAACATTATGCATGAAACAATGACACATAACTAAATATGAATGACGGTTGTCCATCCATATTAGTAAAACAATATCGATGAAAACATCAAGGTTAAAACCTCAAGGTGCTGAAAACATCATGGTTAAAACAACATTGCGCTGAAAACATCAATACGTGGTATAACAAACGTTGGCTTAGGAAGCTCCTGGTGACTACCCACTAGTCACAGGTCGCGTTTTAGAGCCTACAGGTCGAAGCCTTGGCTCTGATACCATAATTGTAACACCCCATTCTGATAAATGGAATGTCACGCGTAATTATGGCGTATCATCAAAGCATACAAGGATAAATGTCTAAAACATTACATGACCATAGGGATAACCGGAATCAAACATCGGTTCCCAAACATAAGCCCAAAACATAATAAAGCAAAAGAAATGAATGAAAGACTAAACAAGCATAAATGTATGAAGGCAAAAAAGGAAAAGAAGTCTCTAGCAACTTCCATCCTATGCACGTCCTCCAAATGCTCGAGTCTTCCCTAGGGTACCTGCCGTTTTGGGACATGGAAAGGAAAGTAACGGCTGAGCAAAATGCTCAGTGCACGGATATAGACATAGTATAAGTGACTAAAACATAAATAGAGACTTAATAGCAACGGAAGTGTATAAGTCCTGGAAAACCTGGAAGATGTTCATAAAACTGGTTTTATAGTTTGAAAAGCCTTATGTTTATCTTATGAAAACTGTTTAACATATTTTACCATTAGCCAATATAGGTCATGAAAATCCACCGTGCATGAATACTTGGAGGGGGGACCTCATCATGAAAATTAGAGGGGCTGCCTCTAATTTAATATATTGGTTCTGGGTAGGAGGGATCAGCTCCTTGTGAAGGATGCAAGGCACACACCACATTCACCATGAAATCCTGACTGAAAACATGTAACTAGGATGCACCCATACGCCCCATATGATAATATAATATAAATGGCCAAAAGCTGAAGGGACGCCACGAGCAATCACTCCACCGTGGTGAAGTCATAACATTAGTGCCTCTAATGTTATGGTTATGGTACCTCCATAACTAGGTGAAACTGGTCATGCATGTATATGGCTTTAGGTATTCTAATTAAACATAAGCAATTCAATAACATATAAAACAAATACTGGGAAAGCAGTTGGCTGCATACGGGGAATCCTAATAAGGAAAGAATGTCCATACTGAAAGGACGGGAATCCGTACCTTATGTCCAGTGAACGAAGAAGGCGAACTGAGAGGAATCCTACTTCCGAATCACTAACGCTACATAAATACATACATAAATAAGTATCTGCTTACTAATACGTAACTGATTTTATGTCATGTCTTAGCTTATTTATATGTTCTTATCAGGTTTTACTGTTTAAAGCCTTAAACTGTGTTTATCTTACATTCTGTTTACTCTGATTAAGTATTTCTGGTATTTCATGTGTTATTATACTTACTGTGTAATAATAAGTAACTTCCCAAAAATAACAGGTTTCTTAAAATAGAAAGCTTCCAAAAATAGAAGTTTCCAAAAATAGAAAGTTTCCAAAAATAGAAAGTTTCCAAAAATAGAAAGTTACCAAAAACAGAAAGTTTCCAAAAATAGAAATTTTCCAAAAATAGAAAGTTTCCAAAAATAGAAAGTTTCCAAAAATAGAATTACTACTTAAAATAGATAAGTTTCTAAAAATAGAAAGTTTCCATAAATAGATCAGCTGCCTTAATTAAATAAGTTTCCATAAATAGATTAGCTGCCTGAAATAAATAAGTTTCTAAAAATAGAACGTTTCCATAAATAGATTAGCTGCCTTATTTAATTAAGTTCCTAAAAATAGAAAGTTTCCATAATTAGAAATAAGCTGGTTAAATAAGCTAAGTATATAAGTCTAAGTGTTTTCATGATTATTTTCTAAGTCTTATGATATAATGTATAGTTTATTAATTATTTCTTTTAATTAAAATAAACTATAGGTTAAAATATTTAATTAAAGTATAACATGTTTTTAATTAAATAAAGTTAAATACTTAGGTTAAAACATGTATTATTATTTATTAATAATATAACCTAAGTCATGTTAATTAGTTATAACCATGATTTTTAAATAATTAATTAATTTATAAGTCTAAAATATAAAAATACTTAGGTCAATAATTTCATGATTTTAATAATTAAAATAACCTAAGTCATGTTATTCAATTAATCATGTCATGTTATTAATTTAATTTTAACATAAGATCATAAAAATAAAAATCTAAACATACACCGTGAACCGGATCTTGACTAAGAACCATGAACCGGACATGAAATCGACACCATACCCCGAACCACTTCGGGGTTCCCTCTGGTTTGCTGTTGCCGTGGGACCCACACCACCAAACCGGGACCTTGAGGTCTCGGTGGTGGTCCATGTGCCAAGTCGAGACCCCTTAGGGGTTCGGTTTAGGCGTCAGCTAGACAAACACCCCTAAAAACCCTTGTTTTGATCTACCCCATAATCATAAACATGTTAGATCTATGTTTTTAATTAGGTTTTTATAAACATCATGTTCTTATTTAATTTTTAAATCCAAAACAAAAGAAAAAGGATTAAAAAGGTATACCGAATACGTGGATCGATCAAGGATGAACACACACGAACTCTTGCATAAATTCCAAGATCAAAATCAACCCGAACACCCCTCCATGGTGTTTATGGGTGGCGGCCAAAAGAGGAACAAAGGAAGAAGGAAGAAATCTTTTTAGGGTTTTTGTTATTTTTCTTGTTTTGTAAAAATGACACAAGATTTCTCCTTTTTCTTGTTTAGTAAAAATTGATGGGCTAAGCCCATTTCCCTCCTAATTTCGTGGTATATGGGGCCCACATGGGGTAACCCGATCATTTTCCGTGTCTATTTAATAAGTGTGTTCTCGTGTTCGTGTTTTACGTGTTTGTTCGTGTTTATTTGTGTTCGCGTTTTGTGTGTTTTCGTTAAATAATTACCGTGACCTAATATATTTATTTACGCTCGTAATAAATATATATACATAACTAATAATAGTTCGTGATTTAATTACGTTCGTGATTTCATGATCGCATGTTCGTGATTAATTATTGTCAAATAATTATTGCGTGTTCGTGCGTAGTAAATACTTATCGTGTACTAACACGTACGTAATACGTAAAATCCTAACACGTAATCGTAATCATGCTATAATAGGAAAGTTTTAATCTAGTACGTACGATCTTAAGGGTACTATTCATGGTAAAAGCATGCGGGTTTTACATCCACACACAATTTTCATAGATCTAAAATATTGCATGACCAAAAATAGTTTTTATCATTTTATTTCAAGAAAATAGTTGATGAGTAACATGCATGCATAGATCTACAAAGATTATGCATGAAAAATAAAAAGATGAAAAAGGTTTAAGAAGTAACCTTGAGTAACGACTCTACGTATTCACAACAACCCGATCTACGCTCTAACCCACTAATAATCAACAAGAACTCTACTTCTATAACTTCAACCCAAAAACTACTCAAATCAACAAACCAAGAAAAACTATTCTTCTTTATGCTTGTACAAACTCTAGGATGTATTTATTTTGTGTTAATTCTTCTTAAAATAGAGCTTTAAGAAATCAGCAATGGTGGAAAATGGAGTGTGTTTGTGTGCCGTGTGTTTTTAGAGAGAAAGAGAGAGAGATGTGTGTTTTTTTTGTGAAGTGAAAGAGTGAATTATTTTGAGGTGAAGTTAGGGTTAATATGGATAATAAGTTAAATGTTGTAAGGGCTTGTAAGTTAAGCTTAAAAGGGTAAGGAGTAAAAATTTGGTGTATCTTGCATGTGTGATGTTGTTTGGCCGGTTATGGGGGTCCCACATAGGGTAAATTATTCAAAATTTTTACTATGGTAACTAGTTAAAAGGTTTAAGGTAAAAAGGTTAGTTAGTTTTAGGTAAATATCAAAAAGTATATAGTTAAGCTTAAAATTACGTAAAACTTAAAAATTTGACGAAGTATATTAAATTTACGATTTTTCGACGAAAACTGACATTTTATAATTGGTAAAGTATTTTATGCATGTTAACGACGGTTAAACGTAAAAACGACATAAAATACGAAAACGCGATACGTTAATTAAATATTCCCAGTCAAGGTTACAGAAAGCGCTAGGCGTTAGTGAGGCGGTTGGTCACCTTCGAGGCGGAATTCGTCTAGGCGGCGCCTAGGTGGATTGGAATTTTATGCATAAAAAAATGTAAATAATACGTATAACATGACAAAATACTTCTAATTTCTAATAATTCAAAGTTCACATAGCTTGAAGTTGCAAAATAGACAAATAAACATAACAATTTAATGATTTAAAACTTCAAACGTAACTGAAATTGTGTATAATGCAGTTCGTTTTTTCTCAGTTCTTGCTAATGGAAAGTCCAACCAATATCGGGTTTTTAACTGTTTTTTGTTGTTAAGCTTGTTTGGATATTCTATTTGCTAATTCAACAAAATCTTGCAAAACGGAAAAATATTACCTACTTATATGTAAAACAATTTGCAAATACCAAGTTTTTATTCAAGTAAAATTCAAATTGTAAAATATGAAACTTAAAGGACTGAAAGTGTAAATTCTAGGAAAGATAAATGCTTGAAATGTAAATTCTAACAATTATAGGGACTAAAAGTGTAAAACAGTTAACTACAAGGATCAAATATGCAAAACTTATAACCAACTAACCAAAAATGTAACAAACTAACAACTTGCTAACTGAAATTAGCAACTTCCAAAACTACAAGGGCTGAACAAATGCAAACCCTAAAAACTTGGAAGTTTAGCCAAGTTTAAACACTTATTAAAACAAAAGGGACCAATTTGCAATTTCTAAAACTTTTTAAGCCAAAACGGGTTATGGATGAAAATAAGCTTGTTTGAGCTTATTTCTTAACCAAATTCAATGAGACAAGTTTCAAAACGTTTCAAATCCAAAATAAGCTACGTGTGTAAAAGGAAATTGGCTGAAATTGTAAAATAAGCAAATGAGCACTTATCAATAAGCACAAAATAAGCTATAGCAAAATCTAAACAGTCACAACTTGATTTTCTGATTGAAACTGATTAAGCAACTCAATTAATGAACGGGAAATCAAACTAGAACGTTTTTCATCAAGAAATAAGCTGGGAATCTGAATTAAGCTGAAAATGGGCTTATCGTTGACCAGCGTTGACCAACTTATTTTTCAAAAAGCTGAAACTTTCAAAAATCAAGTAACTCAATGTTTTAAGTGGTTTTGTGAAGAAAAATGGCCATGTTAATGAATAGAATAAGGAGATACAAATTTTCAGTTTCAAGTTACAGAAACTTGACTTAAGTCTGCTTATCTGATTTTTGCTTATTACTAACTGCTTATTGTAAACTGTAGAAAATGCTTTTGGAATCTGATTCTATATGATATAAGCTACAAATGAGAACAAATTTGGTACAATTTCACCAAGTATTGAATGAGTACTGATCAAATGAAAATGACAAGTTCTAAATGAGCAAAACTGAATGAAATCAACCCAAACATTTTATATGCCATTTGCCTGTTTGACTATCTTTTTTACTTGTAAATGACTTAAAACAACTTATTATCACCTTTTAACTGCAAATGAACTTTAACAATCTAAAACTCAATTCTTGAAAACTCTTGTTAAGCTATTCCCAAACACTCCTTTAACTGATTTTTATGAAAATTTGTGAAGACTATTTGATTTTGAAATGGAACTGAATGAAAATCTATAGCAAGCTAGACTCAGTGATCAAAATGAAAAGTTTGAAAGAAGTGAACAAGTTCTTATCACTACTAGAACTACAATCAAGGTAAAAGGCTAAAAATTACTGAATTAATGCAGTAAGCTAGAACTTATTCCAAATCAAAGAACAAGTAACAGAATCAAACTACAAACACACAAAGATCAAACAATCAGCAACTCCAAACAACTTTTATCATGCAGTCATCAAGATTACTCTAGGAAAAGTAGCATGCATATGACTTTTTCAGTGGAACAAAAACAAGAGCTTTAAAACCTATTGTAGTAAACCACTGAGAAGAAGAGGAGCGCTGAGCTCTCTTAGCCTAGTGATAACCACCACCTTATCACTAGGAAATTAATCAATCAACAAGAACAGCTAACAAATCAACAGGAATCATCATCATGCTTGAAATCTTCAAAAACTATGGAATGAACTGAATTCTTCTCAAACAGCTAACAAACTCCTTCAAGGTCAGTTATGATCAATCTATGATCATAACAAACACAAAACAGCAACACAAGTATCCAATAGCAGCAGGTATGAACAGTAATATGAAGAACAGTTTTGGCGGGAAAGGATGAATTTGAATTTTATTCAATGAAAACGGTTACAAAGTTGTTGGAAGGTAAGTAACTAACTAACTAACTCAAGAGTTTGTCAGACTCTTGAGTAGCTAGGGTAAAAATGAAGGAAAGGGAAAGAAAATGAGAAACTATGTGTTTTTACAAAATTAATCTACAAGTTACAAATGAAGTCCTATCCATCTATTTATAGGCATGAAGAAGATGGTTGTTGGGGTTGGTGACGTGTCAGGACCAATCCCAGCTTTACACGTGGACAATTCTGCATAATTGCATTTGCAGGTATGAACAAGGATTTGGGTTTTTCTTTATTATTGATCTTCATGTTAATTGATTTGCACCATTGTGTTCGTCTCTTCAAAATGATCAATTGGTGTTGAAATCTTTCCATGAAATGGCTTGTAGCTCAAACGCGATCCTGGTAAAAATTTTCCTTCTTGAAGATGCCACGTGTCAACATTTGAATGGCTGAAAAAACGTCACACGGATCACACTGTTGTGATTGGGTATTAATGAATGGCGGCTGTGAGTGGGTAATAAATGCATGGCTTGGTGATCCGTGTGATTTATTTACTCTCCTCTCATTGGTCCATTCTTTGTCACATGGATTAAACTTTGAATAACTTTCAAATGTTGGCAGAATTAGTCCCTTGATTTAGCAGATTGTTGTTTTGAGCTAGGAGCTTCATTCTTTTGACATATTTGGTACTTCAACTTTTATTCTTGAACAAAATGGTCCTTTGACTGAGTTGACTTGAGAGTTGACCAAGTTTGACTTGAATCTTGACTTTCACAATATTTGCACTTTTAGTCCTTCAACTTTGACAATTTGTCAAGATAGGTCCTTGTACTTCAAAGTCTTGTCACTTTTGATCCTTCTTTGTCTTTTTCATCCATTTGAGCTTGATTTTTCTTTGTTTGCTTGAAAATATATCTCTTTACCTACACAAGTGTACACAAACACAAACATACCACATAACACTGTTTTTGCAAGATAAATTGGTATTTTGCTTCATGTTTTAGGGTTATTTGTTGATAAAGGGATATGAGTTTAAGCTCATATCAAAATCCCCTACACTTGAACATTGTCATGTCCTCATGCAATATTATATATTATAGCTCAAATTTACATTTCCCTTATAATTAATCCACCTTGGCCATATGAGATGCATCTACACTACTCTAAACTAAATGATGCATGATTTTGACTTTTAATAATGCAATGAACAAAATAAAATTCTATCTATATCTTTTTGATTTTTCTTGAAATGGTTTTGATGGAAATAACTCATAAAGAATTCAATGGCTTAGATTAGGGCTTGGGTACCATGGACATTTATCATCCTCAAGTTTCACTTTCCCCATACCAAGCTTAAAAATGGGATCATTGCATTCACAAGTAAAAAGTGCATCAACTTATTCATGACAATTAAATGTGGAACCGGTTATTATTTGAGCAAATTGCTTGTGGGCAAATTTGTCATTATTCAAGTGAGAAGTATAAGAAATGTAAAATCCAAAAATAAGGAAGCACGGTTTTAATCCTAAGTAATCCTCTCATCCATTACTTGAAAAACCGCTCACAATTAATATAAGTCCGTTTTAGGAGTAATAAGTCATTCGCCTTATGTGTAAAATCCTCATGTCATGCTTTCATAAGTAGCTACACACTCGCTAAGGAAAGGAAAATAAAACTCACGCAATAATTTACATCCGCCATCTTTTTGAGACTTTGGATCTTCAACCCCGCAACCCGTCAAGGTAATATTGGATTGGAGCAATCTATTGAATCCCCGCAACCCGTCAAGGTAATATTGGAACCCAATAGTCACTATAATTAACACCACACTGCCCCTCTTGGGAGTCTTGCATTATTTATTCTTTTTTTTTTCTTTTCTTCTTTTTTTTTCTAGCCACTCATTTTTTTTATAAGCCGCTCTTATTTTTCTTTATTCCTCACAAAGAAATTTGCAAAGAAGAAAAGGAAAAACACCCGCTAAGTATGGAGCATGACATAAGTCTAGTACACATAAAACGTGCTAACTTAGAATCTTAAGACGTACTCATATCAACCATGAATGATTAGCCAAAAATACATAAGAGATTACAAACCAATTAAAACCGTACTTGATTATTTATTAACAATTATATACATGCGAAGAAATTAGAGGTTAAGAAGAGAAGGGTTTAGCCACAAGTAATTGCCATGAAGTCTATCTAGCCCTTTTACACTTGCTTCAACTCTATCATTTCCCATTCTCCACAAATTTAAAATTTCAAATAATGAAATTGGTGGATGCTTAGCCTAATAGACCAATGAAGGACTACATGGTTAAGGATACTAGCTAGAGAATGCTAAGATAAGCAAACTCGGGTTGAGTCAAAATATCCATGGCGGGCCTAATATGTCAAAGAAATCTAAACTTGTTAAAACCATGTTTTATTATATATTTTTCCTTTTATATATTTTTGATGAAAAACAAAAGAAGAAATATATACAATGCAAATGTGTTATGCAAAATGATTGATGCAAAAATTATGAATGCATATTTTTGTAGGCCAAAGTAGATCAAAAATTTGAAAAATGTTGAAAATTCAATTTTCCATGTTATCATGCAAGACAATGACAAGTTCTAGGTAAGGTCACTTCGATAGAAGACCCCCCCTACACTTAAGCTAAACATTGTCCTCAATGTTTAAGAGTATGGAAGTATAAAAACTTCCCCTACACTTATGACAATGAATAGACTTTGCTTAACCCAAGTTAAGGAAAGGACAACTATTAGTGAAATCATGTTTAAGCACAAGGTGTCAATGAAAAATCACTATAGTAACAAAGTGAACCGGATACAAGGGCCTCCTCCATAAGCTCCAAAGCATGAGATGAGTGAGCAACCCTACAAACAATTATGAAGACAAAAGAAGGTCTCCCCTACACTTATCTCCAAGTCTATACCTTTATTTCGAACCTACAACACTCTAAACCTAGTTAAACGATGCTTGAGTTAATGAGTCTCTAGCTCGACTCGTCCCTCAATGAATTAATTCATGGGGAAAATGGGGACCTCTTGGACCATTTCAACGGAAATGTCCTCCCCAAAGTAATGTTTAACACGGTGACCATTCACTTTAAAATTTGGACCATCGGGTTGGGACAACTCAAGAGTTCCATATGGAAACACTTGAGCAATAGTGAATGGACCGGACCATCTCGACTTAAGCTTGCCCGCAAAAAGCTTCAATCTTGAGTTAAAGAGGAGAACCGGCTCTCCAACTTTGAACTCACGATTCTTGATCTTAGCATCATGCAATTTCTTAGTCTTTTCCTTGTAAAGCAAAGAATTCTCATAGGCATTGGCTCTCAACTCATCCATCTCATTAAGTTGATCTTTCCTATGTGAACCGGCTTGGTTTAAATCAAAGTTAGCCCACTTGAGAGCCCAAGATGCCTTATGTTCTAACTCAAATGGGAGGTGGCACGATTTTCCATAGACAATCCTATAAGGAGTGCAACCAATTGGTGTTTTAAAAGCCGTCCTAAACGCCCACAAAGCATCATCAAGCTTATCCGACCAAGAAGCTCGATGCTCTCCCACCGTTCTCTCTAAAATTCTCTTTAAACCACGATTTGTGACCTCGGTTTGACCATTTGTTTGAGGGTGATACGCGGTAGAAAGTCTATGATTCACTCCATATTTCTTCATAACTCTCGTGAATTGATCATTACAAAAGTGCGTACCACGATCACTTATGATGGCCCGAGGTACACCAAATCTAGCAAACAATTGTTTCAAAAACTTTACAACCACTCTAGCATCATTGGTAGGTAAGGCTTTAGCCTCGACCCATTTGGACACATAATCCACCGCCACAAGTATATACTTGTTTCCCTTAGAGGATGGAAAAGGTCCCATGAAATCAATTCCCCAAACATCAAATATCTCACACTCTTGGATAAAATTTTGTGGCATCTCATCACGTTGTGTAATTTTTCCTTGTCTTTGACAAACATCACAAAATTTCACCATTTCTTGGGATCTTTGTAAATGGAAGGCCAATAGTAACCCGAATCAAAGACTTTCTTGGCGGTGTAGTTAGGCCCAAAATGTCCACCCGTAGGTCCTTTATGGCAAGCCTCTAAGATCTTAAATGCCTCGGGCCCATCTACACACCGTCTAATGATTTGGTCCGCACATTGCCTAAAAAGATATGGATCATCCCAAAAGTAATACTTAACTTCCTTAAGAAACTTTTTCTTTTGTTGATAAGTAAGACCCTCAATAAGCACATTGCCCACAAGATAGTTTGCGATATCCGCAAACCAAGGTGTGGCATCCTCTTGGGAAGAGATAGACATGAGCTCCTCTAATGGAAAGGATTCATTGATTTCTTGGTGTGGGAAATCTCATTGAAAAGGATGCTCAAGTCTACTCAAATGATCCGCCGCTAAATTCTCGGCCCCTTTCTTATCACGAATCTCTATCTTAAACTCTTGAAGCAACAAAACCCATCTCAAAAGCCTAGGCTTAGCATCTTGTTTTGTCATAAGATACTTGAGAGCGGAATGATCCGTATACACTATGGTTTTGGAAAGCACAAGATATGGTCTAAACTTCTCAAAAGCATATACTATAGCAAGCAACTCTTTTTCCGTGGTAGTGTAATGAAGTTGTGCACCGGTCATGGTTTTACTCGCATAGTGTATAGGTTGAAAATGCTTATTAACTCTTTGTCCTAAGACGGCCCCCACCGCATAATCACTAGCGTCACACATAAGCTCAAAAGGTAATTCACAATTTGGAGAAACCAAAACGGGAGCCTTAGTCAATTTTTCCTTAAGAGTCTCAAAAGAGTCTAAACAATCTTGGTTAAAAATGAAAGGAGCCTCTTTCTCCAAGAGGTGAGTCATCGGTCTAGCTATCTTAGAAAAATCTTGTATAAAACGCCTATAAAATCCCGCATGACCTAAGAAACTCCTCACACCTTTAACCGAGGTGGGTGAGGGAAGCTTAGCAATCACATCAATTTTAGCTCGATCAACTTCTAATCCCTTATTGGATATCTTGTGTCCTAAAACAATCCCCTCTTTCACCATAAAGTGACATTTCTCCCAATTAAGCACCAAACGTGTTTCCTCACAACGCTTAAGCATTCTCTCAAGATTGGTGAGACATGAGCTAAATGAGTTTCCAAATACGGAAAAGTCATCCATAAAAACCTCCATGGTTTGCTCTATCATGTCATGGAAAATCGCCATCATGCACCTTTGAAACGTCCCCGGTGCATTACATAAGCCAAAAGGCATCCTCTTGTAAGCAAATGTACCGTAGGGACAAGTGAATGTGGTCTTTTCTTGATCCTTAGGGTCAATGGGTATTTGGAAATAACCCGAAAAGCCATCAAGAAAACAATAGTACTCATTTCCCGCTAAGCGTTCAAGCATTTGATCCATAAAAGGAAGCGGGAAATGGTCTTTCCTAGTTGCCTCATTGAGTTTTCTATAATCAATGCAAACTCTCCAACCGGTCACAAGTCTCGTGGGAATAAGCTCATTGTTCTCATTAGGCACCACGGTGATTCCACCCTTCTTTGGAACACAATGAACCGGGCTAACCCATGGAGAGTCGGAAATGGGGTAAATCATACCCGCATCTAAGAGTTTAATCACTTCTTTCTTAATAACCTCATGGATTTTTGGGTTAACTCTCCTTTGGTTTTGAATGGCGGGTTTATAGTCATCCTCCATAAGGATTTTGTGAGTACAAAAATGTGGATCAATTCCCCTTATGTCGGATATTTTCCATGCTAAAGCTTTCTTATGTTTCTTAAGAACTTCAATAAGTTGCTCTTTCTCATCCTCTTTCAACTCTTTAGCAATAATCACCGGTAATTGGTCTTTTCCTTCTAAGAAAGCATATTCTAAGTGAGATGGAAGGTCCTTAAGTTCAATGGGAGGTGGACTCTCTATGGAAGGTTGTACTATGGAAGGTTCCTCAATAGTAATCTCTTGTGGAATAGGAGAAGGAATAGGGTCCTCATTGAGCAACTTTAGGATTGTAAGAATATCTTCTTCCCAATTAATGGGAGAATCATCATCACCAAGAAAGTTGGACTTAAATTCCTCCAAGAGGAAATCACTCTCTCCAAAATGTGTTAAAGAGGGAGCAATTGAGGCCACGGTTTCAACATGGGGTATCTCATCACTAGCATTCTTACAAGCATCATGAAAGTGTTCATTACACACTTCATCTAGCACATCTACAATGTTAATAGTCTCACAAGGTCTAGACTCCTTAACCTCTTTTCTATCACAAATTTTCCCTAGCTTAAACACCACTCTCTCATCTTCTACTCTCATAATTAATTCTCCTTCCGCCACATCTATCAAGGTACGACCCGTTCTCAAAAACGGTCTACCAACAATCAAAGGCACTCTAGGATCCATGTCATAATCAACCACTACAAAGTCGGCCGGAAAGGTAAACTTATCCACACCTACAAACACATCTTTCGCTATACCTACGGGGTGAGCTATGGTTCGGTTGGCTAGTTCAAGAGTCATCCTAGTGGGAGTGAGCTCGGGAAGAGATAGTCGTTTCCAAACCGATAAAGGCATGAGGTTTATGCTCGCCCCTAGATCTGCCAAAGCCATGCAATTTTCAACACCGGGAAAATTACAAGGTATCAAGAAGCGCCCCGGATCTCCAAGTTTTGTTGGTAAGGTTTTAAGTAACACCGCGGAACAATTTTCATTAAGGGATGTGTTGGGCAAATCAACCAATTTTTCTTTGTTTGATAGAAAATCCTTGAACATCTTAGCAAACTTTGGCATATAAGCAAGAGCTTCCGCAAAGGATATATTGATGTTGAGTTGCTTGAACATCCTTAAGAAATTGGAGACTTGGATGTCATCCTTGTTCTTTAACTTGTCCTTTTTCAACCTTGAAGGATATGGAAGAGTAGGTTTTGGTGTAGGTGGAATAGGTGTAGTAGTGGAAGATTTGTCTTTGTTAGCCTCTTCATTGGGAAGTGTAGAAGGTAATGGAGAAGTATGAGGTGGTTGAGAAGGTGTGTTTGAGTGAATAGGAGCATTTTGAGGAGGTGAAGTAGAAGTAGAAGGCTTGTCACAAGTAGGAGCACAAGTGGGTTGAACAATAGTAGGTTTAGGAGGTGAAGGATCCTTTGTTGTTGTTCCACTCCTTGTTGTAATAGCATTGACATTGGCCCTAGGGTTTGTTTGTGTGTTAGAAGGTAAAGCCCCTTGTGGTCTTTGATTTACTGCCACTAAAACCCTATTGATTTGGTCATTCATTCTCTTCTCCATTTCACGCATTTTCTTGTCACCATACTCTTGAGTCTCTTGCATCCCATATCCTTGATTTTGAACTTGAGGGTAAGCTTGATTTGGTATAGGAGCATATGCTTGATTGGGGATAAATGGAAGTGGTTGATTAAATCCTTGTTGTGGTGGATAAAAAGTATTTCCTTGATGTTGAACATTGTTGGGTGCCTTGTAGTTATTTCCTTGATAAGGTGGTCTTTGCCCTTAATTCCTTGGTAAAATTTGAGGAGTATTTTGTGGAATTTGGGTGGGTGGTTGGGGTGGGAAGCCGGGTGGAGTAAGGTAGTTTTGGGACTTGTAAGAAAGGTTATTTGGATTGATATTAGGCTTGAAGTGTTCACGATGTTCCTCTTGGTAAGCATAGCATTCCCCTTGATATCCTTGCACCTTATCACATTGTTCATAAGAATGGGGACCTCCACAAGTAACACAAGAAATGGCAATAGCATTCACATTATTTGAAGAATTGTTCAATGAAACGGTCTTAAAAGCTTGAACTATCTCATGAGTCATTTCTTGTTGTCCTTGTTTGACTTGTTGAAGGATCTCTTTAAGAAGTTGGTTGTCACAAGGAGTTTGAGAATTGTTTTGGATAACATGAACCTTTTCTTCAAATAGATTGTTTGTTTGAACCATTGCTTTAGTTTCAATGATGTCCAAAGCCTCTTGATATGTCTTAAGAAGAATATTCCCTCCCACGGAAGCATTGAGTGAATCTTGGTGGTGAGATTTAAGGCCATCATAGAAGAGGTTGATTTGGTGAACTTGATCCAATCCATGATTAGGGCATCGCCTCAACAACTCACTATACTCTTCCCAAGCATCACTAAAGGATTGACTAGGTTTTTGTTGAAAGCCCATAATTAAAGTCCTCAAAGCCATAGTCTTATGTGGAGGAAAGAACTTGTTCAAAAACTTAGTGGTGAAACCATCCCATGTGATGATACTATCGGGTGGTTGAGTGTCTAACCAATGCTTAGCGGTTCCCTCTAAAGAAAATGACACTAACATCAACCTAATCACCTCATGTGGAACCCCATTATGCTTAATGGTATTGCAAAGAGAAAGGAATCTCTTAAGGTGAGCATGAGGATCCTCATTCTTGTTACCAAAGCAAGGTGATTGTGAAACCATATTGATCATAGATGTATGTAGCTCAAATGTGTTTGCGGGAAAGTCGGGAATCTTAATGGCACTAGAATATCCATGAATGTTGGATTGCATACGTTCATACAAAGTGCGATTATCAATAGCCATGGCTTCTTGTGGTGGAGTCAAAGCACGATTCTCGTGATCGGCTTGGTGGACGGTGGTGGTCTGACTCTTTCTCTTTTTCTTCCTTTTCGGAGGAAGAGGTTGTACACCAATCGGTATTTGTGCACGCCCGCGAGTGAGCATGCAACTCAATACGAGGAATGAGAGAGAAGCTCTCGTGTGACTTTGAAGAGAAATGGATTATCCTCTTCGAGTTTCAATATTAAATATCCACAAGAAAATAACAATATATTTATTTACTACTTGGGTGCAATACCCTCAATGAAGCCTTCCTTCTTAGAATACTTACAAGTGAACGG
Source organism: Glebionis coronaria (assembly GCA_025667525.1). NCBI lineage: Eukaryota > Viridiplantae > Streptophyta > Magnoliopsida > Asterales > Asteraceae > Glebionis > Glebionis coronaria. Next base: position 609,223,421 of record CM046875.1, on the reverse strand, counting down.
GGGGTTAGGTGGCACGAAGCACTTAAGTACCTATTGACCCTTAGATGGCATTTTATAGCACATCGCCTTTCTATTCACTTAAATGTTCGTATTCTTCGAATTGTTGCTTATTGAGAGTATTTATCTATTCTTGCTTTATTTTGTTTGATCGATACACGTGTCAAGGACCGGAACGCCCCTCAACACGGTGTATTGCCTCGGCAATACTTATGGAAGATATGTAGATTGGTTGTTCTTATACGTATACGTATTTACTTATAATAATATATGGAAAATATTTTTGTATTTATGAGTTTCTTAAGGGAAAATACTATATGTACATAAAAACCGAGAGAATCCAATAATATATATTTTTGGGTGCAATCTCTTAGGAAAAAGATTGCTTTTTGGATTTTTTATTTTTTTTGGTCAATTCTTTAGGAAAAGAATTGTTTTGTTAATTTTTTAGTTTTTATATATTTTTATATTTTTGATTTTTTATTTATTTTTGATTTATGATACGTAAAAATAACGTTCACAAAGTGAACGGATCCCAAAAGCCAATGAAAACCGTCAATCGATAGTCTCTCGTGTAGTCAAAGAACCGGCAGCAGCGCCATTTGAAATTGTGTATAATGCAGTTCGTTTTTTCTCAGTTCTTGCTAATGGAAAGTCTAACCAATATCGGGTTTTTAACTGTTTTTGGTTGTTAAGCTTGTTTGGATATTCTATTTGCTAATTCAACAAAATCTTGCAAAACGGAAAAATATTACCTACTTATATGTAAAACAATTTGCAAATACCAAGTTTTTATTCAAGTAAAATTCAAATTGTAAAATATGAAACTTAAAGGACTGAAAGTGTAAATTCTAGGAAAGATAAATGCTTGAAATGTAAATTCTAACAATTCTAGGGACTAAAAGTGTAAAACAGTTAACTACAAGGATCAAATATGCAAAACTTATAACCAACTAACCAAAAATGTAACAAACTAACAACTTGCTAACTGAAATTAGCAACTTCCAAAACTACAAGGGCTGAACAAATGCAAACCCTAAAAACTTGGAAGTTTAGCCAAGTTTAAACACTTATTAAAACAAAAGGGACCAATTTGCAATTTCTAAAACTTTTTAAGCCAAAACGGGTTATGGATGAAAATAAGCTCGTTTGAGCTTATTTCTTAACCAAATTCAATGAGACAAGTTTCAAAACGTTTCAAATCCAAAATAAGCTACGTGTGTAAAAGGAAATTGGCTGAAATTGTAAAATAAGCAAATGAGCACTTATCAATAAGCACAAAATAAGCTATAGCAAAATCTAAACAGTCACAACTTGATTTTCTGATTGAAACTGATTAAGCAACTCAATTAATGAACGGGAAATCAAACTAGAACGTTTTTCATCAAGAAATAAGCTGGGAATCTGAATTAAGCTGAAAATGGGCTTATCGTTGACCAGCGTTGACCAACTTATTTTTCAAAAAGCTGAAACTTTCAAAAATCAAGTAACTCAATGTTTTAAGTGGTTTTGTGAAGAAAAATGGCCATGTTAATGAATAGAATAAGGAGATACAAATTTTCAGTTTCAAGTTACAGAAACTTGACTTAAGTCTGCTTATCTGATTTTTGCTTATTACTAACTGCTTATTGTAAACTGTAGAAAATGCTTTTGGAATCTGATTCTATATGATATAAGCTACAAATGAGAACAAATTTGGTACAATTTCACCAAGTATTGAATGAGTACTGATCAAATGAAAATGACAAGTTCTAAATGAGCAAAACTGAATGAAATCAACCCAAACATTTTATATGCCATTTGCCTGTTTGACTATCTTTTTTACTTGTAAATGACTTAAAACACCTTATTATCACCTTTTAACTGCAAATGAACTTTAACAATCTAAAACTCAATTCTTGAAAACTCTTGTTAAGCTATTCCCAAACACTCCTTTAACTGATTTTTATGAAAATTTGTGAAGACTATTTGATTTTGAAATGGAACTGAATGAAAATCTATAGCAAGCTAGACTCAGTGATCAAAATGAAAAGTTTGAAAGAAGTGAACAAGTTCTTATCACTACTAGAACTACAATCAAGGTAAAAGGCTAAAAATTACTGAATTAATGCAGTAAGCTAGAACTTATTCCAAATCAAAGAACAAGTAACAGAATCAAACTACAAACACACAAAGATCAAACAATCAGCAACTCCAAACAACTTTTATCATGCAGTCATCAAGATTACTCTAGGAAAAGTAGCATGCATATGACTTTTTCAGTGGAACAAAAACAAGAGCTTTAAAACCTATTATAGTAAACCACTGAGAAGAAGAGGAGCGCTGAGCTCTCTTAGCCTAGTGATAACCACCACCTTATTACTAGGAAATCAATCAATCAACAAGAACAGCTAACAAATCAACAGGAATCATCATCATGCTTGAAATCTTCAAAATCTATGGAATGAACTGAATTCTTCTCAAACAGCTAACAAACTCCTTCAAGGTCAGTTATGATCAATCTATGATCATAACAAACACAAAACAGTAACACAAGTATCCAATAGCAGCAGGTATGAACAGTAATATGAAGAACAGTTTTGGCGGGAAAGGATGAATTTGAATTTTATTCAATGAAAACGGTTACAAAGTTGTTGGAAGGTAAGTAACTAACTAACTAACTCAAGAGTTTGTCAGACTCTTGAGTAGCTAGGGTAAAAATGAAGGAAAGGGAAAGAAATTGAGAAACTATGTGTTTTTACAAAATTAATCTACAAGTTACAAATGAAGTCCTATCCATCTATTTATAGGCATGAAGAAGATGGTTGTTGGGGTTGGTGACGTGTCAGGACCAATCCCAGCTTTACACGTGGACAATTCTGCATAATTGCATTTGCATGTATGAACAAGGATTTGGGTTTTTCTTTATTATTGATCTTCATGTTAATTGATTTGCACCATTGTGTTCGTCTCTTCAAAATGATCAATTTTGGTGTTGAAATCTTTCCATGAAATGGCTTGTAGCTCAAACGCGATCCTGGTAAAAATTTTCCTTCTTGAAGATGCCACGTGTCAACATTTGAATGGCTGAAAAAACGTCACACGGATCACACTGTTGTGATTGGGTATTAATGAATGGCGGCTGTGAGTGGGTAATAAATGCATGGCTTGGTGATCCGTGTGATTTATTTACTCTCCTCTCATTGGTCCATTCTTTGTCACATGGATTAAACTTTGAATAACTTTCAAATGTTGGCAGAATTAGTCCCTTGATTTAGCAGATTGTTGTTTTGAGCTAGGAGCTTCATTCTTTTGACATATTTGGTCCTTCAACTTTTATTCTTGAACAAAATGGTCCTTTGACTGAGTTGACTTGAGAGTTGTCCAAGTTTGACTTGAATCTTGACTTTCACAATATTTTCACTTTTAGTCCTTCAACTTTGACAATTTGTCAAGATAGGTCCTTGTACTTCAAAGTCTTGTCACTTTTGATCCTTCTTTGTCTTTTTCATCCATTTGAGCTTGATTTTTCTTTGTTTGCTTGAAAATGTATCTCTTTACCTACACAAGTGTACACAAACACAAACATACCACATAACACTGTTTTTGCAAGATAAATTGGTATTTTGCTTCATGTTTTAGGGTTATTTGTTGATAAAAGGATATGAGTTTAAGCTCATATCAGTAACATACAGTTTAGTTGGTTCCAATTCTCATGAAAAGTCCATTACTTTATGTTAACAATCATGGGTTTATCTTTAATTTTAAGATATTATGTTAAAATAAAAATAAAAATTATATATTAGAAAGAAAATTCTTAATTTTTTGTAAAAAAATATTGACTTTTTGTTGACTTTTTTTTGACTTTTTGACCGCCTAGCTCCGCCTAGGCGCCGCCTAGCACCGCCTAGGCGGATGTTTGACCGCCTTTTGACTTTTCCGCCTAACTTGACCGCCTAGCCATAAATCGAGGCGGATTATGACCGCCTAGCGCCTAGGCGCCGCCTAGCCCGCTTTTTACAACACTGTTCCCAGTAATACGATTTATTACTATAAATAGCAAAATACTAAAATACAGGCATATATAAAAATATACAGAAATATTTAAATACGTTGCTCAAGAAAATACGATCACGCTGTTAAAAACTAAACAGTTACGCACATAATTCACAGATAACGAATAATCTCATGGATTATCGTCAATTCATTGACCGTCTTAGCACTTTGGTCAGATTCACAGAAAATGTTCAGAATAATGACTGAGCACAGTGTCAGCTCATTACTCGTCGTCAAACAGTTTTTCAGAAAACGCGGGATAACTTCCCGGTTCCAACATAGTTAAATCACATAGTTAACTAAATAAAAAGTCAAAGGGTAAAATAGTCATTTTACAAAGTAGGAAAAATTACCAGGTGTTACATATAGGAGGTCTCAATGCTTTCCGCTATCATCTCTTTTCAATTGTAATAGATGATTAGTGAATCAGAATGGTTAAGATTAAAAGTTTAGTTGATCCGACGGTTACATATAAATTACATCATGAAAACGACCAACGAGAATAGAATAGTAATTTAATGAGTTGAAATTTCCAGCTCGAACAAAGACTAGAGCATCGATCGACTAATTTAGCCCAAGCTTAAGCTATGCTTAATAACATGATGAGCTCCAATGATGTGAGCTGGATGTCACGAGCCAAATTTTAAAGGTCAGGTTTTGCTTGGAAGGCGTACATGAATGTGAGGGTATTCCTGTTGGTCTTGTTGGAGTACCCCAACTGTAAGGGTGTAGTACGTGCCACGAGTAGAGACTCGATATGGCACTACACTGGTCGAGAGTTGAGGCCGCTCCCCTGATGAGTCAAAGGTAGGATGAAACCAATGAACCTCTATTATACGCGGGGTGGATGGCTGGTCCTTATCGGTGTAAGGACGTCACGCATGGTCTAAAGGATGACTCTGTGACAAGTGGTATTAGAGCCAAGTTGGACCGAGGCGGACCGAAGCAGAATCGTTCAAGATTGTTCTCCCAAAAAGTTCTTAAAAGTGTTTGGCTGCCCAAAGGTGGCGGGAAAGAGTTCTTGGGATATTGAAGAGTCAATATGATGTTGCGTGTAGTTCTAATATCGCATTCGATGGGAGCCCGAGAGAGTAATAGACTAATCCAAATGGTGGATGTCAGTCGTTGCACGTTGAATATTAAGGCGCCAGGAAGAGTAATGGACTAATGTGTAGTCGCTGCACGCTCCGACTCAAAGAGTTGAACTTCGAATGTCCCTTTAAGCCATGAAGCCGGATTAAAGCCAAAATCATTTGAGGGTAGTCGTTCGTCGGTGCGAATTACCATGCACGAGGTCGTGCATGAATTGGTGGTGGGAGAATGTCACGAGCCAAATTCTGAAGTCGGGTTATGCTTGGAAGGCGTATATTAATGTGAGGGTTCCTGGTTTATTCCTGTTGGTGTTCTTGGATTACCCAACGGTAAAGGTGTAGTACGTGCCACGAGTAGAGACTCGATATGACACTACACTAGTCGGGAGTTGAGGCCGCTCCTCCGATAAGTCCAAAGCAGGAGAAAACTAGTGGAGCTCTATTATACGCGCGACTGATGACTGCTCCTTATCGATGTAGGAACGTCACACGAAGTCTATAAAATGACTCCGTGACATTGAGATGAAGATAGCCCAAGCCCTTAATAAGCATATTTTTTTATACCAAAGTACTCAATATAATAACATCCAACATAACTCTTCTTTATGATTTTGATTTATATAAATGTAATATGAAGTTATGAACACATATAGATATTACAAAAAGCTCGATCATAGCTTAAGTTTAAGACCTTATAAGATCAAGCTAAGCTTGTTACAAAAGGCTCGATAATGAGATGGTTAACTCCCAACTTACTCGAAGACTGTTTTAGATATAATCGTGTTTTTCCTTGTTTGAAATTTAGATTTAACATAATTAGATATATGTTTTAAGTAATACTTGTTTGGAATTATATCAGCATGGTATCTTAATACAATGACAGGTAACAATGACTATTCTTTTAGTCATTAAACTAATATAAATTTAGATAAAATTTAAATAAAAACAAAATAAATTTGCTAAAATAATTAAAAAATAAAATTTTAAAAAATATATTAAAATGAATATTGAATTAAAAAGAATGAAATCTTTAAAAATATGACAAGATTAGATAATAAAAAAGTAAACAAAATAAAAAATATTTCAAATTAAAAATAAATGTGATTTTTTTAATATATTATTAAAAAGTTGTTATAAAAGATATGAATGGTTAAAATTAGTTTTTAAGGGTTTGAGTTAAATTTGGATTAAAAAAGATTGTTCATGTCATAATTTGTACAGTTAATTTTAATTTTTAATTTAAAATTAAAATTAAAATATACACATTTTATAGATAGTATTTATACTACTCATAAAGTATACTACTCATAAAGAGTCTTACTTTAAAAAAAAAAGATTCTCAACATTTCTTATAATATATTTCTTAAATGTTAAATATTAATGCATTAAAGATTTAATCATCAGATTAATCCAGTCGAGTCATTGAGTCACGTGATCGACCACCAAGCAAACTTTCAAAATACCAACTCCGTTAATTCGTAGTTTGTTTGCTTTTATTAATGATTTAAGTTCATTTGAATACCAAACTTTATTTGGATACTAAGGGACTAATCTCCACCACTCATCTCCATCTTAATCTAATAGATAAGATTAAACATAAAACCAATTTCCTCTTTTTTTTCAAACATTAATATCTTTTAAACCGTCAATCATTATACGAAAAAAAATATACCATTACGACGGGCATTTAATTATCTTTCTACAGATATGTTATATGATATACTTTCGACAAATTATTTTTTTGTTTTTTTCCGTAATTTATCATATATGATACAAAATATCATATATGATAGTAACACTGGTATCATATATGATATAACTTATCATATATGATATAAACCAATATCATATGATATAAACCAATATCATATGATATAAACCAATATCATATATGATTCTGTAATAATTTGTAACATAACACTAATATCATATATGATAAAACACTATTATCATATATGATATTTTACGCAAATTTAAAAAAAAACGATTTTTTTTTTCTTCAGAAGTATATCATATTGCATATCTGTAGAAAGCTAATTAAATGCTCGTCGCGATGGTATATTTTTTTCCGTTTAACACTTAACGGTTTAAAAAATATTTAAGTTTTAAAAATAAATGAAATAATTAAATACTTTTAATCTCAACCATTAGATATGATGAGGATGGATGGTGGGGATGAGTCTCTTAGTATCCATGATAGATATGGTATCCAAAATAACTTTACTCTTTATTAATTCTACGACTACTGGTAACCTTTCAATAATAGGCCTATAGTCAAATGTTGTTATAAAAAACACGTAATCGAAAAATTGAACCCCTGTCACGTCATATTTTAAAAGTTTTGGACAAATAAATTAGGTACGTACTTGATAAACAACTCACAATAATTGTCATGGTTTTGTCCCATGCACAACATTAAAAATATTTCGTTACTATATACTAGTAGTATACAACACATCGATATAATTATTAGCCAGAAAATTCGATATGGATTATATCTTTATCATCATAGGACTAGTGGTTGCTTCATATGTGTTCCGCCGTAGATTCTCCAATCTTCCTCCGACTATCTTCCCAATTATCCCTTTTATCGGTCACTTGTACCTCCTGAAGAAACCCCTCTACAAAACTTTGGCTAAAATCTCCGCTAAACACGGTCCAATCCTCCTCCTACACTTCGGATCCCGTCGTGTGGTCTTGGTCTCCTCCCCGTCAATAGCTGAACAATGTTTTACCAAGAATGATGTTATTTTCGCCAACCGTCCTAACTGGCTCTATGGCAAAATTCTTGGCGCCAACTACACGCACGTTGCATGGACATCATATGGAGACCACTGGCGCAACCTTAGACGGATTTGCTCCATGGAGATCTTCTCTTCTCATCGCCTCAACGAGCTTCGTGAGGTTCGTACTGATGAAGGGAAACTCTTGATACATAAGCTCCTTTCTGAATGTACTTATGTGGTGAATTTAAAGTTAATATTCCACCAGGTGACGTTGAACATGTTGATGAGGATGATATCTGGGAAAAGGTATTTCGGTGGTGATTTGGAGGAGGAAGGGCAACAATTTCACGAGATATTTACGGAGGCACTTTTGATGGCGTCTGTTTCGAATTTAGAAGATAATCTGCCCATCTTGAGATGGTTTCGTGTTAATCGATTAGAAAAGAGAATGATTGCCTTGCAAAATAGGAGAAGCGCGTTTTTTCAACGGTTAATAGAACAGGTCAGAAACGCGAAAGGTAGTGTGAAAGTGGAAAATAATAGGAAGAAAAATACGATGATTGAAGTGTTGTTCAAGCTTCAGGAAACTGATCCTGAGTACTACACTGATGAACTCATAAGGAACCTTGTTGTGGTAATATATAATATACAGCGGGTGTTTATTTCGGCTTATATAGCCAACTTATGGCTTATTTGGTTTTGGGCTTATGTTTCATATGCTTACTTTTGTGGCTTATCTTGAAACTTTCCGGCTTATATATGTTCATTATAACAGGATATAAGCCGAAAAGTTTCAAACTAAGCCACAAAAAATGAGCTTATGAAACATAAGCCCAAAACTAAATAAGCCATGAGACGGCTATATAAGCTGAAACAAACACCCTGCCTTGTATTATTATGAATAGTACTAGCTACATATAATTGCCTGTACAATAATATAGTTGTCTTTGTTTTGATTAGAACCTATTACAAGCTGGTACTGATACGACTTCTTCGACTATGGAATGGGCTTTTTCACTCTTGCTCAACCATATACACATTTTAAAGAAGGCACAAGAAGAAATCGACGCTAACGTGGGCCAAAACCGTCTTGTTGATGAATCAGACTTGACTAGCTTACCTTACCTCCGTTGTATAGTTAATGAGACTATGCGATTGTACCCTCCTTCTCCGATGTTGTTACCTCACCAGTCATCACAAGACTGTGAAGTTGAAGGCTATCACATTCCACGTGGGACAATGCTACTCGTAAATCAATGGGCCATACATCATGACCCCGACTTGTGGAGTGAACCTGAAAAGTTCAACCCCGAAAGATTCGAAAAGCAAGAACGAGTAAGAGATCATGGTTTTAAGTTCATGCCATTTGGGTCTGGCAGAAGAGTATGTCCAGGGGATGAACTGGCTATACGCATGATTGGGCTAACATTGGGGTTGCTCATACAATGCTTTGATTGGGAAAAGAATGGTGAAGAGAAGATTGATATGACTGAAGGTTTCGGGCTCACCAACCCAAAGGCTCAACCTTTGCTTGCTAAATGTACACCACGGCCACTGACTCATAGTTTAATCAGTCCTTGAAAATGAACCACATGGAAACTCAAATAAAAGACTTGCGAACCTCATTCAGTTTCGTTTTTTTTTTTTTTTTTTTTTTTTTTTTTTTTTTTAATCTAAATACCATCAGAAAATAGGATTATGTTTAGTTTTATTGTTCTGTCAACATTGTGATTTGGGCAAGCTTACTAAGTTAAATAAAATTTTAGCATTTTTCAAAATTTATATGAAATCCTCGAGGCAACACTTTTACTATTTTTTTCACGGTTTGAGTGATAAAGATTATATTTTCTTTTTCATTTTTTGTTTATAGGTAAATATAAACTAATATAATTATCCAAATATTACTAATTATTTAGGGTGCGTTTGGTTTGAAACCGGATTTTACTTTAGGTGTGAATTTATAAAATAAATGGTCTAGAATTAGGTAAGATTTGGATTTTAAGGTCGGTTTTGAGACATAAAAACCCGTTTGGATACAATAAGTAATTCAAAAATATATGTATTTTAAAAATACGTTGGAATAAAATAGATTATTAAAATTTAAAGATTACGATAGAAAACATCTGAATTGAAAGAAGTTGTGGCTGACAAATGCTTAAAAATAAAATATAATAATTGATTTGACATTTAACCAAAATCCCATTCAAATCCCGCCTTTACCCCCATGGTATTATATTTTTGGCTTAAGTACCTCTTTTTAGCCTAAACAGGAGACACCAAACAACTAAATTCAATTGTTAACGAGCCTAAACCCCTTGAAAGTCACTTACCAAACAGGCCATTAGTTCACTTATTGAATGTGAATGTCTTTATTATGACTGTGGAACATCCTGCATTTATTATAGCCCAAAGTCTTTCGATTTTCCTTCAAACATCAATTGACAACCTTTTAAACCACTCTCAAATCAACCCCCAATCCCCAATTCCATTCCTATTCGACACAACTGATTTCAGTAATCAATTATCAATATTTAATCCACCTAGTTCGTTATCAATACCTAACAAAAGTATGGTTTGGGTGTTTTTATAACAAGTTGGTGATGAATTAGGGTAAAAAAGTTTAAACCTAGTTAACAGATTAATATAGAAAATCTGTAAAACCCGCATACTTTTAACATGAATAGTACCCTTAAAATCGTACGTACTAGATTAAAACTTTCCTTTTATAGTATGATTACGTTCACGTGTTAGAATTTTACGTATTACGTACGTGTTAGAACACGATAAGTATTTATTACGTATGAACGCACAATAATTATTTAAACAATAATTAATCACGCACAATAATTAATCACGAACATGCGATCATGAAATCATGAGCGTAATTTAATCACGAGCTAATATTAATTACGTATATATATTTATTACGAACACGAATAAATATATTAAGTCACGGTTAATATTTAACGAGAACACGTAAAACACGAACACGAGAACACACGAGAACACACTAATATTTTAGACACGGAAAACATTCGGGTTACCCCTTGTGGGCCCCATTACCCAAGAAATTAGGAAGGAAGAATGGGCCAAGCCCATTTTAATTTTTACTAAAACATAGAATTAGGAAAGATTTTGGTCATTTTCACATTATAGGAAAAATAACAAAAACCCTAAAAGTTTTCTTCCTTCTTCCTTTTGTCCTCTATGGCCGCCACCTACAATCACCATGGAGGGGTGATTCGGTTTGATTTTAACCTTGGAATTTGTGCAAGCATTCGTGTGTGTTCATCCTCGATTGATCCACGTATTCTGTATAACCTTTTTAATCCTTTTCTTTTATGTTTTGATTTAATAAATTACATAAGATCATGATGTTTTTAAAAACTAATTAAAAACATTTATTAAACATGTCTATGATTATGGGGTAGATCAAAACAAGGGTTTTTAGGGGTGTTTGTCTAGCCGACGCCTAAACCGAACCCCCTAAGGGGTCTCGGCTTGGCTTATGGACCACCACCGAGACCTCAAGGTCTCGGTTTGGTGGTGTGGGTCCTACGGCAGCAGCAAACAAGGGAGAACCCCGAAGTGGTTCGGGGTATGGTGTTGATTACGGGTCCGGTTCATGGTTTCTAGTCACGATCCGGTTCATGGTTTATGTTAAGGATATGTTTTAATAATCATATGTTAAAATTAAATTAATAAATATGACATGATTAATTTAATAAACATGACTTAGGTTATAATTTAATTATATGAATCAGGGAATTATTAACTTAAGTATTTTATATTTTCTAGACTTATAATTAATTAATTATTTAAAAAAAAAACCATGGTTATAATTAATTAATTAACATGACTTAGGTTATATTATTAATAAATAATAATACATGTTTTAGCCTAAGTATTTAACTTTATTTAATTAAAAACATGATATATTTTAATTAAATACTTTTAACCTATAGTTTATTTAAATTACATGTAATAATTAACAAAATATACATTATATCATTATGACTTAGAAATAATCAGAAAAACACTTAGGTTTATATACTTAGCTTATTTAATCAGCTTATATCTAATTATGGAAACTTTCTATTTTTAGAAACTTATTTATTTAAGGCAGCTAATCTATTTATGGAAACTTTCTATTTTTAGAAACTTATTTATTTCAGGCAGCTAATCTATTTATGGAAACTTATTTAATTAAGGCAGCTGATCTATTTATGGAAACTTTCTGTTTTTAGAAATTTATATATTTTAAGCAGTAATTCTATTTTTGGAAACTTTCTATTTTTGGAAACTTTCTATTTTTGGAAACTTTCTATTTTTAAAAACTTTCTATTTTTGGTAACTTTCTATTTTTGGAAACTTTCTATTTTTGGTAACTTTCTATTTTTGGAAACTTTCTATTTTTGGAAACTTTCTATTTTAGGAAACCTGTTATTTTTGGAAAGTTATTTATTATTACACAGTAAGTATAATAATACATGAAATACCAGAAATACTTAATCAGAATAGACATAATATAAGATAAACACAATTTAAGGCTTAAAACAGTAAAACATGATATGAACATATAAAATAAGCTAAGACATGACATAAAACCAGTTACGTATTTAGTAAGCAGATACTTATTCATGTATGTATTTATGTAGCATTAGTGATACCGAAGTAGGATTCTCCTCAGTTCATCTTCTTCGTTCACTGGACATAAGGTACGGATTCCCGTCCTTTCAGTATGTACATTCTTTCCTTATTAGGATTCCCCGTATGCAGCCAACTGTTTTCCCATTATTTGTTTTATATGTTTTTGAATTGCTTATGTTTAATTAGAATACCTAAATCCATATACATGCATGACCAGTTTCACCTAGTTATGGAGGTACCATAACCATAACATTGGAGGCACCAATGTTATGACTTCACCACGGCGGAGTGATTGCTCGTGGCGTCCCTTCAGCTTTTGCCCATTTATTATATTTATCATGTGGGGCGTATGGGTGCATCCTAGTTACATGTTTTCAAGCAGATTACTCAGTGTGAATGTGGTGTGTGCCTTGCATCCTTCACAAGGAGCTGATCCCTCCTACCCAAGACTAGTATATTAAATTAGAGGCAACCCCTCTAATTTACATGATGAGGTCACCCCTCCAAGTATTCATGCACGGTGGATTTTCATGACCTATATTGGCTAATGGTAAAATATGTTAAACAGTTTTCATAAGATAAACATAAGGCTTTTCAAACTATAAAACCAGTTTTATGAACATGTTCCAGGTTTTCCAGGACTTATACATTTCCGCTGCTATTAAGTCTTTATTATGTTTCAGTCATTCATACTATGTCTATATCTGTGCACTGAGCGTTTTGCTCAGCCGTTACTTTCCTTTCCATGTCCCAAAACGACAGGTACCCTAGGAAAGACTCGAGCATTTGGAGGTCGTGCATAGGATGGAAGCTGCTATACACTTCTTTTCCTTTTTGCCTTCATATACTTATGCTTGTTTAGTCTTTCATTCATTTCTTTTGCTTTATTATGTTTTAGGCTTATGTTTGGGAACCGATGTTTGATTCCGGTTATCCCTATGGTCATGTAATGTTTTAGACATTTATCCTTGTATGCTTTGATGACACGCCATGATTATGCGTAACGGTCCACTTATCAAAGTGGGGTGTTACAATTATGGTATCAGAGCCAAGGCTTCGACCTGTAGGCTCTAAAACTCGACCTGTGACTAGTAGGTAGTCACCAGAAGCTTCCTAAGCCAACGTTTGTTATTCTACGTATTGATGTTTTCAGCGTATTGTTGTTTTGACCATGATGTTTTCAACACCTTGAGGTTTTAACCTTGATGTTTTCATCGATTATGTGTACTAATATGGATGGACAACCGTCATTCATATTTAGTTATGTGTCATTGTTTCATGCATGACGTTCCTCGTGAACTGTGACTATGTGGACTGAACCTCAATAGTTCATAATTAGTCACATACAAATTTTTCTGATAAGTTTTGACAGATGAGTTTCATTTATTTATGTTTCATGTACCATTGTTGCAGGGATTATGACTAAGTAATGGTTGGTACATGACTGGCCCTATTTAGTCGCATGTGCTTTTATCGAAACTTTTAACTTTGGGACCGACCCATAGGCGTCCCCTCGCCATGTCTTTTGTTTTGGGACCGACCAATAGGCGTCCCCTCGCACATATAGAGGTTTTTATAAACTACATTACGCATTCATGCACTGTTTTTCATGCATAAAATTTTTCTCATGATTTATTGGCATAAATTTTTTTCATGTCCCCTCATAAGTTACTATGTTTTTATGTCAAGTATGTTTTCATACTGTCATGGTTAAACTCAGTTTCATGCTGATTATGTTATACACTCCTTTATGATAGATCGTTTTATGTTCCTTCATGATAATTCCGTCTTCATGTTGATTACGTCTTACACCTCTTTTGTTATTTATGCTTTCACGCAAGACATTGTTGGATTTCATTGAATTTTGTTTTCATGATAGTCATGGTTGGTTTTCATTAATCATGCTGTCAGGCAAATCATCGTTGAATTTTGTGTAACCACACTTTAACGTTTCTCGATATAACCAAAATGATGTCTATGCTAAAACTGCCAGGTTATCATGATGGTTTTCCTAACCGTTTAACCGATATACTTTCCTTAAATCATGATAAATGATCGACCCCATACCGATCATTTCATGTGCATTCCACGTGTACTCCACGTACCGTATTTCATGTGTATTACACGTACCTTGGTCCATGTGTATTCCACTTGCAATACTTCACGAGTATTCGCTAGTCGATTCTGAATAAACTCAGGCGTATTTTCAATTGCTGATATTCTACAAGATTACTGATGCCGCTCATAACTTGGAGATGTTACTAAAGGTTGATGCTATTGACGTTCGGAGACGCTACGAGATGCGGATGCTGTTCACAACCTGAAGATCCTACGAGACGAAGACAAAGGCGTCAGAGCAAAGCTATTGGATAAGAAGATACTTCTCCATCAGACGATTTTATCAATTATTGTCCCAAATTCTTAGTTACATTTCACACGTCATTCAGTTGTCGTTTCAGTCATATGAGTGCAAACCGGTACCAGCCGGCCACTCAGCTGAATAGTTACATGAATCACGGTCATGAAAATGACCGTCATGGAACCGACAGACTAGATGATAGTAACCACTACTATGACAACAACTATCCTAGAAATCACAACCGAGGCTCCGGACGCGGACGTGATCAGACATACAAATGATCAGTAGTCCAACCGATCCGCCAATTCTGGCATAATAACCTAATATTTGTAGTTTTAATTGTTTCACATCTCGAGACACATGTCAAGACATCAGTCAAGACACATGTATCACGTATACTTTCTGAAGACACATGTCAAGATACCAGTCAAGACATATGTCTCGCTTACATTTCTCAAGACACGAGTCAAGACACATGACTCACGTCTAATTATGGAACATTTCTAAGAAATTCAGGGTACCCTCCAAGGGTATATCCATTTTGTTGTGCCATGTATTAATCAGGACACAAGATTTTCAATACCATTACCGGCACATCAGTGAGAACTGTCACGTTGCCGATGTCACTTTCATTTCTTTCACCATATTTCATATATTCATGACCATGAAGGACGCCTTTCGTATTCCCACGTATACGAAGGTTTTCCTTCAACTTAATTATGAGATCCAAGCTGCTAACGCATTTCCTCGGACAGACACGAGATGAATTTTATCCTAATTATGGACTATGAACAGCACACCATGCTACGATTCATAATTATGTATAGTAATGTTCAGGCTCCTGAATACATTCAGCTTGATTTTCCATCAGGAAAATCTGTACAAATTATCTATGCTTTCCAAGCACGTGCTTTGTTAGCCATGATTGCTAAAACTTTCTAGCTGTCAGTAAGACACGACAACTGAAGTCCTTTTACGCATAACCAACAGATTATTCCAAAAATGTCCCTTACACTCCAGAAGAACCTTCAAGGAGAAGGACGGTAACATAAGATTATGTGTCGACTACCGTCGATTTTTTTAAAACAAATCACCATTCATGACCGTTATTCTCCTCCACGTATTGACAACATGTCCAATCGACCTAATAGTGTTAATCACTTTTCCAAGATCGAACTCATGATCATGCTGCCAACAATGACGAGTGAAAGAGCAGGACATGTCCATGACTGCTATTCGTGCACGACTCGGTCATGCTAGATTTATGATTTTGAATTAGTCTCATCAATGCTCCAACGGCATTATAAGAATGAGTTTCCATGAACTCATAGCAAATTCATCAGTGTTTTCATTGAGGATAACCTGATTTTCTCTAAGCCTAGAGAAGAACAGGAAGACCATATCTGCACTATGTTGCAAATTCTATGACAAGAGAAATTTTACCCTGGAAATTTTTTTCCAATATCAATTCTGTTTGATTACAGTGACACGCTGAATCACATGGGTTTCTACGGTTAATCTTACCATAACTCAGCTTATGCGTAAAGGAGAGAACCTACACTACAGTAGGTGTTCTATAAAATCCTACGCTAGGAGAAGTCTAGATTCAGAGACTCAGAGTTTCACAAACTCCTAGGTATCAAGTTCTACGAAGCAAGATACAGTTACGTTCATATCTAAGTACCTGACATACCAACAGGTTAAGATAGGACACCAACAGACTGGGATGTTTTCATCATCTGAAATTGTGAATTGAAATGGGACAAGATCTCCATGGATTTTGGTTACCAGATTAACGCAAACCCAGAAGAAACATGATGCTATCTGGGTCATCGCAAACAGTTTGATCAAGTCTGCAGAATCCTTACATCCGCAAGGATTTCATAACCAACAGATTGATCGGACATGTTCCAGCCAAGGCTCACCCAATCACTTGGCAATTCCTCAGTTATCGGGTTAGACAAAGATTCGCAATTGTGCTCCTTATTTACTTCACCTCTTCATTCTAATTTCACGACTTGCTTTCGCGCTCGCGTTCATGACACTATGGTATCTCGGCTTACTATTTTACGTTCATTTTCCTCATTCTGGGAAGTTTTGCAAGAACTTGAGAGACCAGACCCAAGTTTAGTATAACTCCCTATCCTCAGATAGACGTTTCACGTCATATTCCACGTCTCACCTGAACGTTTGGCGTTACCGCCATTATATTCTATGTTCACGATATGTTTCACATGCCATGTTCATTCCACGTTCCTCATATCATGATCAAGATATGTTACACGTATCATGGTCATGATATGTTTACTCATACTACACTAATCATATCTCAACGTATCACGTTCAAAATTTTTCACGTGTCACGTTCAAAAATTTTCACATACTACGTTTCTTTGTGTCCCGCGCATCGTTGCTAATTATCTGTTAAGTTAGAGTGTTTCCCCACGATAACGTTTTAGTTGCCCGTACACGTTAATTATTATTCCCTCGATCGATATAGGGAATCTACCTTACTTTTACAACCAAGAACTTCTTCGTATTTCAAGTCAAGGTCAGGAGGACCAAGATTTATCATTTGAGTCAAGATCTTGTGAAGGAACCGTTCCAAGAGGGAAGCCACTTGGAAACGGACAAGTTCATCCGGACTTCTTATCCGTTTTTCTCTTATCAATTAGAGATGTCCTTTCAGTCACGTCACGTTCCTTCTACCGTGTGACCTGCACGTTCATTTATCTTACATACCCTCTCAGTTTGATTCGGATATGTTTTGCTTTCAGTTTACGTTATCTATAATTCGGGGACGAATTATTCTTTTTAGGGGGGAAGAGTTGTAAAACCCGCATGCTTTTATCATGAATAGTACCCTTAAGATCGTACGTACTAGATTAAAACTTTTCTTTTATAGTATGATTACGTTCATGTGTTAGAATTTTACGTATTAAGTACGTGTTAGAACACGATAAGTATTTATTACGTACGAACGCACAATAATTATTTAAACAATAATTAATCACACACAATAATTATTTAAACAATAATTAATCACGAACATGCGATCATGAAATCATGAGCGTAATTTAATCACGAGCTAATATTAATTACGTATATATATTTATTACGAACACGAATAAATATATTATGCACGGTTAATATTTAACGAGAATTAATATTTAACGAGAACACGTAAAACACGAACACGAGAACACACTAATATTTTAGACACGGAAAACATTCGGGTTACCCTTTGTGGGCCCCATTACCCACAAAATTAGGAAGGAAGAATGGGCCAAGCCCATTTTAATTTTTACTAAAATATAGAATTAGGAAAGATTTTGGTCATTTTCACATTACAGGAAAAATAACAAAAACCCTAAAAGTTTTCTTCCTTCTTCCTTTTGTCCTCTATGGCCGCCCCCTACAATCACCATGGAGGGGTGATTCGGTTTGATTTTAACCTTGGAATTTGTGCAAGCATTCGTGTGTGTTCATCCTCGATTGATCACGTATTCGGTATAACCTTTTTAATCCTTTTCTTTTATGTTTTGATTTAATAAATTACATAAGATCATGATGTTTTTAAAAACTAATTAAAAACATTTATTAAACATGTCTATGATTATGGGGTAGATCAAAACAAGGGTTTTTAGGGGTGTTTGTATAGCCGACGCCTAAACCGAACCCATAAGGGGTCTCGGCTTGGCTTATGGACCACCACCGAGACCTCAAGGTCTCGGTTTGGTGGTGTGGGTCCCACGGCAGCAGAAAACAAGGGAGAACCCCGAAGTGGTTCGGGGTATGGTGTTGATTACGGGTCCGGTTCATAGTTTCTAGTCATGATCCGGTTCATGGTTTATGTTAAGGATATGTTTTAATAATCATATGTTAAAATTAAATTAATAAATATGACATGATTAATTTAATAAACATGACTTAGGTTATAATTTAATTATATGAATCTGGGAATTATTAACCTAAGTATTTTATATTTTCTAGACTTATAATTAATTAAATACTTAAAAAAAACCATGGTTATAATTAATTAATTAACATGACTTAGGTTATATTATTAATAAATAATAATACATGTTTTAACCTACGTATTTAAATTTATTTAATTAAAAACATGATATATTTTAATTAAATACTTTTAACCTATAGTTTATTTAAATTACATGTAATAATTAATAAACTATACATTATATCATTATGACTTAGAAATAATCAGAAAAACACTTAGGCTTATATACTTAGCTTATTTAATCAGCTTATATCTAATTATGGAAACTTTCTATTTTTAGAAACTTATTTAATTAAGGCAGCTAATCTATTTATGGAAACTTTCTATTTTTAGAAACTTATTTATTTCAGGCAGCTAATCTATTTATGGAAACTTATTTAACTAAGGCAGCTGATCTATTTATGGAAACTTTCTATTTTTAGAAACTTATCTATTTTAAGCAGTAATTCTATTTTTGGAAACTTTCTATTTTTGGAAACTTTCTATTTTTGGAAACTTTCAATTTTTGGAAACTTTCTATTTTTGGAAACTTTCTATTTTTGGTAACTTTCTATTTTTGGAAACTTTCTATTTTTGGTAACTTTCTATTTTTGAAAACTTTCTATTTTTGGAAACTTTCTATTTTAGGAAACCTGTTATTTTTGGAAAGTTACTTATTATTACACAGTAAGTATAATAATACATGAAATACGAGAAATACTTAATCAGAATAGACAGAATATATGATAAACACAGTTTAAGGCTTAAAACAGTAAAACATGATATGAACATATAAAATAAGATAAGACATGACATAAAACCAGTTACGTATTTAGTAAGCAGATACTTATTCATGTATGTATTTATGTAGCATTAGTGATACCAAAGTAGGATTCTCCTCAGTTCATCTTCTTCGTTCACTGGACATAAGGTACGGATTCCCGTCCTTTCAGTATGGACATTCTTTCCTTATTAGGATTCCCCGTATGCAGCCAACTGTTTTCCCAGTATTTGTTTTATATGTTTTTGAATTGCTTATGTTTAATTAGAATACCTAAAGCCATACACATGCATGACCAGTTTCACCTAGTTATGGAGGTACCATAACCATAACATTGGAGGCACCAATGTTATGACTTCACCACGGCGGAGTGATTGCTCGTGGCGTCCCTTCAGCTTTTGGCCATTTATTATATTTATCATGTGGGGCGTATGGGTGCATCCTAGTTACATGTTTTCAAGCAGATTACTCAGTGTGAATGTGGTGTGTGCCTTGCATCCTTCACAAGGAGCTGATCCCTCCTACCCAAGACCAGTATATTAAATTAGAGGCAGCCCCTCTAATTTGCATGATGAGGTCACCCCTACAAGTATTCATGCATGGTGGATTTTCATGACCTATATTGGCTAATGGTAAAATATGTTAAACAGTTTTCATAAGATAAACATAAGGCTTTTCAAACTATAAAACCAGTTTTATGAACATGTTCCAGGTTTTCCAGGACTTATACATTTCCGCTGCTATTAAGTCTTTATTATGTTTTAGTCATTCTATGTCTATATCCGTGCACTGAGCGTTTTGCTCAGCCGTTACTTCCCTTTCCATGTCCCAAAACGGCAGGTACCCTAGGAAAGACTCGAGCATTTGGAGGTCGTGCATAGGATGGAAGCTGCTAGAGACTTCTTTTCCTTTTTGCCTTCATATACTTATGCTTGTTTAGTCTTTCATTCATTTCTTTTGCTTTATTATGTTTTGGGCTTATGTTTAGGAACCGATGTTTGATTCCGGTTATCCCTATGGTCATGTAATGTTTTAGACATTTATCCTTGTATGCTTTGATGACACGCCATGATTATGCGTAACGGTCCACTTATCAAAGTGGGGTGTTACAAAATCGGATGGTCAATAAACTAGAAAACCATAATAAAAAAAATTGATCCCAACTCAACAAAAGAATAGACATGAAAATAAAAAACAAATAGAAAATGATGCGTGTATATTAAATTGAAAAAGTTACTCTATTATTCTACTTAGAGCATCTGCATTGCACCAAGCTTTTCATTAGCTTGATGCATTTAACACAAATATTTCAATCAATGTTTTGTAAAAGTCATGTTTGTGAACTTGTTTTCCAATGCAAAAAGCTATTCTAAAACTACTAAGCCATTGTAAATAAGAGATTTGGCAATGAGTGAAATGAATAAACAATGGTGTCAAGTCTTTCCTTTAAACATTTGGTATATACCAAGTCTTTGATACTTCAAGTCATTTCATGTAATGCAAAAAGTCATGTTAATGACTTGGTGAAATAGTGTCAAGTCTTTCAAAAAGCTTTAGAAAATTTCCCATTGCAGGTGCTTTTAGAAAGGAATTTAAAAAGTACTTAGTGATATTAGTAATAAAAAAAGAACTTTGCTAAGCAATGTCTAATAGGCAGAATTTAATGTCTATTTAATACACGCAATTTTCTTAGTTTATCAAAAAATGTATTAAACACAAATTAAATGGACATGTAACCATGTCCAAATATTGTATTTTAAAAGTTCATTTAATATGCATTTAATGTATTTTTTTATTAATTAGTAAAGTTTGTGTAAATTAAATACATGCTAAACTCTCCTAAGTAGAAATTGTTTAGCAAAGCCCTTCTTTTAATAAATATCCTCAATTTTTGCATTTAATCATTTAGTTCTGTCGTCTTCAAACTACCAAAGATACAACTTTTCACCATTTCTTTCTAGAGTTGAGATCAATATAGACTCTCTTTTCAACATAGATCACATCAACCAATCACATTTATTCAAACTAACTTTTCATCTATTTCTTAAAAATTAAATATCTCACAAACTGTAAATTGTCAAGTGACCAAAAATACACCATTACAACGAGAACTAAATTATCTTTCTACCGAGGGTTACATGTATATATTTTCGACAAACTTTTTTTTCTAAAAAAATCATATATGATTCATATCACGGATCATAATCTTTGAAGTTAACACTACCTGGCATGCATCATCATCAGCATCAGCAAAAGTGAAAACGATCACCTTAATCGTTGAATGCGTCATAATCATTATCTTCATCACCATCATTATTTCCTACATCGTAATTATCTTTGATTCTTGCATCATATTTTTCGTCAAACATCGATATCATCACCGTCATTATAATCCACATCATCATCCTCATCCATTCTTGTATCATCGATAGCCATCACCGATTTTAACATACTAATCATCTTTGACCGAGTTTATATTCATAATCGGGTTTAAAAAGATAATCATCATCAACGATTTTAAGAATATAATCGAACTTTTTAGAATTCTTAATACATATCATGCATCATAATCATCGATCACCAAAATCGCCATCACAAGACAAACATTGCTGCATTATTACTATATATTGATCATGAATGCCATTGATTATTAATAAGTGTGAAAACACTTATCCTTTTACCACTTATTTCCAATAATAACAAGACCAAAACGTATATTTAATGTCGTAAAAGTCGGAATTATGCGTGGTTTGTGTTTTTATTGTGTTTTAGGACCAAAAGATGAAAAAGGAAGAAAACATGGGCTATCACGGGCTTTTATCGAAGAAAACGAGAAAAGATGAAGTCAAAAGATCAAGAGTGCAAAAAGAACGGAAGTCCAAGGCCTATTCTGAAGATTTATCAAAGAAAAAGTCTAAAGACGGAAGTTTAATGAAGTCGAAGAACTCAAGTTTAATAGAAGAATAAAATTATAAGACAAGTTCAATTTGTATCGACAAATCCCGAGACGATGTCGAGAAAGACAAAGCATTTAAATCGAGTCAAGAAGAAAGAAAGAAGGAAGCAAAACATGCACCTTCCCACCTCTTATAAATACCCTCCTAATGACACATTAGGAGGGTGTTAGCTAGTTTATTTCTTTTTTGTAGTTTGATAGGTGTGAAAACACCAATCCTTTTACCACTTAATTACAATAATAACCAAGCCCAAACGTGTATTTTATGTCTTAAATGTCGGAATTATGCGTGGTTTGTGTTTTTGTTGTGATTTAGGACCAAAATGTGAAAAGGGAGGAAAACACGGGCTTTCACGGGCTTTTATCGAAGAAAAAGACAAAAGACGAAGTCAAGAGATCAAGAGTGGAAAAAGAACGGAAGTCCAAGACCTATTCTAAAGATTTATCGAAGAACAAGTCTAAAGACGGAAGTTTAATAAAGCCGAAGAACTCAAATCTTATTAATGAAGAAATTTCAAGACAAGTTTAATTAATCCCGAGACAACGTCGAAAAAGTCGAAGAATTAAGAAGACAAAAAGACGGAAAGAAAGAAAGAAAGAAAGAAGGAAGCAACACATGCTTCCCTCCTCCCTATATATAGACCACTTCCACCTCATTTCAAAGTTGTTGGCTACTTGACAAATAGCTTTCCACCATTTTCATTCCTTGCAACATTATTTTTCATATCATTTTAATTAATTGTCTTGCACTTTAATTCCTTTAATTCAAGTAAGTGTTTTTAATTTTGTTATTGAATCTTTACTTTTAATCAAGCTTTTCTTTAACTTTCTCATTCTACTTTTCTTGTTTTTGGTTTATCTCAATTTCGGATTAAGCAAGATATTGCTTAATCTCTTTGCTTATTTGAGTAAAAAGTTCACCTTTTTACTTTTATCGAAGTTTTTGTATGAGATAAGCTATAAGTTTGACAATCTTATCGGCTTATTTTGTACTTAGCTTATTTGTTTTTCTAAGTTTTCTAAAAAGTTTCATCTTTCTAAAAGTTTGCTTATTTTGTTTACTTGTTTCGTGTCTTTAAAAAGTCTTTAAATTTATTGCTTAATTGTCTCGTCTTATTTCTATTTCATTTAAGTTCTAGAAAGTAGCTTATTAGTTTAGCTTATTGAGTTTTTGCTTATTGCGGATTGTGCTTCATTCGGAAAGAGGGGATTTTATACATTGCGACAGCCTTACTCTCATTCCGATTGTGACAGCATTGGAACAAGGGTTTTACATTCCGACGGACTTTGCGATCTGAAACAACCTCCTCATTCCGATCTGGGATTGCGATCGCACATTCCGACGGCTCATGAGATAATTTAAGTCGAAGTGCTGCCCAATTTTACCTTGCCACATTCCGATCTGAGTTCATTCCGATGGTTTTGTGAATATTCGGACAGCTTTAGTTTCTATACATTCCGATACTTTTAATTTTCAACATTCCGATAGATTGCATTTATTTAAACATTCCGATAGACTGATTTCGATCTGGATTCCGATGGGTATGGTGACAGCATTTCGATCTAACATTCCGATGGTTGTGGGTTTGGAATTATATTTTGCTTT
The DNA here is from genome assembly GCA_025667525.1 of Glebionis coronaria. Taxonomy (NCBI): domain Eukaryota; kingdom Viridiplantae; phylum Streptophyta; class Magnoliopsida; order Asterales; family Asteraceae; genus Glebionis; species Glebionis coronaria. The sequence continues at coordinate 609,199,223 of CM046875.1, read as the reverse complement.
GTTTGATTTTTAAATTACATTTTATTACATTATCAATTTAATTTTCCGTCACGCTTTAATTTTAACTCATTTAATCACTTTACCTTTTAAAGTTTTAATTTTGCACCATTTAAATTTTAATTTGTCTTAGATTTAATTCACCGTCATTTACTTTACGTCTTGCACATTTAATATACTACAACGACCAACCCATTGTTTCCCACCAAAAGACGGCTGAGTCGCACGTTTACCAATAATCAATTCGAAGAGGTCGGACGAATTTTTATACTAGGCAAAAGCTATGTATTAAATGGTGCCGCTGCCGGCTCTTTTCGTTAAGATTAACGGTTTTCTGTGAGAGACGCGTTGCTTTTTGGGATCCGTTCATTCGTGAGCGTTATTTTTCTTGCTTAAAAATTGTTAAAAATCCATAAAACAAATTAAAAAGTTTTCAAAAAATCCAAAAAGATTTTATTTTTATTTTTATAGTGTATATATATTGTCTATTGTTTTGGTATCTTTTTCTTTTGCTTTTGCAGGTGTATGCGTACTAGATCTTCAACTTATCCAGAGCCCGAGACTCGTGAAGATTTAGCTATGGCAGGTGTGAACAACAACAATAACCCACCGCACCTCAACAATAACAACAATAATGTTCTCCCACCCGATCTTCGGACAATGGAGGAGCTTTGTCAACCCACAATGTTTGGACGAGGAGGACCGATTGCACCGATGCAAATCACGGCTCCGGAGTTTTCGTTTAAGCATCACATGATCCAACAAGTGCAAACTAATCCATTTCGCGGAATACCAGATGATGATGCCAACAAGCACCTCGACAAATTCATTACTATTACTCAAAGCATGAAGTTGCCCGGTGTTACTATGGATGTCCTTCGCCTTCAACTCTTTCCACATACTTTATCCCACCACGCTGAAAAATGGTTTGATCGTCTCCCGAAGAATTCCATTCATACTTGGGACGACATGACTCAACGATTTTTGTCGCGCTACTTTCCACCATCCATGGTCACGAGCCTTCGAAATCAAATCAGCGGTTTCATGCAAGAACCCGATGAATCTCTCTTTGATGATTGGGAAAGATATAATGTTTTGATCGATCGATGTCCAAACCACAACATGCTCCCCGTTACGTTGATTGATACTTTCTACAATGGTTTAACTTTTCGTGATCGTGATACGATTAATGCAGCCGCCGGTGGCACATTTATGAAAAGAAGACCCGAGGAGTGTAGAGAGCTTATTGAGAACATGACTACTCATCACAAAAATTGGGATTCTTCTGCATCTTCAAGGAATAACCCGAGAGTCAATGTTTCTTCTACTTCAGCAAACCCCGATATGACCGAGTTCACCCGCATGATGGCCGAAATGAACAAAAATATCTTACTCATCGCTACAAACCAACAATAACAAGTTAAAGCGGTAGCCATTTCTTGTGAGACATGCGGCGGTTCTCACTCATACACTGATTGTCCTTCTACTCAAGGCAATCCGGAAAACGTGTATGTGGCTTATGGTAACTATTCACCGGAAAATTACCAAGCCCGACCTCAAGGGGATCGAAATTTGCTAAGTTACAGGTCGAAACAACTATCTTTCAGCTGTTTTTTCTCCTCAAAACCACAACCCCAACAACAATTACAATAGAAGCAACCAGATCCCACCTCGAGCTTCTAATCCTTATCACCCACCCGCTCAACAAGCCCCACCCATTAATCAAGATGTTGAAGCCTTAATGAGAACCCAAGGAGAGCAAATTAAGAATATACAAAGCCAAATTATCAATTTGAAAGGGGATATCACTAAGCAAGGGAATGACATTAGATCCGAGCTTCGAAATGATATACAAAACTCCTTCAGCACTCAAACAAATGATTTGAAGAATATGCTGGCTAGTTTCTTACCAACCACTCAACCCTCTACTTCGGGCTCTCTACCTTCAAACACCGTCACCAACCCGAGAGCGAATGTGAGTGCTATTACTACCCGTAGTGGAGCAACCTTAGTAGGACCATCTATCCCACCCCTAGTTACACCATCTACACCTCCTCCACCATCATTTATCCCTACTACTCCCACACCTAGTATTAGTTCACCATTACCGTCTCCGCCTTGTCATGAAGAAGTACCCAAGAAGAACCCTTCACCAACCCCACCTTCCACCTATAAACCCAACATTCCTTACCCTTCTCGACTCAACAAGGCTAGAATTTTGACTAAGAATGACGTTCACGTCTCTAACTTTTTGAACAAGATTGCCGGCATGACCATCACCTTCACCCTTGTTGAAGCCCTAGCCCAAATGCCACAATTTGTCAAGATGTTTAAGGAATTGCTTAGTAAGAAGGAGAAGATGGTCGAGTTTGTTAATACTCGCTTGAATGAAAATTGCTCTGCAATCCTTCTTAAGGAACTTCCGGAAAAACTTGGAGATCCGGGTCGTTTTGTGCTACCTTGTACTTTTAACCAAACCGACGAATATAAATTTGATGCCTTTCAGCGTTTGGAAAAAGTTATCATTGCCTGACCTTACACCCACCAAGATGACTCTGGAGCTAGCCAATCGAACTCTCGCGTACCCCCTTGGTATCGCCGAAGATGTATTTATTAAAGTTGGCACATTCACTTTTCCGGTCGACTTCGTCGTTGTTGATTATGAAATGGACACTCGTATTCCGTTAATACTTGGACGCCCATTTTTTAGCACCGGTAAAGCTTTAGTAGATGTGGATAAAGGTGAACTCATCTTAAGAGTGGGGGATGATGCACAAGTTTTTGAAATGGGGAAGCTTACAAGCAAATATAATGGAAGAGAATCGGCGAATATGATTAATGTGCTTGATGATTTTGTTGTCTACAACAATCCTCTCTTCGAGCCTCTAAATGATAATCCACTTTTTCAAGATGATGTGGATGATTCTCTCTCCAATTTGGAACCTCCACCCATATATGATTCTCCACCGATCTATGATGCTTATGATGATGATTTTAGCTCCGATGGGGATGATTATGATGCTTTTACTTCTGAGTATCCAGACATGCCCACTTATGATGATTTTGATGAGGCTGATACTCTCTCGAGTGATTCTTCACATGATGAAGATCCTCCGCCAACCATGATTGATCCTACTTTGGATGACTACTCATTTGAGGAAGACTTTGCCACTTTTCTCAACACATACTTCCCAAATGAGAGTGATGCTCCTCCTTTAGACTTTGATGATTATGGTCTTTATCCTACTTCGGATATGAAGAAACCCGCTTCAAAGGAGAAGAAACCGAACGACACCAATATCCGCAGTTCTTATGTTTTGACACCTCTCTATCCACCTTCGTCGGATGAAATTGTGCGATTTATGAGCGGATCCTTTTCAAATTCTGCTGAGCCTGAGTGTTATTTTCCCCTAAAGGAAAAGGTGTTCGACCCCGGTATTGAAATTTTCAAGCCATCTCAGTATCCATCTGATGAAATAAAAGGAAAAATATTTGGAACTTATGGAGATATGCTTGCACTTTACCCTTTCTACCACCGTGCTCCATCTTTGCTTAAGGGAACCTTGCCTACTCTTCTTTGGCTTGCCTTGTTCGCCTTAAGCTTGTGTTACTTAATGGATGAAAACCATGTGTTTGATCCCGGTGGATGTCCTTCAAGGCTATTTCCATGATAATCAAGGTCGAGTCAGGCTCACGACTCGGTGAACAAAAATCAAGCGCTTCTTGGGAGGCAACCCAAGTATCTATCTATATCCTAAGTGTAGGGGGAGACCCGTTGGTGTTTGCTATTTTCTCTCTTATCATACTCAGGGATTCGAGCGTTCAACAATCCACTCTTAATGATTTTTGACGACCCGTGATTCCGTGTTTCCGTCTTCCCGGTTCTATCCTAAACTCTTTTCGATTCACTATTTTATATTTCTCAATATTAAAATAGGAATATCATTAGTTGCCTTTTTTTTAGCAAGATTTAATCAACGTGCACAATGTCCTAAGTGTAGGGGAATTTACTCCCACATGCTTAAACATTGAGGACAATGTTTATATCAAGTGTAGGGGGACTTCTATCGAAGTTAAGTGGCCTCCTTGTATTTGTCCTCATTTTAACCGGAAAATTGATTTTTCGACATTTTTCAAAATTTTTGATCTATTTTGGCCTAGTAGTTTTACCTTTGTATAGTTATTTTCTTTCTTTACTAGAATAAATTTTAATAAAGTGGTTTTAATTTTCAACGTTGTGAATCTTTTGACTCAACCCGAGTTTACTCATCTAAGTTTACTCTAGCTAGTATCTTTAACGTGTTTAAGTCAAGTTTTGCTAGGCTTTTATATAGGGAGCTTTAAAACGCGAAAGTCTTAACTCTCACGGGTTAAGAAGAAGAACTTTTCGCAAGTTCCTATAATTGATCCTAGAGAGTCGTTTATCAAGGGAACTTTAAAATGCGATTTCTAAACTTGAAAAAGTCTAAGAGTTTGCAAGATCCTATAGATGACTCGAAAACCCAAAGCTGTGATTTAATTGGCTAAGCATCCACAAGTCTCATTCCTTGATATTTTAAATTGTGGAGAACGAGAGATGATAGAGTCAATTATAAGTTTGGTATTCTTTCGTGAATTTATGTGAGTTGATTATAAGCCTATTCTCCCATCGCTTGTTAATAAATTTATCTGCAATAAGTAAGGTTGTACGATTTGAAAAGTTACTTAGCTTCTAGCCCAAGATCGTTTAAAAGTTGCTCGGTATTAGTTAGAGTTCATAGCCAAGGCATAACTTATTGAAGCGGGATGCGAAGATTGGCGAGTCCGAAAAGGCCCTAACCAGGCATGAAGGCTACATTTTGTGTCTAAAGATCCCAAGTGATGTGAAGAATCATTTATCAAGAATCAATATGAAGGATCGAGACACACGACGAAAAGCAAATACTCCCCTAAAGATCATGGAGAAGTCTATCTAAAAAGACCCTAACAAGGTATGAGGATAAATAGATCCAAGTCCTAAAAGGAGGCGGATCGTTGTATATCAAAGTCCAAAATAAATATTGGAGAAAAATGAAGAAGTCGTGGTCCAAATATGAAGAATCTCTCAAAAACCTCAAGTGAAGAAATTCCTATTATGAAGAGAAGACCATAATTTCAAGAACGTCTCTCAAGATTTGAAGTATGAAGTCGCTGCCAAATATCGGTCTGAGAAAGGTCTCAAATCGTGAAGCAAGTTATGCTAAGATATGAACTTTATGAGGTCCCGAGAAGCAGTTTTAAAAGATTTTGTCCTTTAGCTAACTATTGATTAAATCGTCTAACTTTATTTTCAGCCTAATAACTATCAAAATAAGTCAAACAATGCATCCTCGTGATCATTCAAGACAACAATAAAATATAAGAGATACACCTAGGAATAAGGGAGTCTAAGTAAATAATTGACTCACATGAGTTCGTGTTAGTTTGCTAACTTATAATAACAATGATCTCGTTTTTAAGCTTGGTTTGGAGAACGTGAAACTTGAGGGTGATAATCATTCATGACATTTCCAAAACCCCAAGGTAAGTTTTTGTTCTTTTTACCTGTTTTCTTCTTTTGAACATTTTATTATTTTCTATCTTTTTAATAAAGGCCAATGTGGATTGATTATGATGGAAAATGTAAAAGCGTGCTTTGTAACTAATGCATTGCATGAGGACATTGCAATGGTCAAGTGTAGGGGATTTGATAGGTGTGAAAACACCCATCCTTTTACCACTTAATTACAATAATAACCAAGCCCAAACGTCTATTTTATGTCGTAAATGTCGGAATTATGCGTGGTTTGTGTTTTTGTTGTGATGTAGGACCAAAATGTGAAAAGGGAGGAAAACACGGGCTTTCACGGGCTTTTATCAAAGAAAAAGACAAAAGACGAAGTCAAGAGATTAAGAGTGGAAAAAGAACGGAAGTCCAAGACCTATTCTAAAGATTTATCGAAGAACAAGTCAAAAGAAGGAAGTTTAATAAAGCCGAAGAACTCAAATCTTATTAATGAAGAATTTTCAAGACAAGTTTAATTAATCCCGAGACAACGTCGAAAAAGTCGAAGAATTAAGAAGACGAAAAGATGGAAAGAAAGAAAGAAAGAAAGAAGGAAGCAACACATGCTTCCCTCCTCCCTATATATAGACCACTTCCACCTCATTTCAAAGTTGTTGGCTACTTGACAAATAGCTTTCCACCATTTTCATTCCTTGTAACTTTATTTTTCATGTCATTTTAATTAATTGTCTTGCACTTTAATTCCTTTAATTCAAGTAAGTGTTTTTAATTTTGTTACTGAATCTTTACTTTTAATCAAGCTTTTCTTTAACTTTCTCATTCTACTTTTCTTGTTTTTGGTGTATCTCAATTTCGGATTAAGCAAGATATTGCTTAGTCTCTTTGCTTATTTGAGTAAAAAGTTCACCTTTTTACCTTTATCGAAGTTTTTGTATGAGATAAGCTATAAGTTTGACAATCTTATCGGCTTATTTTGTACTTAGCTTATTTGTTTTTCTAAGTTTTCTAAAAAGTTTCATCTTTCTAAAAGTTTGCTTATTTTGTTTACTTGTTTCGTGTCTTTAAAAGTCTTTAAATTTATTGCTTAATTGTCTCGTCTTATTTCTATTTCATTTAAGTTCTTGAAAGTAGCTTATTAGTTTAGCTTATTGAGTTTTTTCTTATTGCGGATTGTGCTTCATTGTGAAAGAGGGGATTTTACACATTGCGACAGCCTTACTCTCATTCCGATTGTGATAGCATTGGAACAAGGGTTTTACATTCCGACGGACTTTGCGATCTGAAACAACCTCCTCATTCCGATCTGGGATTGCGATCGCACATTGCGATCGCATATTCCGACGGCTCTTGAGGTAATTTAAGTCGAAGTGCTGCCAAATTTTACCTTGCCACATTCCGATCTGAGTTCATTCCGATGGTTTTGTGAATATTTCGACAGCTTTAGTTTCTATACATTCCGATACTTTTAATTTTCAACATTCCGATAGATTGCATTTATTTAAACATTCCGATAGACTGATTTCGATCTGGATTCCGATGGGTATGGTGACAGCATTTCGATCTAACATTCCGATGGTTGTGGGTTTGGAATTATATTTTGCTTTGTTTGATTTTTAAATTACATTTTATTACATTATCAATTTAATTTTCCGTCACGCTTTAATTTTAAGTCATTTAATCACTTTACCTTTTAAAGTTTTAATTTTGCACCATTCAAGTTTTAATTAGTCTTAGATTTAATTCACCGTCATTTACTTTACGTCTTGCACATTTAATATACTACGACGACCAAACCATTGTTTCCCACCAAAAGACGGCTGAGTCGCACGTTTACCAATAATCAATTCGAAGAGGTCGGACGATAAATTTTTATACTAGGCAAAAGCTATGTATTATAGTTTTCATTTTAGAGAGAGAAAGTGTTTAACTTTCTCTCACTAAAATTTCATCTTTTCTTTCAAATTTAAGCTGTATTTCATCTTTGTATTTGAAATTTATTAATCAAAAGTTCAAATTTAAGCTTTTAATCTTTAATCTTCTTATTCCTCTCTTGATTTTGATTTATCTTTGATCCGAAATGTTCTTAATTCGAGTTTGATTTTGATGTTTTTGTGACTAAAAAGTGTATCTTTTTATTCCTTACTAAGTTTTTATACGGTTTAAGCTTTAAGCTTTTTGTGCTTATTGGCTTATTTCGTATATATAGCTTATTGTCTTTTAAGTTTTCTTAAAAATTTAGTCTTTCTAATGTTTGATTTATAAAAGTTTGTTTATTTCGTGTTTTAAAAGAAAAGTTTTAAATTTTATGCTTGTTTTGATTTGGTTAAGGTTTGAACAAGTGCTTATTCGTATTTGCTTATTAGTGCTTATTGAGTTTTTAGCTTATCTCCATTTTCGGATTAATTTGTGCTCCATCGCAATCTTAGGGGTTTACTCATTCCGACGCTACATTCCGATGGTTTCAGTGTGATCGCAATAACCTTTAAGGTTTTACTTTGCGATCAAGTGTTTTTCCCCCTTATTCCGATCGTGATTGCGATCTCTCATTGCGATCGCACATTGCGACGGGTCTTAAGGTTTTATTAAGACGAAACTCTGCCAAATTTTTGTTAGCAACATTCCGATAGAAGTGACATTCCGACGGAACTGTATTCCGATAGCTCAGATCTTAATTATTCCGATACTGGACATTCCGATAGGCTTACATTCCGACAGAACTGCATTCCGATAGAGTTGATTTACTATTATTCCGATAGAATTTACTTTTGTACATTCCGATGGGTTAAGTTTTTAAGTTTTATAAATTTTTAAGTTTTAAGTTCATTACGTTTTCATTTCTAAAAATTGCACGCTTCCCGAAATCTCTGTTTTTACCAAGTGTTTTTCTAGTAATTTTTAGTTTAATTTTTAAAGCTTTCATTTTACTCAACGACATTTTCATATTTACTTTTAGTTTAAAATAGATAACCAAACCATTTATTTTTCCACCAAGAACGATTGAGTCGCACTCTTAACTAGTAATCAATTCGAAAAGATTGGAACAACGAACTTTCATACTTGGCTAAAACCTTGTATTAAATGGCGCCGCTGCCGGCTCTTTTCGTTAAGATTAACGGTTTTTAGTGAGAGACACGTTGGATTTTGGGATCCGTTCATTCTTGAACGTTATTTTTCTTGCTTCAATTTTCAAAAAATCCATAAAAATTAAAAAATTTTAAAAAATTCAAAAAAGAAAAATAGAAAAACATAAAAAACCAAAAATATTCTTGTCTATTTTTCTCTTCCTTTTGTAGGTGTGTATGCGTACTCGTGCTCGTAAGAAGAAAGTAGCTCAATCCGAAGTCATTACTCCACCTATTGTCACCATGGACAATCAACCAATGATCGAGCTTTTGTAATCGCACGTAGAGGGCAACACCGATGCTATTGTCATACCCGAGATTGGAGCCAACAACTTTGAGCTCAAATCTGGCTTCATTCAAATGGTCTCTGCTCAACCTTTCTTGGGGCGTTCGCTTGATGATCCTCATGACCATATAAAAAGGTTTCTTCAACTCAGCAATACGGTTAAGTATAATGGGGTTTCACAAGAAGTGATTCGCTTGCAACTGTTTCCTTTCTCCTTAGAGGGACAAGCCCGGAATTGGCTTGATAAGGAACCGCCACAAAGTATTCTTACGTGGACGGATTTAGAGACCAAATTCATCAACTACTTTTTCCCACCCTCACGTACTACCGCTTTGCGGAATGAAATCATTACCTTTGAACAAAAGTACGGTGAGACATTTAGTGAATCTTGGGACCGTTTTAAGAACTTTTAAGAAAGTGTCCACAACATGATTTTACAAAAGGACATCAAATTAATACTTTTTACAATGGTTTAAGCATGAATGACCAAGATTCACTAAATAGTACCTCGGGGGTAATATTTTGGTTAAGTCATCTAATGCCGCATGGGACATTATTAAGAATAAGTCTAGAGTGCAAACCAAGAGTGTTCGGACTAATGTGGCTAGTGCTAGTACTAGTGAGAGCGACAAGAGACTTGATAAACTTACTTCGCTTGTTGAAACAATTGCTGTACAAACTGCTAACAATACCAAAGCCATCAATGCACAAGTTAATCATATGAGTTAGTCATGTGAAATATGCGGGGGATCTCATTCATACACCGATTGTCCTTCGACTCATGACAATCCGGAAAATGTGTATGCCGCTAAGGGTAACTATTCCACGGGAGGCTATCAAGCACGTCCTCAAGGTGACCGCAATTTGCTCAGCTATCGCTCAAACAACTTTCTTTCATCACCCGGTTTTCCCCCTCAAAATCCAAACAACCTCAATCGCAACCATCAAAATCAACCGCGAGCTCCAAATCAATATCAAACCCAAAGAAACCCATATCCACCTCAAGGAAACAACCAAGTTTACCAACAACCCACTTATCAACCACCTTCCTACCATGCTCTTCCTCTCAACCAACCCACTACATTTAATCACGAGGTTGAAACTTACATGAGGACTAATGATGCGATAGTGCAGAATCTTCAGCGGCAAAGGGCCAACTTGAAAGGAGATATGGTGAAACAAGGGAATGATCTTCGAGCCGATATGCGAAACTCTTTGAGCAGTCAAACGAATGACTTAAGGGATATGATGGCTAGTTTCTTCCAAAGTAATCAAGCCTCTGGTTCGGGTTCTCTTCCGAGTAACACCGTTGCCAATCCAAGAGGGGAGATGAAAGCAATCACCACTCGAAGTGCAAAAGGTTTAAAGGAACCCGAGCTTCCTACACCTACACCGGTGATTGTGACAAAGGAAAACGAGTCCCCTTCTCCAATTCCTCCAACTTTTACTTCTCCAATTCCACCACCTTCTACTTCCACCCCTCCACCACCCAAGGATGTAAGTGAGAATTCCATTCCAAAGCCTTCATCTCAACCCAATATACCTTATCCTTCAAGGTTGAGGAAAGAGAAATTGAAGAACAAGGATGATATTCAGGTTTCTAACTTTCTTAAAATGTTTAAACAACTGAATTCCAGTATCTCCTTTGCTGAGGCTCTCGCTCACATGCCGAAATATGCTAAAATGTTTAATGATCTTCTCAGTGATAAGGAGAAACTTCTTGATATCGCTCAGACCCATCTTAACGAGAATTGCTCCGCAGTGCTCTTAAGGAATTACCAACCAAACTTGGTGATCCTGGTCTAATATTGAGATTTTGCTAGGTTCAATTGTTGTTCTCGGTATCTTAACGAATTGATTTCCGGCTTAAAGTACGACTCTATTGTTTTTGGTGAAACAAATATTTTTGGTTGTTTATAAATAAAATGTGCAAAGACTTTAAAGTAAAAGTGCAAGTAATTTAAATCTAAGTCTAATTTAAAGTAAATGGCAAGTATTTAAAAGCGTGACGAGAAATTAAAGGGCACTAAAAGTAAATAACGCAAACTTAAATCTAACTAAGGCAAACTTAAAACGCAACTAAAACTTAAAACTAAGGCAAGGCTAAAATAAATCTAAGGCAAATAAACTTAAAGTGCGAGTAAGGAAAAAGGCGGGAAAAATAAAGCTCGAAACTAAAAAGCAGAAAATTAAAAACTGAAATTAAAGAACCTGAAAATCAGCTCATCCAGAATAATACCCTTATTTGGAATAAATGCCTTACTCGGAATATGTCACCTATCCGGAATAATCCTCTCTATTCGGAATGTTGGTCTTGATTCGGAATGTTATTCTGAATAGGGCTTCTTACTCGGAATATGTCACTTATTCCGGATGGAAGCTCCTTATCCGGAATATCTCCTTAATTCGGAATATTCTTGCTGATCCGGAATGTTTGGCCTATCCGGAATATTCTGCCTATCCGGAATATCTTCTCTATTCAGAATATTTGGCCTATCCGGAATATTCTGCCTATCCGGAATATTCGATATTCCGGATGGACCACCTTGGCTAAGACCTTGATTCGGAACTTTCCTGGGAAACAGAAATTGCAGCGAAGAACAAGGAAAGCAAGGATAATACGGATCTAATCAAATCTAGGCAAAATCATTCACAAGATTAAATCAAACTAACAAATAAACATCTATTAATGATAAACAATCAATCCAAAACAACAAAACTAACAAAACTAATCAAGATAATCAAAACCCACTTAATAAATTTGACAAAAACTCAAGAACATGAACATTAATAATAAACATATAAATCAAAGATTAAAGAAAGGTAGAATGAGATCAAACAATAAAGATAAAGATTAACAAGAATTAAAAGAACACTTACTTGAAATTAAATGGTAATTAAGGTGCAAGACAAGTATTTAAATTTGACAAGTAAATAAATGACAAGATAATTAAAAGTGGAAGAACTAATTGTCACTATTAGCCAACAAAGAAAAATGTTAATCTCATCTAATCTATATATAGGGGAGGTTAAGGAGTGCTTAGGAAGCTTCCTCCCCTCCTTCAATTCTTCTTAATTGCTTCATTAGGTCCTTATCTTCTTAATCTTTGGTTAATTGCACCATTAGTCCTTAAGCCTTTTAATCTTCTTTAATCTTAGACTTTAATGACTTTTGGCTCGGGATTTCTTTGAACTCGTCTTTTAATTCTTCAATAAATTAGACTTGAGTTCTTCGGCTTTAAGTAAACTTCCGTCTTTCGACTTTTTCTTCGATAAATCTTCAGAATTGGTCTTGGACTTCCGTTCTTTTTGCATTCTTGACTTCTTGACTTCGTCTTTTATCTTTTTCTTCAATAAAAGCCCGTGAATGCCCGTGTTTTCTCCATTTTTCACCTTTTCGTCCTAAATCACAACAAAAACACAAACCACGCATAATTCCGACATAAAAGACATAAAATACACGTTTTGGCTTGGTTATTATTGTAATTAAGTGGTAAAAAGGATGGGTGTTTACACACCTATCAGGGTCGTTTTCTCATTCCTTGCAACTTCCCCGGGGTAGAGAATTGTATGGCCCTAGCCGATCTAGGTGCTAGTATAAACTTAATGCCATTAAGTGTTTGGAAACAATTATCTCTACCCGAGCTAGTCCCCACACGAATGACATTAGAATTAGCTAACCGTACGGTTTCTTATCCGGTGAGGATAGCTGAAGATGTCTTCGTTGGTGTCGACAAATTCACCTTTCTGGCGGATTTTGTTGTCGTTGATTACGAGATGGATCCCCGTGTTCCATTAATCGTTGGACGTCCATTCTTGAGTACCGGTCGCACTCTCATTGATGTAGCCGCGGGCGAATTAATCATGAGAGTTGGTGACGATAAAGTCGTTTTCAACATGGATAAACTTTCTAAGCAGCCTTCTGAAAACGAGAGCGTTAATTTCATTAACGTTCTTGATGAGGCTTGTGAAGAGCATTTTAAAGACGCTTGTAAAAGTGGTTCTTCTTCTCTACCCATAGTGAGACCGTGGCCTCTATTGCTCCATCACTAACTCCATTTGGAGAAAGTGATTTCCTTTTCAAAGAATTTGAAGCAACTTTGGGAGATGTGGACTTAAATATGACGATCCTCCCACCGATTGGGATGAAGACATTCGTACCATTGAGAAACTTCTCAATGAGGACCATATTTCTCCACCATCTCCTAAGGATATCTCTATCGATGATCCGAATTTGACTATGCCTTCCATCGAAAATCCTCCGGATTTAGAGCTTAAGGATCTTCCGTCTCATCTCAAATATGTTTTCCTTGAAGACAATAAGAAGTTACTCGTCATCATCGCAAAGGATTTGAAAGAGGAAGAAAAATCTCGACTTATCAACGTGCTGAAGAATCATAAGAAAGCGATTGCTTGGAAAATCTCCGATATTCGTGGAATTGATCCTAACTTTTGCACTCATAAAATTCTCATGGAAGATGACTTTAAACCCGCAATCCAAAGCCAAAGAAGGGTCAATACAAAAGTTCATGAAGTCATTAAGAAAGAAGTTATCGAACTTCTAGATGCCGGCATGATTTACCCTATTTCGGATTCGCCATGGGTTAGTCCCGTCCATTGTGTGCCTAAGAAAGGCGGAATAACCGTTGTTCCTAATGAAAACAACGAGTTGATTCCTACTCGTCTCGTTACAGGGTGGAGAGTTTGTATAAACTATCGCAAACTCAATGATGCTACGAGAAAGGATCATTTTCCCCTTCCTTTTATGGAACAAATGCTTGAACGTCTAGCGGGTAATGACTATTACTGCTTCTTAGACGGTTTCTCCGGGTATTTTCAAATTCCCATCGATCCTAAAGACCGAGAGAAAACCACATTCACTTGTCCTTATGGAACATTTGCTTACAAAATAATGCCTTTCGGCTTATGCGATGCTCCTGGGACTTTCAAAAGGTGTATGATGGCTATCTTCCATGACATGGTTGAAGAAACTATGGAAGTCTTCATGGATGATTTCTCGGTCTATGGTGATTCTTTCTCTCATTGCCTCGCCAATTTAGAACGTATGCTCCAACGGTGTGAAGACACTCACCTTGTTCTAAATTGGGAAAAATGCCATTTCATGGTAAAAGAAGGCATTGTGCTTGGACATTAAATCTCAAAAGCCGGTCTTGAAGTGGACCGTGCTAAAGTGGATGTCATAGCCAAATTACCTCCACCTTCAACCGTGAAGGGTGTGAGAAGTTTCCTTGCTCATGCGGGCTTCTATCGTCGATTCATTCAAGATTTTTCTAAAATCGCTTGCTCGATGACCCACCTCTTGGAAAAAGATACTCCCTTTATCTTTTCTAAAGAGTGTCTTGAATCCTTCAATCTTCTTAAGGACAAGCTAACTAAGGCACCGGTCTTGGTTACCCCTAATTGGGAGCTACCTTTTGAATTGATGTGTGATGCTAGCGACTTTGCCATTGGAGCGGTTTTGGGCCAAAGAGTGAACAAACACTTCCAACCAATCCATTACGCTAGCAAGAATATGACGGGGGCTCAATTGCATTATACCACTACCGAAAAAGAACTTTTAGCTGTAGTGTATGCCTTTGAAAAATTTTGCCCCTATCTTGTCCTTTCCACCACCATTGTAAATACCGATCATTCTGCGTTGAAGTACTTATTATCTAAACAAGATTCCAAGCCAAGAATTCTTCGTTGGGTTTTGCTCCTTCAAGAATTTAAAATCGAAATTCATGACAAGAAGGGAGCGGAAAACCAAGCCACGGATCATATAAGTAGACTTGAGGATCCTTATCAAGGGATCATCCGAATCAAGAGATCAATGACTCTTTTCCCCTTGAGGCCTTAATGTCTATCAATTCCAATCTTGATGACACCCAGTGGTTTGCGGAAATTCCAAACTACTTGGCGGGTGGAATTCTCAAGGAAGGGTTAACGGTCCCAACAAAAGAAAAAGTTCTTTAAAGACATTGAACACTATTTATGGGACGAACCTTACCTTTTCAAACAATGTGCGGATCTTGTCATTCTTCGATGTGTTGATGGGCCGGCAGCGTTACTAATCCTTGAAGCTTGCCATAAAGGACCCGCCGGTGGTCACTTTGGTCCTAATTACACCGCGAAGAAAGTATTCGACTCTTGATTTTATTGGCCCACCATTTATTATGACGCTCATGAAATGGTTAAACATTGTGATGCTTGCCAACGCCAAGGCAAGATCACACATAAAGATGAGATGCCTCAAAATTTCATACAAGAATGTGAAATCTTTGACGTATGGGGTATCGACTTTATGGGGCCATTTCCATCATCCAAAGGGAACAAGTACATCCTCGTAGCCGTTAACTACGTTTCTAAATGGGTTGAAGCAAAGGCTCTACCTACGAACGATGCGAGGGTGGTTGTGAACTTTCTGAAGCAACTTTTTGCTTGATTCGGTGTTCCTCGTGCTATAATCAGTGACCGCGGGACTCATTTTTGCAATGATCAATTTGCTCGAGTCATGGCTAAGTACGGTGTCAATCACCGTCGTTCCACCGCTTATCATCCTCAAACAAATGGTCAAGCCAAAATATCTAACCGTGGATTGAAGAGAATTCTTGAGCGTACTGTGGGAGAGGATCGTGCCTCGTGGGCCGATAAGTTAGACGATGCTTTGTGGGATTTCCGTACCGCCTATAAGACGCCGATTGGTTGTACTCCATATCGTCTTGTGTACAGGAAGGCATGCCACCTCCCTATCGAGCTGGAACATAAGGCATACTGGGCCTTGAAGTGGGCTAATTTCGACATCAACAAAGCCAGCGATCTTCGGAAGATTCAACTCAATTAGCTAAATGATCTAAGGAATCAAGCTTATGAGAACTCATTGATCTACAAGGAGAAGACCAAGATCATCCATGATGCTAGGATTAAGAACCGAGAGTTCCACGTTGGTGATCAAGTTTTACTCTTTAACTCTCGGTTGAAGATCTTCTCGGGTAAGCTGAAGAGCTGTTGGTCTGGTCCATTCACCGTCGTCAAAGTCTTCCCATACGGCACCATTGAGCTTTCTCAGCCAAATGGGCCTAATTTCAAAGTGAATGGTGTAACACCCCAAAATGTGATATGCGGAAGCGGTGAAGCTCGGGGGCTGTTACGTCATTGTATCATAGTTCAAGGTACAAGAGAACGACTCTAAATGAGACGTTTTATAAAAATACCTCGTTGAATTTAAATAAAAAGCATCACAGTACAAAGGTCTCAGTTTCAAAAGATAGTGCAGCGGAATGTAAAAGTTTTAAACATCAACGAGATAACAGTTCAAAAGCATAAGTAAATAAATGTCCGAAGATAGCCAAGAAATGCATGCGGACTCCAAGTACTTCACACAGCAGGTACAACACATCATCAATTACCTGAGATAAATGCTAAATTGGGTCAACATAAAGTTGGTGAGAATATAGGTTTCAAGTAAAAATTCATAGTCATTCAATTTCATATTTCATTTCATGTACACGTGCAACTATAAGAGATATAGTGCCAAGTGTAGGATAAATTGGGTGTTCACAATATTTATGATAGCTAAGCTCGTGACATCGAAACTAGTGATCCAATGCATACAATAGATTGCATACATAAATTTTGCCCCAATGGAGTACCTAGCCAAGATAACTCCGTTCATACAAATGGTACACACTCGTCCGGCGTCAGAATACCCGAGTGGAGGTTGTCAACCCTCAATAGATCTATCCGTAACATAAGAGCTTACTCCAGCAGAGTAACTAACGATTCACGATAGTGGGGACTATGGCTAAAGCAACTTAAGCTATCTCATAAACAGTGTTCACAAAGGCGTTCACAGAAATCAAGTTTTACTTGCATTCAGAAGCAAGCATCGAAAGCATTTATCACATCCCAAAACATTAAACATAGAAAGCAGTTTAATAGGGATCTATAAACTCACCTCAAGCAACGATTCAAACCGCACAAGTATGATCAAATAGTAGCGAGCAACTCTAGCAACAACCTAAATATAATACTATAGTTTAGGCGCTAGCAAATAAGTCACAAAAGTTCATCACGTACGTTACTCATCGATCAAGTATATATTTTGTTGTTAAAATCGTGACTTGTAAATGTTACATCGTTATAAACATTATAGTATATATATACTTAGGCAAAAATATTTATTTTTGACTCGACGAAATTTCAACAGCCTTTCGGCGTAAATTTTAATTTACCAAAATTTATCTTAACAAATTTTCCTACCCGATTTCTAACGAAAATTCGGCAGCCTTTCGGCGTCACATAAAAATTTGCCATTTTTAGTAAATACTCAAATCTCGTCCTAAAACCCCTATTTTCAACAATTTCTCAATCGCCAACAATTCAACAATTCATTTTTTTCACAATCGTAACAATTTCCACTTCCAACGTTCAAACTTTTAATAGTACAACAAGTATTCACATTTCGAGCTAATACGCTTTTACAAAACAAGTCCAACATTCATACATACCATTTAGTAATCATTTCGACACTTAAAACAACTCCGTTTAACTCGAAAATGTCGTTTCGACCACTTTAAAAATCTGGACAGCAACCACTTATAGTGTTGTTATCCAAAAATTAAGTTTTCCGACAACGAAATTTAAACGACCACAACTTACTCATTTTAGCTCCGTTTTTAGCCCATAATATATCGAAACGAAGGTATTAACTTATATTTTCATAATATCGTAGTAAACTAGTGTCAAAACAATTTTTACGACTCTCTACGCCTCTTACAAAAGTCGTACATATTGTATGTTTTCCGTAAAAACTCGTTTTTCGACCGTTTTCAAGCGTAACCACTAGTAGTAACACTACTAGTTCCCTCTAATTTTTCATAAACGTCAACAAAATTAAAGATTTTTCTTCAAGTTCACAAATCCAAAATATATATACTTATATTTTTTACAAATCTTTCAATTAACCCATTTTCATGTATGGATCTAATAGATCCACACTTAATTTCCACAAATCTTAAAATATTTCATGACCAAAAATAGTTTTCATCATTTTATTTCATAAAAATACTTGATAAGTAACATGCATGCATAGATCTACAAAGATTATGCATGGAAAATGAAAAGATGAAAAAGGTTTAAGAAATAACCTTGTGTAACGATTCTACGTAACCACAGCGACCCGATCTACAATATAACTCACTAATAATCAACAAGAACTCTACTCTAAATCTTCAACCCAAAAACTACTCAAATCATCAAACCAAGAAAGACCATTCTTCTTTATGCTTATACAAGCTCTAGGGTGATTTTGTTTTGTGTTAAATCTTGGTAAAATGAAGCTTTTTAGAAATCAACAATGGTGGAAAAATGTTTGTGTTTGTGCCGTCTGTTTAGAGAGAGAGAGAGGAAGAGATGTGTGTGTTTTTTGTTTGAGGTGAAATGAAGTGTGTAAGTAAATAATGGAAGGGTTTTGGTTAATAAGTTAAAGGGTGTAAGGTATATGACCGTAAGCTCAAAATGGAAAAATGTAAGGCCATGCACCATGTGCATGTTTCTGGCCGGTTATGGGGTCCCAATGGGGGGGTAAACTTTTCAAAAATTTTACTATGGTAATTAGTTAAAAGGTTTAAGGTAAAAATGTTAGTTAGTTTTAGGTAAATATCAAAAAGTATATAGTTAAGTTAAAAGTTACGTAAAACTTAAAAATTTGACGAAATATATTAAATTTACGATTTTTCGACGAAAACTGACATTTTATGATTGGTAACGTATTTTATGCATGCTAAAGACGGTTAAACGTAAAAACGACGTAAAATACGAAAACGCGATACGTTAGTTAAATATTCACAGTAAATACGATTTATTACTATAAATAGCAAAAATACTAAAATACAGGCATATATAAACATATACAGAAATATTTAAATACGCTGCTCAAGTAAATACGATCACGCTGTTAAAAACTAAACAGTTAAGCACATAATTCACAGATAACGAATAATCTCATGGATTATCGTCAATTCATTGACCGTCTCAGCACTTTGGTCAGGTTCACAGAAAATGTTCAGAATAATGACTGAGCACAGTGTCAGGCCATTACTCGTCAACAAACAGTTTTTCAGAAGACGCGGGATAACTTCCCGGTTCCAACACAGTTAAATCACATAGTTGACTAAATAAAAAGTCAAAGGGTAAAATAGTCATTTTACAAAGTAGGGAAAATTACCAGGTGTTACATCATCCCCTTGATAGAGAAGCTTTATCCTAAAAGCTTAGGAGTGTCACGGTTTCTAGAATTGTCAAAGAGTTGCGGATATTTCTTGCGAAATTGATCCTCACGCTCCTAAGTGAATTCAGGTCCACGTTTAGAATTCCACCTCACCTTGATGATTGGAATAAGACTCTGTTTCAATCGTTTGACCTCACGGTCCATGATTTCAACAGGTTCTTTGACAAATTGCATCTTGTCATCGATTCGGAGTTCCTCCAACGGTATAACGAGTGTCTCATCAGAAAGGCACTTCTTCAAGTTCGACATGTGAAAAGTGCTGTGCACGCGGCTCAACTCTTGCGGTAATTCGAGACGATAGGCTACGGTTCCAACCTTTGCCAGAATTTTGAAAGGTCCAATATAACGGGGGTTCAGCTTTCCTCGCTTGCCAAAACATACCACACCTTTCCAAGGCGATACTTTTAGCATCACTTTGTCTCCCACTTGAAATTCGAGAGGCTTACGTCGAACGTCGGCGTAACTCTTCTGACGATCACGGGCTGCTTGAATTCGGCTCTTGATTTGAACAATCTTCTCAGTCGTTTCACGGATGAGTTCAGGGCCAGTGAGTTGACTATCCCCAACCTCACTCCAACACACAGGCGAGCGACATTTACGACCATACAACGCTTCAAACGGTGCAGCCTTAATACTGTTATGATAACTATTGTTGTAAGAGAATTCCACTAGAGGCAAATGTTTGTCCCATTGCTTCCAAAGTCAAGCACACAAGTACGCAACATGTCCTCCAGCGTTTGAATAGTTCTCTCACTCTGTCCGTCAGTCTGCGGGTGATAAGCAGTACTCATGTCCAATTGCGTACCCAACGCTTTCTGAAGTGATTTCCAGAATTCTAAAGTAAATCTACCATCTCTATCAGAAATTATCGAGATCGGTATCCCATGTTTTGCGACTATTTCCTTCAGATAAAGTCTCGTAAGCTTATCCATTGAATCATCTTCCTTCATAGCCAAAAAGTGTGCAGATTTCGTAAGTCGATCCACAATTACCCAAATTGTGTCGTATCCGTTTGTCGTTTTAGGCAGCTTAGTTATGAAGTCCATGATTATATTTTCCCATTTCCACATAGGAATTATAGGTTGAACCAACAATCCAGATGGTTTTTGGTGTTCTGTTTTCACTCTAGCGCAAGTCAGGCACTTCCCTACGTAAGTAGCAATTTCAGCTTTCATATTTGGCCACCAATATAGATTCTTCATATCCTGATACATTTTGTCAGATCCTGGGTGAATCGAATACTTAGATTTATGCGACTCGTGCATAATCACGTCCCTTAGTCCTCCAAACTCTGGTAACCAACTTCTACCATTCAGATATAGCGTTCCATTATTGCTAGTCTCCAATTTCTTTGTAACCATTCCTCCTAATTTCTCAACTTCAACATGTTCAGGCTTAAGAGCTTCGGTTTGTGCTTCACGAATTTGCACAGGTAAGTTCGGATTGATAACCATAGCTAACGATCTAACTCTACGTGTCATCACTTGTTCCTTTCTACTTAGCGCATCCGCCACTACATTGGCCTTCCTAGGGTGGTAACGGATTTCACAGTCATAATCGTTGAGCAACTCGATCCATCGACGTTGTCTCATGTTCAGTTCCTTCTGATCAAGAATATGTTGTAAACTCTTGTGATCGGTATAGACGACACACTTGGTTCCATACAAGTAGTGTCTCCACAACTTCAAAGCAAATACTACCGCTCCTAGCTCCAAGTCGTGCGTAGTGTAGTTTTTCTCATGCGTTTTCAATTGTCGTGACGCGTAGGCGATAACTTTCTTCCTCTGCATCAACACAGCTCCCAATCCTTTTGCTGATGCATCACAGTAGACCACAAAGTCTTCCGATCCTTCAGGTAACGATAGAATAGGCGCACTACACAGCATTTGTTTCAACTTTTGGAATGCTAATTCCTCTTTATCTCCCCATTCGTATTTCACCTTCTTTTGAGTCAACTTCGTCAATGGTTTCGCGATCTTCGAGAATCCCTCGATGAATCTTCGGTAATATCCGGCGAGTCCTAAGAATTAGCGAATTTCAGTCGGTGTCGTAGGAGCAGTCCACTCCCTAATTGACTCAATCTTGGCAGGATCAACATGAATCCCCTTGCTATCTATAACGTGACCTAGAAATTGTACTCTTGGCAACCAAAAATCACACTTCGAGAACTTAGCGTACAATTCCTCATTCTTAAGCAATTCCAATATTATCTTAAGATGTTCCTCATGTTCCTTCTCATTCCTTGCGTAGATCAGTATGTCATCGATGAACACAATGACAAACTTGTCTAAATACGGTTTACACACCCGGTTCATGAGGTCCATAAACACAACAGGTGCGTTTGTCAAACCGAACGACATCACTTGGAACTCATAGTGTCCATACCTAGTCCTAAAAGCAGTCTTTGTAACATCTTCCTCGCGGACTCTCAATTGGTGATAACCAGACCTAAGGTCAATCTTCGAGTATACGCTCGATCCTTGCAACTGATCAAACAGATCATTGATCCTAGGTAACGGGAAACGGTTCTTGATGGTAAGTTTGTTCAACTCACGATAGTCGATACACATCCGAAAACTCCCATCCTTCTTCTTTACAAATAAGACTGGAGCTCCCCAGGGTGAAGAACTCGGTCTTATGAATCCTTTATCAGTCAATTCTTGTAGTTGCGTCACTAGTTCTTGCAATTCCGACGGTGCTAAACGGTAAGGCGCTCGAGCAACAGGTGCAGCTCCCGGTATTAAATCGATCTGGAATTCAACTTGTCTAGCCGGAGGTAATCCAGGCAAATCTTCAGGAAAGACTTCCGGAAAATCCCGTACGATAGGTACATCTTCCAACCATTTTTCTTCCGTCCGCTTTTCAGTAACACAGGCTAAAAATACGTGGCAACCTTCCGACAACAACTTCTGAGCCTTGACACGCGAGATAATGTTCAATCGTGACTTCCCTTTTCCGTCACTTGTATCCCCTTGTACCTCCAAAACTTCATCACCAAATGGTAAACGAACGATCTTCTCGTCGCATACAATCGTAGCACGATATCTCGACAACCAATCCATTCCGACAATCACGTCAAAACTCCCTAACTCAACAGGCATAAGGTCTATTACGAAAGGATGACCTAGAAGATTTAAAGTGCATCCACGAAGTATAGTGTCGGCTTCTATCAACTTCCCATTAGCTAACTCAATAGTGTACTTAGTGTCTAAGGGCGAAGGGGTCACATCAAGTAAAACACTAAAAGCAGTCGACACAAAACTCCTATCGGCTCTAGTATCAAATAAAATAGAAGCATAACGACCATTGAGAAGAAACGTACCCGTCACGACGTCGGGGTTTTGTTGCGCTTCTCCTCCTCCTATCACATAGACCCTACCACGAGCTTCCCCAGCTTTAGCATTCTTTCCTTGGTCCTTGTCCTTTTTCTTTGGGCACTCATTGCTGTAGTGTCCCTTTTGCTGACATTCAAAGCAAGTGACGTTGGCTTTCGTGTTGGGTGGTGACTTACAATCTCTAGCAATGTGTCCGGTTTTCTTGCAGTTGTGACACTGTACATTGCATTGTCCATTATGGTGACGCTTGCATCGATTGCACAGAGGTAACGTCCCATTGTACACTCCTTTTTCCCCAGTACCAGCAGTGTACGCTTTCACAGTGTCTTGCCTCTTATTCGGATAGTTCCCATGGTTGTTCCTTTGGTTATTCCCACACTTTCTCTTGTTGTCCGCGGCATTCCCAGCATTTGATCGAACAACTTGGTCCATCAGACTGTGAGCCATCCTTATAGCATCACTAACTTTTGTCGGTCCAGACGATGTCACATTCCCTTGAAATCTACCCGGTAAACCCCAAATATAGCGCTCAACCTTCTTTTCTTCATCCGGAACCATTCCAGGACATAACAAACACAATTCTTGAAACCTCCTAGTGTACGTCCCAATATCATTGTTCTTCACAGTCAAGTTCCACAGTTCGATTTCCATTTTCTGAATCTCATTACGAGGACAGTACTCCTTAGTCAACAACTTCTTAAGTTCCTCCCAACTCATTCCATACGCCTCCTCGGCTCCAGCCGTTTGCACATGTGTGTTCCACCATGTCAACGCTCCAGCAGCTAAAGTACAAGTAGAATAAGTCACTTGGTTCTCAACAGCACATCCACTAACACGGAACACAACTTCCATATTTTCGACACAACGAGCTAATCCGACAGCTCCTTCAGTACCATTAAAAGTCAAAGGGTCACAGCTCCTAAAGTCCTTGTAAGTACACGGCTTAGGCGGTCGATTGTCAACATTGTTCGGTGGTGCTTCGTTCACGTTGTTGTTAGCTTGAACGTTTTCCAGTGCAGTAGTCACTCGTTGCGTAATCAGTGCTTCCAATTGTGCGTCAGTCATTCCGTTACGTGTGTTCACCATTGTTTCTCTGCGTTAAGACAACAATGCAATTAAGGTTCAAGCATGAATATACACGTTATATATTTCATATGCTAAAATAGAATGCAGAATTTAACAGTACAACAACATAAAAAGGATAGTCACTGGTCAAGGTCATAAAGTTAAATTCCCATTCATAATCAAAATATCGAGTACATAGTCATAAAATAAGAGTACGATTACATCTAGTCTACTCCAACTAACCGAGTACTACTCTAGTTTAGTGGATACAATACCCAAAAGATAAAGATGTCAATCTACTCTAGAATCAAGAACAATAACGATGAATCTCTAAGTGCGACGACGATGATCACACTCAGCACATCTCGGTGAATCACTCCTCGGGTCTCCATCTGCAGCTCGGTCTCCTCCACGAAATGACTCTAACTCACGCCTCAACCTAGCAACCTCCTCATGTGTGGTATCCAACAAGTCGCGGGTATCCTCGTTATCCTCTAACAATCCAAAAACCGCATCCTCAAGTAGACGAAAACGAACAACATCTGAATCCCTAGCAGATCCTATCATAACAACACATGACCTAGGTCTAGAGGGCTCTCCAACATGATGAGTAGGTGGTGTAGAAACAGTAGTAGCAACTCGACTCTCATGAGTAGGCGATGCCTCAGGTGTAGTGTGTGAATCAGACATACGGATCTTCTTCCGTTGGCATGACGAATCAGAATCGGACAAAGCTCGAGATCTAACACCGGATGGTCCAGCTCCATCAGCAGGTGGTACAGTATCATCGGAATCAGTATAAACCTCAGCTGGCGGCGTACCCCATAAAGCTTCCCTCTCCTCTCTAAACCGCTGACAGGGAACAGTAGGCTTCTTCCTCAAGTTGGACGTCTTCCTAATCTCACTCCTCCTACTAGGCTCAACTCTCTCAGGTACCACAGTCAAAGCATCAACCCTACTATCATCAGCCTCAACATCCTCGCTATCACTACTAGCCACAACCATCCTAACGTCAGTATCACTCTCAATCTCATCATCCATGTCCTCATCATCCTCACGATCTACCTCATATCCATCCATATCATCATCACCCTCACGATCTACCTCAACACCATCCATATCATCCTCATGACCTACCTCATGTCCATCCATATCCTCATCACTCTCGCGATCTACCTCAATACCATCCACGTCATCCTCATCATCCTCATCGTCCTCACTACCACTAACCCACTCGATCAAAGTACGATGCACAACCGGTGGCATCCCATCAACAACATCGGAAGTATCAGACAACACATCAGGCTCACCCTCATCATCCTCCTCCGGATCCTCGTCAGGGTCATACTCCGCACCTTCCTCCTCAGGATCAGCCTCCTCTGGGTCATTCTCCGGCTCAACATGATCTGGTACCATCTCAATCTCGTCTTCCCACTCTTCGTCGGCAGAGTCGGGCTGGTAAGAAACAGTAGATGACGACATAACCTGCAACAACCAAATGCGTATTAAAGCAGTTGTATGGTATGCATGAAATAATCATGTATAGAAATTAAAGTATGCAAATCAACGAAATGCATATGTATATAATACATATTACGTATTACATAATATATATTACATATTACTTATAGTGTTATCCTACTTTTTTTTGGTACATTACGTAGTACACATATATATACAGAGTAACAAGTAGCCACATCGGTTATAGTCTAGGCCTAAGATGCAAACCTAGTTCTCTATAACCAAGGCTCTGATTACCAATTCTGTAACACCCCAAAATGTGATATGCGGAAGCAGTGAAGCTCGGGGGCTGTTACGTCATTGTATCATAGTTCAAGGTACAAGAGAACGACTCTAAATGAGACGTTTTATAAAAATACCTCGTTGAATTTAAATAAAAAGCATCACAGTACAAAGGTCTCAGTTTCAAAAGATAGTGCAGCGGAATGTAAAAGTTTTAAACATCAACGAGATAACAGTTCAAAAGCATAAGTAAATAAATGTCCGAAGATAGCCAAGAAATGCATGCGGACTCCAAGTACTTCACACAGCAGGTACAACACATCATCAATTACCTGAGATAAATGCTAAATTGGGTCAACATAAAGTTGGTGAGAATATAGGTTTCAAGTAAAATTCATAGTCATTCATTTTCATATTTCATTTCATGTACACGTGCAACTATAGGAGATATAGTGCCAAGTGTAGGATAAATTGGGTGTTCACAATATTTATGATAGCTAAGCTCGTGACATCGAAACTAGTGATCCAGTGCATACAATAGATTGCATACATAAATTTTGCCCCAATGGAGTACCTAGCCAAGATAACTCCGTTCATACAAATGGTACACACTCGTCCGGTGTCAGAATGCCCGAGTGGAGGTTGTCAACCCTCAATAGATCTATCCGTAACATAAGGGTTTACTCCAGCAGAGTAACTAACGATTCACGATAGTGGGGACTATGGCTAAAGCAACTTAAGCTATCTCATAAACAGTGTTCACAAAACATTCACAAAAATCAAGTTTTACTTGCATTCAGAAGCAAGCATCGAAAGCATTTATCACATCCCAAAACATTAAACATAGAAAGCAGCTTAATAGGGATCTATAAACTCACCTCAAGCAACGATTCAAACCGCACAAGTATGATCAAATAGTAGCGAGCAACTCTAGCAACAACCTAAATATAATACTATAGTTTAGGCGATAGCAAATAAGTCACAAAAGTTCATCACGTACGTTACTCATCGATTAAGTATATATTTTGTTGTTAAAATCGTGACTTGTAAATGTTACATCGTTATAAACATTATAGTATATATATACTTAGGCAAAAATATTTATTTTTGACTCGACGAATTCGACAGCCTTTCGGCGTAAATTCTAATTTACCAAAATTTATCTTAACAAATTTTCCTACCCGATTTCTAACGAAAATTCGGCAGCCTTTCGGCGTCACATAAAAATTTGCCATTTTTAGTAAATACTCAAATCTCGTCCTAAAACCCCTATTTTCAACAATTTATCAATCGCCAACAATTCAACAATTCATTTTTTTCACAATCGTAACAATTTCCACTTCCAACGTTCAAACTTTCAATAGTACAACAAGTATTCACATTTCGAGCTAATACGCTTTTACAAAACAAGTCCAACATTCATACATACCATTTAGTAAGCATTTCGACACTTAAAACAACTCCATTTAACTCGAAAATGTCGTTTCGACCACTTTAAAAATCTGGACAGCAACCACTTATAGTGTTGTTCTCCAAAAATTAAGTTTTCCGACAACGAAATTTAAACGACCACAACTTACTCATTTTAGCTCCGTTTTTAGCCCATAATATATCGAAACGAAGGTATTAACTTATATTTTCATAATATCGTAGTAAACTAGTGTCAAAACAATTTTTACGACTCTCTACGCCTCTTACAAAAGTCGGACAGATTGTATGTTTTCCGTAAAAACTCGTTTTTCGATCGTTTTCAAGCGTAACCACTAGTAGTAACACTACTAGTTCCCTCTAATTTTTCATAAACATCAACAAAATCAAAGATTTTTCTTCAAGTTCACAAATCCAAAATATATATACTTATATTTTTCACAAATCTTTCAATTAACCCATTTTCATGTATGGATCTAATAGATCCACACTTAATTTCCACAAATCTTAAAATATTTCATGACCAAAAATAGTTTTCATCATTTTATTTCATAAAAATACTTGATGAGTAACATGCATGTATAGATCTACAAAGATTATGCATGGAAAATGAAAAGATGAAAAAGGTTTAAGAAATAACCTTGTGTAACGATTCTACGTAACCACAACGACCCGATCTACAATATAACCCACTAATAATCAACAAGAACTCTACTCTAAATCTTCAACCCAAAAACTACTCAAATCATCAAACCAAGAAAGACCATTCTTCTTTATGCTTATACAAGCTCTAGGGTGATTTTGTTTTGTGTTAAATCTTGGTAAAATGAAGCTTTTTAGAAATCAACAATGGTGGAAAAATGTTTGTGTTTGTGCCGTGTGTTTAGAGAGAGAGAGGAAGAGATGTGTGTGTTTTTTGTTTGAGATGAAATGAAGTGTGTAAGTAAATAATGGAAGGGTTTTGGTTAATAAGTTAAAGGGTGTAAGGTATATGACCTTAAGCTCAAAATAGAAAAATGTAAGGCCATGCACCATGTGCATGTTTTTGGCCGGTTATGGGGTCCCAATGGGGGGGTAAACTTTTCAAAAATTTTACTATGGTAATTAGTTAAAAGGTTTAAGGTAAAAATGTTAGTTAGTTTTAGGTAAATATCAAAAAGTATATAGTTAAGTTAAAAGTTACGTAAAACTTAAAAATTTGACGAAATATATTAAATTTACGATTTTTCGACGAAAACTGACATTTTATGATTGGTAACGTATTTTATGCATGTTAACGACGGTTAAACGTAAAAACGACGTAAAATACGAAAACGCGATACGTTAGTTAAATATTCACAGTAAATACGATTTATTACTATAAATAGCAAAAATACTAAAATACAGGCATATATAAACATATACAAAAATATTTAAATACGCTGCTCAAGAAAATACGATCACGCTGTTAAAAACTAAACAGTTAAGCACATAATTCACAGATAACGAATAATCTCATGGATTATCGTCAATTCATTGACCGTCTCAGCACTTTGGTCAGGTTCACAGAAAATGTTCAGAATAATGACTGAGCACAGTGTCAGGCCATTACTCGTCAGCAAACAGTTTTTCAGAAGACGCGGGATAACTTCCCGGTTCCAACACAGTTAAATCACATAGTTGACTAAATAAAAAGTCAAAGGGTAAAATAGTCATTTTACAAAGTAGGGAAAATTACCAGGTGTTACAAATGGCCAGCGCGTGAAGTTGTACTTTGGTGAGGACATCTCTCATGAGATGATTCCATCCCTCACCACGTTTCCCTTGAATTAGTTCTGGGTCGAGTCAGGCTCGTGACTCGGTTAACAAAAACAAGCGCTTCTCGGGAGGTAACCCGTTGATCTATCCTTTACCGTATTCATAATAAGTGTAGGTGGAGCCCCGTATGTGTTTGTTGTCTTGTTTCTTCTAATGTGCAGGGATTAAAGCTTCAAAGATCCATTCTCGATGACTTTTGACGAACCGTGATCCCGTGTTCCCGTCTTCCCGGTTCTATCCTAAACTGTCGTGATTCAATATTTCATATCTTATATGTTCACATTGAAATCCCTATAGTTGTCCTTTCCTTAGCAAGATTTAAACAAAGTGCACAATGTCCTAAGTGTAGGGGAGTTTACTCCCACATGCTTAAACATTGAGGACAATGTTTATATCAAGTGTAGGGGGGACTTCTATCGAAGTAAGTGGGCTTTTCCATGAAATTGTCCTCATTTTAACCGGAAAATCTGATTTTTCGACATTTTTCAAAAAATTTAATCTATTTTGGCCTAGTAGTATAGTAGTATTTTCCGTTGTTATCGTTGTTTACTTTCCTTACTAAAATAAATTTTAATAAAGTGGTTTTAAAAATTTTCAAAGTCGTGAATATTTTGACTAAACCCGAGTTTACTTATCTAAGTTTACTCTAGCTAGTATCCTTAACGTGTTTAAGTCAAGTTTTGCTAGGCTTTTATATAGGGAACTTTAAAACGCGAAAGTCTTAACTCTCACGGGTTAAGAACAAGAACTTTTCGAAAATTCCTATAATTGATCCTAGAGAGTCGTTTATCAAGGGAACTTTAAAATGCGAATTCTAAACTTGAAAAAGTATAAGAGTTTGCAAGATCCTATAGATGACTCGAAAACCCAAAACTTTGATTTAATTGGCTAAGCATCCACGAGTCTCATTCCTTGAGATTTTAAATTGTGGAGAACGAGAGATGATAGAGTCAATTATAAGTTTGGTATTCTTTCATGAATTTTTGTGAGTTGATTATAAGCTTTTTCTCCCATCGCTTGCTAATAAATTTAATTGCAATAAATAAGGTTGTACGATTTGAAAAGTTACTTAGCTTCTAGCCCAAGATCGTTTAAAAGTTGCTCGGTATTAATTAGAGTTCATAGCCACGGCATAACTTATTGAAGCGGGATGCGAAGATTGCCGAGCCGAAAAGGCCCTAACAAGGCATGAGGGCTACATTTTGTTGCTAAAGATCCAAAAGTGATGTGAAGAATCGTTTATCAAAAATCAATATGAAGGATCGAGACACACGACGAAAAGCAAATACTCCCCAAAAGATCATGGAGAAGTCTATCCGAAAAGACCCTAACAAGGTATGAGGATAAATAAATCCAAGTCCTAAAAGGAGGCGGATCGTTGTATATCAAAGTCCAAAATAAAGATTGGAGAAAAATGAAGAAGTCGTGGTCCAAATTTGAAGAATCTCTCAAAAACTTCAAGTGAAGAAATTCCTATTATGAAGAGAAGACCATAATTTCAAGAACGTCTCTCAAAGATTCGAAGTATGAAGTCGCTGCCAAATATCGGTCCGAGAAAGGTCTCAAATCGTGAAGCGAGTTATGCCAAGATATGAACTTTAAGAGGTCCCGAGAAGCAGTTTTAAAAGATTTTGTCCTTTAGCTAACTATTGATTAAATCGTCCCACTTTATTTTCAACCTAAATAACTATCGAAATAAGTCAAACAATGCATCATCTTGATCATTCAAGACAAAATTAAAATATAAGAGATACACCTAGGAATAAGGGAGTCGAAGTAAATATTTGGGCCACATGAGTTCGTGTTAGTTTGCTAACTTATAATAACAATGATCTCGTTTTTAAGCTTGGTATGGGGAACGTGAAACTTGAGGATGATAAACATTCATGACAACCAAAACCCCAATGTAAGTCTTTGATTTCTATCTTTTTACTTTCCTTAAAGTTTAGTATTTAATAAAGGCCAAGGTGGGTGATTTATGATGGGAAATGTAATATGTTCTTTAAAATTGATGCATTGCATGAGGGCATTGCAATGGTCAAGTGTAGAGGATTTAATAAGTGTGAAAACACTTATCCTTTTACCACTTATTTCCAATAATAACAAGATCAAAACGTATATTTTATGTCGTAAAAGTCGGAATTATGCGTGGTTTGTGTTTTTATTGTGTTTTAGGACCAAAAGATGAAAAAGGAAGAAAACATGGGCTATCATGGGCTTTTATCGAAGAAAACGAGAAAAGACGAAGTCAAAAGATCAAGAGTGCAAAAAGAACGGAAGTCCAAGGCCTATTCTGAAGATTTATCGAAGAAAAAGTCCAAAGACGGAAGTTTAATGAAGTCGAAGAACTCAAGTCTAATAGAAGAAGAAAATTATAAGACAAGTTCAATTTGTATCGACAAATCCCGAGACGATGTCGAAAAAGACAAAGCATTTAAATCGAGTCGAGAAGAAAGAAAGAAGGAAGCAACACATGCACTTTCCCACCTCCTATAAATACCCTCCTAATGACACATTAGGAGGGTGTTAGCTAGTTTATTTCTTTTTTGTAGTTTTCATTTTAGAGAGAGAAAGTGTTTAACTTTCTCTCACTAAAATTTCATCTTTTCTTTCAAATTTAAGCTGTATTTCATCTTTGTATTTGAAATTTATTAATCAAAAGTTCAAATTTAAGCTTTTAATCTTTAATCTTCTTCTTCCTTTCTTGATTTTGATTTATCTTTGATCCGAAATGTTCTTGATTCGAGTTTGATTTTGATGTTTTTGTGACTAAAAAGTGTATCTTTTTATTCCTTACTAAGTTTTTATACGGTTTAAGCTTTAAGCTTGTTGTGCTTATTGGCTTATTTAGTATATATAGCTTATTGTCTTTTAAGTTTTCTTAAAAATTTAGTCTTTTTAAAGTTTGATTTATAAAATTTTGTTTATTTCGTGTTTTAAAAGAAAAGTTTTAAATTTTATGCTTGTTTTGATTTGGTTAAGGTTTGAACAAGTGCTTATTCGTATTTCCTTATTAGTGCTTATTGAGTTTTTAGCTTATCTCCATTTTCGGATTAATTCGTGCTCCATCGCAATCTTAGGGGTTTACTCATTCCGACGCTACATTCCGATGGTTTCAGTGTGATCGCAATAACCTTTAAGGTTTTACTTTGCGATCAAGTGTTTTTCCCCCTTATTCCGATCGTGATTGCGATCGCTCATTGCGATCGCACATTGCGACGGGTCTTAAGGTTTTATTAAGACGAAACTCTGCCAAATTTTTGTTAGCAACATTCCGACAGAAGTGACATTCCGACGGAACTGTATTCCGATAGCTCAGATCTTAATTATTCTGATATTGGACATTCCGATAGGCTTACATTCCGACAGAACTGCATTCCGATAGAGTTTATTTACTATTATTCCGATAGAATTTACTTTGTACATTCCGATGGGTTAAGTTTTTAAGTTTTAAGTTCATTACGTTTTAATTTCTAAAAATTGCATGCTTCCCGAAATCTCTATTATTACCAAGTGTTTTTCTAGTAATTTTTAGTTTAATTTTTAAAGCTTTCATTTTACTCAACGACATTTTCATATTTACTTTTAGGTTAAAATAGATAACCAAACCATTTATTTTTCCACCAAGAACGATTGAGTCGCACTCTTAACTAGTAATCAATTCGAAAAGATTGGAACAACGAACTTTCATACTTGGCTAAAACCTTGTATTAATTATCATATACGTCACCGATTTCATCAACATAAGTCGTTCACTTATCATCAGAAGCAAACTCACATTTAAAAGCACAAAAAACTAAGCTAAAAGCTAAAAGTAAACAATACTATGTGGATTAACATAATCGATTGTTGTGCAATTGATTGAAGATTGATCATTAAGATAAAGTAGAGAGGAAAATATCATAAGAGCTCAAGGTATGGTAACATTTCTCCCTCGCCAAACCGATGTGGCGCTCGCCACTTTTTCACCAAACCTCACACCACACCGAGGTGGATCGCCAATCACTTGGTTCGCCGTCTAACCGGCAAGCAAAAAGATAAAACTTTATGGGTCATATCTTTTATTTCATGTTTTTTGTTTCTTTTTTTGATTTTTTTTCTTTTTGTTTGAATTAGTTTTAGTATAATATGTAAAGTAAATCGGAGATGAAGTGGTGGGTTGAAGGAGATGATGTGTTGGGTTGAAGGAGATGAAGTGATGTTTTTTTAATATAAAGTAAATTTGCATTTAAGTCCTTGTATTTTGATTTAGTTTTAAATTTATATTTTGTTTGAAAAATGTGTTTTTAATTTTATAAAAATACGTTTATAACTTTTGTAATTTTAATTTTCATAGTTGTTATTGGAATTTTATTTTTATGAAATAAATTTATTTTGTTTAAAAATAATGAAAAATAAAATAAAATTGATAGTGGTGGGGCCAAATGAAGAGCGGGTTAGTTGTGATAACATGTCAACTAGAAGTGAGTGTGTTAAATGATGTGGCAATTAGTGAGGCCTAAACGAAGAAGGAAAACCTTGCCACCACACCTGGTGCTCTAAGAGGTCAAACAGAAAACACCAATAAGGGTAAATAACACAAAAGCGTGTAATCAACTTCTATCTAATCATTTATCTATTATATCTAAAGATCCAGTCCTATTATTTAATGGGCAGTCATAATGATACCCTGATACAATATGAAGACTCGATCTCTTTATTCATCACAGCGTATTGAATGTCAAGATTCAATCACATCTATCCCACTGCAAATCAACATTCCATATGCATATCAAGGGTAACTGGAGTTACAACTAAATTAAATTATCCAAATACTCTTTCTAGAGTTGCATGAGTTAAGAAGAGTTTACGAAGAATTATAAATTACATAGGGAGGCTAAGGTTGATCGATAACAGAAAGAAAACTAAACATGTCGGCAAAGTTGCGAAGCCTAGAACCGATGCTGAAAACAAACCTAATTAACAAATCAAAGAAAGCTGCGAATATGATGAAGTTTGTGGATAAGATGACCAACGAACTAGCGCAGCCCAAAACCGATCTATTCTTGGAGAATCTTGAGAAGGGTGTTACCGACACGATTGTTGTAATGATTGCTGCATATGGGATGTCAACGATGTTACATGGCGTTATTTGAGTACCGATTTTATCATCTTTTATGCAAAGGTAAACTATTCCTTATCTTGAATACATATTTTGATTCAATTATTTATGTGGTCTTCGCGATGCATTAGAGGGAAAGGGCCACTATATAGCCCAGAATTTTATCAAATTGAATGAGGGAGAAGTTTATTCAGTAAAATACTTTTTCATCCAGCCAAGAAAGGATGAGTACCGAGTTATTAAGTATGGTGCTCATATGCTTGAATTAAATGGTGCAACGGCAACGCGAAAAACTTCTGTCTATCTGTCAAGCTTGGTGGTTTTGTGAGATACCCTCTGAGCGGAAAGAAATTGACACCATAGAGCGTACAAACATCAAATATTTAACTGGTAAATTTTATTTGTGCATTGTTATTTCTAAAATTACACATTACGCTTAAAGTCATAAACTGTTAATTTTATGACCTAATCTGATAACCATTTGTAACATTAAGGACTTATATTGCCTTGTTTTAAACTTCCAGTTTGTCTAAAGGACGTGGATGGATGGACATATTGGACTTGAAGGACCAAAGGCGTGAAGAAGTCTACTAGTTTAGTTTTGTTGGGCTCAAGCCCATCCCAGCCCAATCTTGTTATAACCCAACGGCTATTAAGCCGTTTAGGGTTTTATAGAGGTGTGGAGCGTCTCATTGTTTGTATCGCTTCATTATGTAACTGTGTGTGAGTTACACACAGTTCTCTCTCTCTCTCTCATTCTCCTTGATCTTGTAAACCCTAGTTTGATCTCGTTTTGTTTATGCTTTGATTGTAAAACTATTATCAAATAGATAATAGAGTTACACGTGTCTAGCACTGGTAACTTTTCTCTTTTATCTTATTTTGTCCTTTGAATCTTTGATAAATAAAAGATTTTGATGTTTAATGTTATTCTGATCATGTTTTTCTACATGGTATCAGAGCCTGGTTACTAATTTTTTATGAAAACTTTTTTAGGGTTTGTTTAAAATTGGGGGTTTTTGGTTATTCATACTTTTTTGATAAGATCTGCTATTGAAATAGCTAGATCTGTTAATATTACTGGTTGAATCAAAGTTTTGAAGCTTCAATTTTTTTGAGAAAAAGTTAGGGTTTCTGAGATCTGCTCTCTTATTCATTATTACTATCGATTGGGTTGATTGGTGGTTTTGTCTATTGATTAAAGTGATTTTCCCTAATTTTTTTCAAAAAAAAATTAGGGTTTCATCTTTATTGGTGGCTTGTTCAATTGGCGGTGACTCTTTTTGGTTACTTGTTCGATTGGTGGCTGGTTCTTTCATTTTCCCCAATTTTTTTCCTTGAAGAAAATTTTTGGGGATTGTGACTTGGAGGTTCTGTCACTTCTTAGACTAAGTGAATCTAAGAGTGACAGTTCGTTTGTGCTTTGGTTTATTGCTCTATAACACCTCTGCTTCCCTCTCTCTTTAATTGCTATTTGCTTTTATCTATTTTTTTACTATTGCTTGTTACTTGGGGGTTTGGTAGTTTGTTTTTTGTTTCTTTATACCCTTTATTTGGATCCTCACTTGCTGCTTGCCCTTGACCTACCACCCTTGAGTGGTTTTGGATTCCTGGGAACTTAGTTGGCAGTATTGTGAGTTCTTTTTGAACCCTTGACCCTTCACCATGTCTGAACATGGTGATGATGATGCTATAAGTGTAACTGACCCAGTTAAACTTATTAGTAAGCTTGACTTGAGTGACCCATTGCACTTACACCCTAATGACTCTGCTGTTTTAATTGTTGTCACTGTGAAACTTAAGGGAACTGAAAACTATCAAGTTTGGGCTAATGCCATGTTACTTGCTTTGGAAGGGAAAAATAAAATTGGTTTTATTGATGGTACTTGTAAAAGGTCTGTAACTGATGAAGTTTTAGCAAGGCAATGGGACAGGGTCAATGCTATTGTGTTGGGTTGGATTCTTAACTCTATTTCTGAGGAACTTTTCCTTGGACAAATTTTTTCAAAAAAGGCAAAACATGTTTGGAAAGAGCTAAAAGAAACTTATCATAAGGTTGATGGTTCTGTTATGTTTAATTTGCATCATAAGATAAATACTTTGAAACAAAATGGTTGTAACTTGTCTGATTATTATCATAAATTGAATGCTCTCTGGAAACAATATGATGCTATGATTGAGTTGCCTGCTTGTGTTTGTTCTGCTTCTAGTGAGTTTAAAAAACATAATCAGCTTTTGAAACTTATGCAGTTTTTAATGGGATTGGATGATTCTTATATGAGTATTAGGAGTTCTATATTGTCTAGAGAAAGCCTCCCTGATGTTAAGGGAGCTTATGCCATCATTTCTGCTGAGGAATCTCACAGAATGGCTTCTAGTGGTGGTTCTGGGCACTCTCAAAGGACCCAGACCACTGCCTTCCTGTCTAATGGGCCCACCAGAAACAATGCTCAAAGAAATCAGAACCCTAATGCTAACATATTGAGACCCATAACCAACAACTATAATCAGACTGGTAATCAAAACAACTTTAGACCTAACAATGCTAATACAGGTTTTAGACCTAATAATCAGAATGTTGTGAGACCCAATGTTACCTCTAATGCTGAATTGGTTTTTGAAAACTGTGGGTACAATGGTCACACCATTGATAGGTGTTTCAAGATTATTGGGTACCCCAGTGATTTTGTTCATAAAAAAGAGGAAATCAAAATCCTAAAGGAAAAAATGTGGCTAATAACTCTGTTGGTTCTGCTAGTTCTACTGGTTTTTTTGATGAACAAATGGCTACACTTCTCTCTCTTTTAAAAGGTAACAGTGGAACTGGGCAAAATGTACAAGCCAATATGGCAGGTACTGTTTTCAACTCTAGCAAAGTTTTTAATGAAAATTTTGATAAGTTTTATTGTTCCAACACCAGTTCTAAACTTGGAATGACTCATAATGGGAAGGTTGTTGACTCTGGGGCTAACCAACACATGACTGATAATGATAAGGAGCTTGATAATGTGTTTGATATCTCTCACCTTAAGATTAAAGTCACTCACCCAAATGGGACTAAGGCCATTATAACTAAAATTGGTAACCTTAAACTTCCTAATGGTCTGATTCTGTTTGATGTGTTGGTGATCCCTGAGTATTGTGTTACTTTGATATCTGTGCATAAGCTTGCTAAAGACAGTAAGATCTTTGTTGTGTTTGATGAGTCCAAGTGTTTCTTTGTTAATCAGGATTTGAATCTGAAAAAGGTGATGGGGATTGGTAAACAATGTGGAGGTTTATACTATTTAGATACTAAAGGTATTAGTTGTAAAAATCAAAACCATCTTGTTACTTGTTCTCTGTCTCATTAAGATTGGCACTGTAGACTTGGCCACCCTGCTGACCCTGCCCTTAATGCTCTTAAACAGTCCTTGAATATTGATAAAAATGAGAAAACTTTCTTTTGTGAAATTTGTCAAAGAGCTAAGCAGACCAGAAACCCTTTTCCCCTAAGTGATCACATCACTAAAAGGCTTGGTGATATTGTTCATCTTGACTTATGGGGTCCTTATAGAGTTACTAGTCACACTGGCCATAGATATTTCTTGACTGTTGTGGATGATTATACTAGGGCTGTTTGGTTATTTCTTATAAAAACCAAAGATGAGGTTGTTTCTAACATTCAAAACTTTTATAATTTGATTAAAAATCAGTTTAAAGGTAATGTTAAGATTTTCAGAAGTGATAATGGAACTGAGTTTATCAATCAAAACTTCAAAGTTTTTTGTGAAAAAAATGGCATCATACACCAAACTTCCTGTGCATACACACCACAACAAAATGGAATTGCTGAAAGGAAACATAGACATCTTTTGAATGTTGCTAGATGCCTTATGTTTCAGGGGGATATTCCTCTTAAATTTTAGACTGAATGTGTGCTAACTGCTACTTATCTTATTAACAGACTGCCCTCTTCTGTGCTGAATGGAAAAACCCCTTTTGAAATGATTTACAATACTTGTCCTAGGCTCTCTCACATTAGAATGCTTGGATGTTTATGTTTTGCTACTCTTCTTAATAGCTCAGATAAGTTTTCCAGCAGATCTGAAAAATGTGTTATGATGGGTTATTCTAGTTCTCAGAAAGGATATAGGATTTACAGTCTTGATAGGCATCAGTTTTTTGTTTCTAGAGATGTTAAGTTTTTTGAAACTATTTTTCCTTTTAAAGATTCTGCTTTCAATTTCAATAAAAATAATTTTAATAAAGAAAATGTTTCTCAAGACTTAAATCTGTTGAATTTTTTTGACCTTCATGACCCTGAACTTCCCAATGATGAATAGAGAGCAGCTAAACACAATGGTGACAATCTGTCACCAAGTGATAGCAGCCCACCTTCAAGTCTAGGTGACACTGGATACATTGCCTCAGGCAATGATACTAGTGATGCCAGCTTGAATAGGGAAGAGGCTGTCACACTTGATGAAAATACAAACTCTGAGGGAACTATTGAAATCAATCCCATTCCTTCCACTCATGTTCAAAACATGGAAGGAAACATTAGGGTTGATTCAATAAACAATGTTCAGAAAAATCAAGGTTTAAGGAGGTCTTCAAGACCCTCTGTTTTTCCCAGAAATTATAATGATTTTGTTGTGCAGTCCAAAATCAAGTATGGACTTGAAAAATTTGTTGGATACTCAAAACTGGATAAAGAAAATTTTTGTTTTGTCACTCAACTTAACAAAATGAATGAACCAAAAAGTTTTTTTGAAGCATCTCAGAATCATCACTGGCTTGATGCTATGAACACTGAACTTGCTGCCTTACTTGAAAATGACATTTGGGACATTGTTGAACTTCCAAAAGGTAGAAAGGCCTTAGGATGTAAGTGGATTTGGAAATTAAAACTTAAGTCTAGTGGTGAGGTTGAAAGGTATAAGGCTTGGGTTGTTGCTCAAGGTTTTGGGCAAAAGGAGGGTATTGACTATGATGAAACCTTTGCCCCTGTTGTTAAAATGGTTACCATTAGGTGCTTAATTAATCTTGCTATCATTCAATCTTGGCCTATTTTTCAACTTGATGTTAATAATGCCTTTCTTTATGGTGATCTTGATAAAACTGTTTACATGAAACCACCCCAAGGATATCTTCCTGGGGGTGATAACTTGGTTTGCAAACTCAAAAAATCTTTGTATGGGCTTAAACAGGCTCCTAGGCAGTGGAATGCCAAGCTTACTTCTGTCCTTAGTGAAAATGGCTTCACTCAAAGCAAGTCTGATTATTCTTTATACACTAAGTCTCATGGTAATTTATTTCTTGTGTTACTTGTGTATGTTGATGATATTATCATAACTGGGAACAACATTGCTGAAATTGAAAAGTTTAAGAGCTTTTTAAGAACCAAGTTTATGATCAAAGACTTGGGTAAGCTCAAGTATTTTTTGGGAATTGAAGTTGTTGACACTAAGAATGGTGTTTGCTTAAACCAAAGAAAGTATGTGTTGGACTTGTTATCTGAGTATGGTATGCTTGCTTGTAAACCTGCTAAAACTCCTTTACCCTCTAAACTTGTCATTACTAATCAGCCCACTAGTGAGGACCCCCTTCTTGACAACATTGTTGACTATCAAAAGCTTATGGGTAAGCTCATTTATCTGACTAACACCAGGCCTGATATTTCTTATGCTGTGCATTGTTTGAGTCAATTCATGCATTGTCCTTTGAACTCTCATCTTAAAATTGCTTTTAAGGTTTTAAGATACCTCAAAAGCTCTCTAGGTTTAGGTATTCATTTCACAAGGAACTCAGGTATGATTCTTGATGCTTATTCAGATGCTGACTGGGCTAAATGTGTTGTCACTAGAAGGTCTGTGACTGGGTATTGTGTGTTTATTAATGGAAACTTAGTTTCCTGGAAAATCAAAAAGCAAAACACTCTCTCCAAATCTTCTACTGAGGCAGAGTATAGAGCTCTTGCCTCAGTAACCAGTGAAGTGATCTGGGTGCTAAAAGTCTTAAATGACTTGAAATGTGATAACTTGCTCCCAGTCACACTTCACTGTGATAGCAATTCTGCTATCAAGATAG
Organism: Glebionis coronaria; assembly: GCA_025667525.1. Lineage (NCBI taxonomy): Eukaryota > Viridiplantae > Streptophyta > Magnoliopsida > Asterales > Asteraceae > Glebionis > Glebionis coronaria. Next base: position 609,159,462 of record CM046875.1, on the reverse strand, counting down.
CAGCCAACCCTGTGTTTCATGAGAGAACAAAACACTTAGAAATTGATCTTCATTTTGTGAGAGAAAAAATCTTGAGTGGTGTTGTTAAAACTGAAAAAGTGGATTCTGCAAATCAAATTGCAGACATCCTTACAAAGGGGTTGGAAACAGATTTGCATAACAAGTTTGTCATAAAACTTGGTATGATTAACCTATATGGGTTATCAGATTAAGGGGGGATGTTAATTTTATGACCTAATCTGATAACCATTTGTAACATTAAGGACTTATATTGCCTTGTTTTAAACTTCCAGTTTGTCTAAAGGACGTGGATGGATGGACATATTGGACTTGAAGGACCAAAGGCGTGAAGAAGTCTACTAGTTTAGTTTTGTTGGGCTCAAGCCCATCCCAACCCAATCTTGTTATAACCCAACGGCTATTAAGCCGTTTAGGGTTTTATAGAGGTGTGGAGCGTCTCATTGTTTGTATCGCTTCATTATGTAACTGTGTGTGAGTTACACACAGTTGTCTCTCTCTCTCATTCTCCTTGATCTTGTAAACCCTAGTTTGATCTCGTTTTGTTTATGCTTTGATTGTAAAACTATTATCAAATAGATAATAGAGTTACACGTGTCTAGCACTGGTAACTTTTCTCTTTTATCTTATTTTGTCCTTTGAATCTTTGATAAATAAAAGATTTTGATGTTTAATGTTATTCTGATCATGTTTTTCTACAACAAGTTTTTTTTTTTGACTAAGTCATAAACAAGTTTACAAAGAACCATTCCAGTGATTAGCTCAACTCTATTTCTCTAATAACATATACTGATTACTTAAATGATCATTTTTTTATCATAAATATCTATCATATATGGTGTTGGCAAGTGGAAATAGAGATGAAAAATTATCGGGTAAGGTACATATTTTTACGTAGTAATTTGGAGTATATATTGTTGTGTAATAGCTATTGCTACAAATGGAATTTTATATAAATGAAATATTAATGTTAAACTAAAATAATTAGAAAAGATTTCCATTTTTGTCATATCACTTTATATTATTTTTGTTTGAGCAAAATTATATCCTGCTACTAAATATGAAGATTTGACTAACCATGCATAGTCTTTAAATTCATCATTAATAGTTTCGTTTGCTTTAGATTAATACTTTATCATTAATAAGAAATGTTTTGTACTTTAAGATGTTTAGTTGTTGTGTTGATGAGTGTCTATTTAATTATTCTTTTATAAAATATAAAGACAACAATTATATATATTTTTAAATCATTGAATCGTTATACTCGGACAACGCACGGATCGTTATATTTGGACAACGCACGGGTATTGTACTAGTATTAATGTGAAATCAGTTTTTTATTCGATTTTTATTTTGTTACCGTCATATTTAAACCGAAAATCCAATATTTAATTTGCTTTCATTTGTTTATATTTAATTTCGTTTGGTTTGTTTTAGAAAAATTCAGTTCAATTACAAATTCAAATTATTTTTTTGGGTTTGGTTCAACTTCAATTTTCGATTTTTTATTGGCCAAACCTAAATTCTGCGACCCATAATAAGAATGTTAGAACAGAACCTAAATTCTGCGACCCATAACTTAGTGGATCATCCCATTAAACTGAAGAACTATAAAAAAAATCCTTTCAGCCCTGTAAGACCCAATAATCTTAGCCTGTTAAACCCAATAAGGACCTGCTTAATAGGCACCTTCACTTTCAACTTCAGAAGTGATGTACTCAAGTTTCAGCCAAAAGAGCCAGCAATTACAAATTTTGAGCTGTTGCTAAATTAATGCCATATCCCTGCTTAAGCTAAACTAGCTGGCTAATTATTGCCTTTGAAGTTGTATTTGATCTTCCAAAAGCAAAACCTTGAAACTATAATTTAAGCACTTGTGTTTTCTAAGCGAGTACTTGAACCGAAACTTGCAGCTCGGAGAAATGTATACAAATTGTTGATGCCAAAACCAATAGCTAGATACCTAAGAAGGAAAATATGTTTCTTATTACCTCAAAGTATAGCCAAGAATTATTTAAATACAGTGCTAGTAGCATGAATATGCATATGTTACCACTAGATAGATTGGATATATAACACAACATACTTATAAAAGAACTACGGAGTAAAATATTACTCATACTTTATATAGCTAGATAGCCTACAGTTTGTGTAAGATTAAGTGAGCACCAAACTGAGGTTGCAGAGTAAGTATAGAGTGTGGAGCATGTGTGTATGATGGAGAGACCTCAAAAGAGAAACGTTGTAGAATCATTGTGAGCGCCATTTTTGCTTCAAGCATAGCAAAATTCTGGCCAATGCATATACGAGGACCACCACCAAATGGTAGATATGTGGCTTGTCCCTTGGTCGCCTTTGACACACCTTCGGAAAATCTTTCAGGGTTAAACTCGTGCACATCTTCACCCCATGTATCTTTGTCGTGGTGTGAAAGCAATATGTTTAACTGCAAAAGTGTTCCTGCTGGTAAGGTTAAGTTACCTAAATTGGTTTCTTCATGTATCATCCGTCTTAGTATTGGTACTGGTGGATATAGTCTAAGAACCTCATGAAAAATTATGTTTATCTGCAAAGCATGACGAATAAGATACAAAATAAATAAGACTTCAAGAGTGAGAATATATATTTTCACTATAATAGAGGTGCGAGAAACTCACTACTTTTAGGTGACTCAACCCATCAATTTCTGGCTTTTTATCCCCGAAGGCATGCAATACTTCCTCTCTAGCACGTTTTTGCCAATCCGTGTGGTGACCGAGTAAAATCATAGTCCAAACAAGCATAGTTCCAGTGGTATCCTGTCCTGCAAAGTAGAAAAGCTTGCATTCTTCGATGACGTCCTCAATGCTCAATCCGTACATACTACCATGTTGTTTGATTTCTTTGTAATTGGAATCCAAAAGAATGCCTAGAAGGTCATCATTAGTTTCTCCAGCTTTCATAGCAACCACTCGTTTATCAATAATGTTCTTTATAGAAGCCTTCATTTCCCGATCAATCTCTTTCATCCTCTTGTTTCTCTTTGTCGGCAAAAATCTATCAAACTTATTTGATTAGCACAAAATACCCAAAAAGAGTAAGTTTTAGTATCAAACACATTAGAAATTGAATTTTGTTGTAATCTGTTCATTTTTGTTTCACATGTCTTGCATCCTTATTTCCAGGATCGAATAAGATCATAATCAAACAATCAACATGACAATCATTATACAGGAATTAATAGGAACATTGAAAGATAAAAGGCTTAACACTGAATGATAATTCTTGTCTGTTACATTCGTCCTATATATAAAGAATGAAACGGTATGATTTTTAGAGAAGCGTTGTGATGGTTTACACAACCAACCAACGTGCCTTTTCACTATAACAACCGTTCTAAACTAGCAGGTTCTAGGTTTGGGCCAAGAGGCCATTATCTAAACACATCAATATCTAAACACATCAGGCGTTAATAAAAGTTCTGGGCCTGATAAACTATGATTACAATACTACATAATTAAGCATAAATAAAAACAAGGATTTATGAACTTATAATCTTCCAACAATTTTATTGCAATTCCTTGGGAGTGAGTTTTATATATACAGTAGTTGAGAACAAACTCACCTCAAACCTGGAACGTAAACTGATCGTGCAGCCTTAATTACTAAAACAGTTTGTTCTCGTTGAAGTTCAAAAATATTTCTTCCTTCCTCATAGCTACTACCAAAAGCGGTGCGTGAAATTACATCAGCTGAAAAAGTTGAAAGATAAGTCCACACATCCACTTCACCGGAGCTTTCTTCGGTTAAAGTTTCTCCCCATTTGTCTAACATCTCCCTACAGCTCACATAAAATGCAGGTACCATATGCTGCAAAAGGTGTATGACAACGTCATATTTTAGATTTCTAAGCATAATGTTCCATCTTGATATGAAATTACAAGAGGCAGAAACCTTGAGCTTCTCTACATGGAACGCGGGATTAAGAATTTTTCTACGTTTAGCCCATTGATCACCTTCGGCGTCGATCACACCTTTAGTCAACAAATTTGTCAATGGATTATCTCCCCTTGGCTTTTGATATCGATTATAATTACTCAAAACCTCTCGTATCATAGTTGGTTCGGATAAGTGCACCACATGCCTTATTCCGAACCATGTAAAGCATGTCTTACCTATTTTAGCAAAGTAGAAAAACCAATAAGCAAAATGAGGGTAGACAAGTATTAACATGCAAGTTCTCGGAGGAAATATGCAATCATTAATCCAATACTCTGTGAGCAAAAATATATAGTAAACACATACAATTATATGGGGTGTTTGGTTCAAAGGGATGAGTACGACATTATTCGACAATAAAGTTAACAAAAGGAGTATGTATACCATGAATAGAGAGAGCGTTATAATAAAAGGCCATAACACGATTAGCAATATCATGATTTAGACTGATCATGGGTTTTGACTTAGCTTGGCTCGACATTTTAACAATTTGTTTCAAGTCTCCAAACATGAACATGTAGCTTGTACCATTCAGGCCTTGCTTTCTTAGCAACTTTTCTGTTCTTTTTGGTTTGAACCATAACCAATCTGCTATTCGATATATTAAGTATATCAAGATTGATGCTACTCCAAGTGCAAAAAAAGATGTAGTTGACTCCATGGTTTGTGAGATGCTTGTGATGATCATCATAAAATACATGTGTATATTACACAGTATGCATTTGTCAGGCGGAGAAGACAGGTGGTGAAACTTAGAGCTCTCTTCCAACACATGTTGTCCTTTTGTAAGTTGTCTTGTACTACGTATTTGATTTCCTCTTCCTTTTATCGTATAATTTCAAGATTATACATTAAAAAAAATCTATCAATTTTCTAGTCCTAACTAGTGTTGAAAATTATTGTAGATTGTTTATGTTTACAGTTGATTCGAATTGCGTGGGTTACGGGTTAGTTCGGTTCGGTTAGTTTGCCGATTTTGATTATCTATCTCGGGGTGGATAGTCAATTTTACTACTCAAAATTGAACTTTACAAAACGGTTAATTGAACGGTGGTCCAAAAAGTTAGCAAAATATTTTTTAATCAATTATAAATTTAGAAAAATATTGTTTGAGAATAATTATCTAAAAAGAGATGCGGTCCAAAAAGTTAGCAAAATATTTTTTAATCAATTATAAATTTAGAAAAATATTGTTTGAGAATAAATTTTGGTTAGAATTTTTTTTTAATCAAATATGTATTTAGAAATAGGAAAGTACGTAGTAATATTCAATCTTTTTAGGTTGATTTTACTTTTCTCTATAAGTTTATGTCATTTTCTTTGTATTAAGGATTTCTGAGTTTTGATAATGAAAGCTTTTGTTTGGTTCTTGGCATATTGCTAAGATTCTCTTAATAATCGGTATTCATTGAATCAACGACTGTTGGAGTTTGCTTGATTATCGTTATTCTTTTGAATTAATGATAGTTGGAAGATTGTTTCTGGTATTCATTTGAATCAACAGATACACTTTATTTATCTTGTTATTACCCACTGAAAGAATGACCATGGGACCATAATCGATGTCATGAGTGTCTTTGGCAATTTTGAGACTGGGGAGTGTATTTGGCATAAGTCACAATTTCTGGTTTCTTCCCTCACATCCTAATGCATGGCAGGCCAGTAATATCCGTGTTGCAGTGCCTTTGCCACAATCGACCTTGTCTATAAATGCATGCCACGAGCTCCTTTGTGAATCTCCTGGATAACGTAATTTGCTTGTAAAGGTCCCACACACCTCAACATTGGCATTAAGAAAGATTTTTTGAACAACACCCCGGCCTCCATCACATATTGATTGATTTTCATCCTTAAGCACTGTGCTTCATTGCGATCCGTTTGTCGTATCCCCTATCCCCTGCTCCAAGCACCTTATGACGGGGGTCATCCAGTTGTCCCCTTCTTCTTACACAATAGCATTCACTTCTACTCGGTTAGTGGATGGTTGATTGAGGACCTCTACCAGCAATTCCTTCGTTATATGGTTGAATGCCACTGTTGCTAGCTTGCTTAACACATCAACCTTCTGATTCTGATTCCTATGAATGTTCATGATCGTGAAGCTTTTGAACCCTACTATGTGCTCCTTTGACTTAGCCAAATATCTTACCATACTTTCATTTTGGCCACGAAGCTACAATTTTTTGACAAACGACCAACTTTGATTCAACCTTTGCCACTAGGCACTATACCTTCATCCCTTCGGCTATCCACAAGCTTGCCAAGAAAGCCTCATACTCTGCCTCGTTGCTCGTACTGCTAAAGTTGAGCCTTAAAGCATAAGTGAAATTTGTGTTGGTAGGACTAATTAGCACCAGTCATGTCCTTGAACCTCTGGGGTTTGACGTCCCGTCGGTATATAGCACCCACTCCTTTTCTTGGTCGACGGTTTCCTTCTCAAAACTTTCGGTCGCTGGATCTTTCAAAATATCGGTCCCCCACCGGTATTTCATTTAGAAAGTATGTTATCACCTGGCCCTTGATGGCACTCCTTGGTTTATATACAATGTCGTAGGTTCCTAACTCTATGGCATATTTCGCTAACTTTCCTAATGCCTAAGCTTTTTTCAATATTTGGTTTGCGGGTTGATCGTAATGACTCTGATTGGGTGGCCCTCAAAGTATGTCTTAACCTTCTTGATCCGTTCAGCAAAGCTAACGCCATTTTTTCTAGTGGAGCATAATTTCTCTTTGCTTCATGCAAGGTTCGGCTAACATAGCGAATTATCCTTTGGACTCGTTTCCTTTCTATCAGCAACATTGTGCTGATAGTTGTTGATCCCTATAGATTCACGGATATTTGAGCTACTAGGAATGTATCTCATTCACATGTATAGAACATGGCAGAATTGAATGAAACACAAAACAAGGTGTTTAGAAATAAACGTTTGATCTTTTATTAAACAAGAAAACTTAAACAAACATTCCTAGGCGTCTTCCAAATACACTGACGCTTACACACACACACACATGTTTAGGTTTACATTGTATGGAAAACTGATAATAAAAAGGCCCTTGGTTCCTTTTATAGCACAAGGACCAGGGATATACAAGAGATAAGACTAAATAAAACATATCAATCTTCTATTATACTTGATATTCTGAATTCTTATCATAATAAGATTTCTCAATTGTTAAAATAGGTCCCTCCATGTTTTCTTCATTATGTTTCTGCTACGTCAACATTTAGACCCAACAGTAGCCCTTTTTGTTGCCGCTAGATATATATAGATAGGGGTTCCTTGGGCTGTGGCGTAGTGAGAGAGGGTAACTCCAAAACCATCTTCTTCATTTCTTGGAAGGCCTGCTCAGCTTTTTTCCGTCCATCTATGGTCTTCTTTGTTTGCTTTGGTTATGCTTTTCCATGTTTCAAAAAAATGGGAAGGATTTTTTTGCAGACTTAGAAAGGAAATGGTTTAATGCCGCCAGCTTCCCAGCTAAACTTTGCATTTCATTCTATGTTTTTGATGATTTCATATTCGTCACATCCTTTGCTTTAGCCGGATTGGCCCTGATGCCCTCAGAGGTTACCATATAGCCTAAGAACTTTCTTCCTCAATATCGAATGAACATTTTTTGGGGTTAAGTTTCATATTAATTTTTCGAAGGTTGTCAAACGTCTCAGCTATGTCGACAATCATCTCCTTTTCCGTCTTGCTTTTTATCATGGTGCCATCTATATAAGCATCAATATTTCGCCGTATCTAAGACTAAAAAGCTGCGTCAACCAGCCTTTGATAGGTCGCCCTTGTGTTTTTCAGGTCGAATGGAATTTTTTGTGCCAATAGGTGCCTTGATCAGTATAGAAGGTTGTCTTTTCTTCATCTTCTTGTGACATTTGTAGTTAGTGATATCCCTTGTAAGCATACAAGAAGCTTTTGTACCTGTATCCCATGACATTTTCTATCTTAGCATCGATCTCTGACAGTAGGTAGTAGTATTTTGGGCATGCGGAGTTCAAAATTTGAAATCTATGCACATACTTCACGTCATGTCTGCCTTTTAACCAAAATTGGGTTAGATATCCATGTTGGGTATCTCACTGGCCTTAATATGTCTGCTTTCACCCATTCTCCTACTTGTTTCGCCACCACTTCACTTTTCTCCGCAGATATCACTCTTTTTTTCTAGATTACTGGTGTTACCGAGGGGTTGACATTTAACTTGTGTTGCACCATTTGCCTCGACGCACCTGTCATATATAGCGGTTCCCAAGCGAACACGTCTAGGTTGTCCTTCAACAATCGTTATAGTTGCTCTAAACCCTCTTTTGACAAGTTCCTCCCAATTGTGACTAGTTGGTCTGGGAAAGCTGGATCGATCATTATTTCTTATATCAAATTGACCGTTGAGCCCTCCTTCTTCTTGGTTCCTCCTTCATGGACTTCCTCTTTCCCATCTTCGTGCACTCATCGATAGTTGCTATCGAGGTAACCATAGTTTCAATACATCATGGCGTTGGAAATTTCATCATCGCATGGATGGTGGAGGGAAAGGCACGCAGCTTCCTTATTCCTCACCTTCCTAGTATGATGTTATAGGGTGAAGGAGATGGTATGACTGTGAATCTCATAATTGTGTGGCGGGATCTTTCCAAGCAGCTTCACGCTCTCTCCTGAGAATCCGGACACAGTACTATAGGTCTTGGTCATCATAGCTTGTAATCTTGGATGCAGGCTGTTAAAGAAATGCGCATACATTATTTCCACGGATGCCCCTTCATCCACATGCACTCTCTTAACCATGTACGCTTCTACCTCAACTTCTATCACAATTGCTTCCTCTGATAAGTCCTCATCGGGGCAGGGTAGGAACGTTATTGGACGTTCATCCAGTTTTCGTTGACCCATCTTGACTTCCTTTTCTTGTTATCACTATGGCCTGACACCTTATTAATCACATTAGCATTCTAGGGGTTGCCCTTTTAGCCTCCCTTTCCTTTTTGTCTAACATCGTTAATCAGGTGATTTAACTTCCCAGACTCGGGAGCAATCTCCAATTGTCTTCTGAGTTGAAATAAACCGTTGGTATATCCTTTCTCACCATGATAATCCCAGTATCTATCTAAATTTTCTTTTCTTGGTGTTCCCACTCATGGAGGGGTGGAGGAAGGTTCAATTGATGCTCCGCGACCAATATCTCTTTCGGAGTGCTCACTAATGATTCCATGGTGAATACCTTATTCACTATTCGTTGGCATAGCGAAGGTCTGTAAGGAAATATGTAGGGAGACGTGTAGCTTTGGTCGGGTCCCCTCCCCCCCCCCCTCGGTCGACCTTCGAAGGTATACCTTTGGGGATGGTCATACCGCTGGCCTCCTTGAGGGAACTTGCCCCTCATACCAAACTCCCCTCGAAGTAACTCTGTGTCCCTGAATACTTCTTCAGCTCAGACAAAATCGTCCACACTTTTCAACATTTCATCAATGGATTTTGGGATGTATTCGGCAAACCATTTGGCTATCTCTAGGCATTTGTGTTAACTCATAATTGAATAAATTCTCATAAGGTCAGGCACGTTAGGAATGGCGTTAGATTCACTTCCCCACCTCTCTTTGAAGACCAGGAGGCTTTCGTTTCCACGTTGGATGATCTTTGTTATCTCCACAGGGTCCTTTGCGCATGCCTTTAACATCCCGATCGAGTGAGAAAATTACTTTTCAAGTCATCCAGTTGTCGATACTTCCCGAAGGAAGCTCATCAAACCAAGCTCTAGCCTTTTCGTCCAGCGTTTTCTAGAACATTCGGCACCATACGAGCATGGGTCACTCTTCGCGGTTTCCCATCCCTTTGTAACGATTCACATGGTCCATCCGGTCTCCCATGCCTTCGTAGATTTTTTCATTTGCCGACATTTTATGACATGGAGACGAGAATTCGACAATCCTTTTGCTGAGTGGACACTTCACTACCGATTTGAAAAGTTTTGCCAAATCATCATCTGTCACTATCTTGTTCCCCTTGTCCACCTTATCTCGTTCATCATTTTCATTTCTTCGATCTTTGTGCACTTCCTATTATTCGTCAAAGCTTATGAGCCTAGGTTTGATGTAGTCATGGTTTTTTTGTTCTTTCAACAATTCTTTCAGGGCCGAGAGATGGCCTTCAATTATCTGTTCATTTATGAGGTTTCTATTTGTGTTTTCATGAGTTTTTGTTTCGAGTGATGTGGGTGTAGGACCCGTCATTCGGTAGCACGTTAGTAGATTAAATTAGGGTCCCCACGGATGACGCCAATTTGTCGATGCAAAAGTCTGTTGGGCACCAGTGGCCTTGATCTGCCTTCAGGCCTGTGAGACAATCTTCCCGACAGCCTACACAAAGAGTAGCACACGTTAACCTCGTCTCAGGTTCGGGCCTCGAGACCAAGATCCGGTGTAAGAACGAGATATTGGATAGAGCCGTTAGTCCGAGGTTATAAGTGTGTGTAATAAATACGTTGTGATTAGTTGGTTTGCATTGAATGCTCTAGGGTAATGATAATACCTCGGATATTGTTCCTAGGCGTAGCGTATTGTTATGCCTCGGGGGTGAGGTGTGACATCCGTCAAATTTCCATCTTAAAATTCTTCATATAGTGGAGTACCTTAATTATTTACCGATGAGTTGTCGATATAAATGTGTTATTTACTTTGCTTTACGGACAAAGCCCTTGTTAGGGAGAGTGAATGTAACAACTCGAGTTTTTCGTGTCTATTAATTTATGAATGAAACGCACGAAGTTATTAAACGTATTATGTATTGCCGTGTGTCTATTTGAAGTACTTGCTGAATCCCTCGAGGTCACGCATACTTGTCTTTGATTTAGATCGTGTGTCGAATTGTTATCGAGTCGTGCATATTAAGTTTTCGCGTCTAAGACTTAGACACTCGACAAACCTGGGCCGAATAGTATATTAGTGCAACATGTACAAAAATTAAATTGTGAACTCTTATTTACTTTTATTTCAAAAGCTTGTTTAGCAAGAGTCAATATTCAGTCATAACTTGATTACATTGTTTATTCACCCACTAAACACTACAATCCAGCACACATGCCAAGTTTACTCAAAATAGGTACATCACAAGCATACCAATTTCAGTTTGAGTCTAACCCTAAACTAATAATACAAGTTAAATACAGTCCAAACTTTATCCAATGTCCAAACATAACACAAACAATATTCACAGTCCAAATATTACAAAAATTGTTCGTGGACAAGTTTTAAACACAAATCCTGGGTGAAAGTGAAGAGTAGTGTCAAAGCCGATCCATCCTTTCTCGTCCACACCTGCAAACCGAAACCGAAACATCCATTGTGAGTCTTTTAATCACCTCTTCATTTTTCTGTACAAGTCTTAGTTGTGCTCGTCATTGTAACCAAACCTGCGAAAATAAAACGAATGTGTTAGTCTTTGTTACGGTTCTATTTTAATCAAAACTGTAAAGGTAAATCATAGCATTTTTACTTGAACTTGACCATAACCCCATTATTTTCTGTCAAGACCAAACCGAGACCCAAACCGAGACCAAACCGAGAACCAAACCAAGACCAAACCAAGGTCCTTGTTTCTGCCAAAACCCTTACCACTCAAAGTAACCATAACCCAAGATTTTAACTAATTCATTTTACAGAAACATCACCAAACCCTCAAATAAGCCGCGGGTATAAAAACCCCCCTTTTAATTCGAAACCCTAAAAATTGTAAACCTTTCTAATTACGAAATTAATACTTTATATATTCCAAAAACGTTATTTAATTTCAAATAATCAACCGTGTACAAAACCCCCAATTTATATAAACCCTAATTTCATTTTATTAATTAAAACCCTAATTAAACCCAATCCAAACCCGAATTAATTAATTAATTTAATTGGAACCAAGGTATGAATAAACCCCCAAATTTGACCGAAACCCTAATTTTTACAAAATCGGTTATATGTTGAAATTAACATGTTTTTATGATAGAAAACGTTAATTAATTGTATTTAAACATGAGATTTGGAAAAACCCCCAATTATTTTCGAAACCCTAATTCGTTTCTTATTAAATTCGAGAGCCTTTTGTTCACAGCATGTTTATACAAATGATTTAAAACCACAAATCTTTTATAAACGAAAATCAAGAGACCATTTTATTAAAAAGGAAAAGAGGGATGAAAACTTATCTTTGAATGATGAATAACTTAAACCCCTGGGGAAAAACACCTCGAAAACCGAATCGGTTTGATGTGGGGATGAAACCCCACATCCCACGCGAGCTTAACCACCATAAACCATCACAAATGATTTATGTATTAATCTGAAAACCATCTTAGCCATGGGAGAGTTAAGATCCGATCCATTTTTAGAGAGAGAGAGAATTGGGGCGGTGGGAGAGTTCTCGAGAGAAGAGAGAGAGAGGACTGAGTGTTTTTTATCTGTGTGAGTTACAAAACACGTAATAACCCCTTTTCCTCCCTAGTTTATATCGCCTGGGGCCGGGCCGGGTTAAATAACCCTTGGGCCGGACCATGGGGTGGGTATGATGGGTATTGATGGGCCAGTTTTGGTGTATTAGGTTATTAAAGGCCCAAAACGAAATTTGTTAACTTAAAGGTATTATTTAGCCCGTAAATCTCGATTTTTTAATAACCGACTTTTATGTATCGTGTTTTTCCGTAAACGAAAAGTATTGTCAAGCACAACTAGGGTGTCGTGTCTTTTTACTAGTATAATCTTTAATGTCGTAACACGATCCTTATAATTAAATAGGTCGCGGCTAGCGTAACCGTACACACGAGCTACCTTTATCTTCGTCATTTTTTTGAATTACGAGGTGAGTTTATAGCCCCATGTTTAACTAGTTTTACTGCTTTTTGGGGTGAGACATTGCTTGATTTAACGTATGAACACAAGTGCATTTACTGATTTATATATTAGTCTAAGTCCCACTAAAAACCCAGTTGCTTTGGCCCGTGAATCGTGAACCGTTAATTACTTTGTGTAAGCTCAAATGTTATGGATAGATCTATCGGGATTGACGTCCCTGTCTGTCTTGTCCAACAAGGGGACAAGCGGGCACAGTTTTATTTGAGTCTGAGATAGGATGTCGTGGGTTTAGGCATCCAGTTGGGCTACATTTATATGATTATACTACCGGTGTTGTTAACGCTTCGGTGTCACGAGCTTAGACTGTAATAAATACTTTTAGGATGACTTTGTATTTGTTATATTGTCATCACTTTTGGGAAAATCTTGTGGTTCATTAAACATTTCAAATTAACTAAACCTATGAACTCACCAACTTTATGTTGACGCTTTAGCAATGTTTTTCTCAGGTATTAAGAAGGAAGGTGCTAAGTGAGGTCTCATGCGTGCCGTCATTTTTATTGAAAACAAAGATCATTTGTACTATTTGGAAAACTATGTTTTGTAACTGTGACCAGTTTTATGCTTCCGCACTATGTTAAAACTATTTATTTTATCAATTACAAGTGATCTATTTTCCGAACGTCTCATTTAGAGGTCGTTCTTTGTAACTGTGTGTGTATGATAATCATGACGTCACCACTCCCTTGTCGCCATTATACTCTGATATTTTAGGAGTGTGACATGAGGCCTAGGTCACTATAGTGCCTTGGGGGCAATGTTCCTTATTACCAGGATCACGCTCGGCCATGCCTTTGGACCGATGGTTCTTAAGAGGTTTATGGATAATAGGATGTCTCGCCTTTCCCGAGGCTATGTTGTTTCTTTTGATAGTCACCTCTTCTTCTGTTTTATGACACGTGGGTCGGCGCTCTTTACTCTGGTCCAGCTGCCACTTGGTGCATTCCTTGCGGGCTATGTATATTTGACCCAACTGGCATATATACGAACAGTTAGGGATATGCGTTGGTATGGGATATTGGGATTTCAGATTTGAGTTTTCGACTTTGTTTGATAAATAAGCATATGATTAGTTTTTTTTCCGATATTGAATTCATGATAGTTTTGGGTTCGACTCTGAGTGGATTGTAATAAAAATTAATGGGATGGATCCGAGAGATTTTGTGTTTTTATTTGTTGAAATTTTCATTTTAACCCCTATAGTTTTTTGGATTACTTCCATTTGTTTGAAGTCTTTTTTAATTATATTTCTCACATATATACTTTTGTATCTAAATTTTAAGATAAAACGCTTTAAAGATGATTTTTTATAAAGTTTAGCCAAATAACGAAATATTTTATAGTTTTTTAATTAAACGTATTTAAAGAATAAAATTAAATGCAAAGATTATTACCTATTAAATAAAGAAATTGATTTTTTGAACGAGATAAATTCTCCACTAAGCGTTTTGCTTTACTAAGTAAAAGATGTTCTAGAAGTTTTTTATTTGGTAAATGATTTTTTATCATGCTAAAATAATATATTAGAGCCCTAGGTACAGTTGAGCCGTCGGGCTCGTGCCGTGGTAAAAAGTGGTGCCACATCACCATTTTTTTCCATAACATCAAAACACCTCATAACCCCACAAACACCCTCCTTGGTTAACACCAAATTTTCTCGTGACCCAAATTTTTTTTCTTTTTTTATTCGACAATATATTATAAACTAAAAACTTAACATTTCATTAATAATAAAAATACAAATACAAATTTAAAAAAATACACGGAAAAAAAATACGCGGAAAAAAAGTTACAAGTTAAAAAAACCAATAATTTAAAAACATCAATGGTTAAGGTTCCACAAATGCTCAACTAGATCACGTCGAAGGTCATCGTGAACTCTCATGTCTCGAAGTCCCTTGTTTTTCCTTCTATGTGTTTCACATCGTTCTACCCAATTACGTTCAATATTCTCTTTGACGTTAATTACTTTGTGTAAGCGCGAATGTTATGGATAGATCTATCGGGATTGACGTCCCTGTCTGTCTTGTCCAACAAGGGGACAAGCGGGCACAGTTTCATTTGAGTCTGAGATAGGATGTCGTGGGTTTAGGCATCCAGTTGGGCTACATTTATATGATTATACTACCGGTGTTGTTAACGCTTCGGTGTCACGAGCTTAGACTGTAATAAATACTTTTAGGATGACTTTGTATTTGTTATATTGTCATCACTTTTGGGAAAATCTTGTGGTTCATTAAACATTTCAAATTAACTAAACCTATGAACTCACCAACTTTATGTTGACGCTTTAGCAATGTTTTTCTCAGGTATTAAGAAGGAAGATGCTAAGTGAGGTCTCATGCGTGCCGTCATTTTTATTGAAACAAAGATCATTTGTACTATTTGGAAAACTATGTTTTGTAACTGTGACCAGTTTTATGCTTCCGCACTATGTTAAAACTATTTATTTTATCAATTACAAGTGATCTATTTTCCGAACGTCTCATTTAGAGGTCGTTCTTTGTAACTGTGTGTGTATGATAATCATGACGTCACCACTCCCTTGTCGCCATTATACTCTGATATTTTGGGAGTGTGACAGATTGGTATCAGAGCCATGGTTATAGAGAACTAGGTTGCATTTAGTAACTCTAGACTATAACTGCTATGTGTTTAATCGATTATCATACGGATTGTAAGTATTAAGTATATATAGATACATGGATATAGATAAGTAATAAATGGGATACATGTGATTTAACAATTACGAGGTATATTTACATGGGTTACATGTGCAACAACAAAATCTGAATTATGTTATATGGGATACATGTGGATTCAACAATGATTGCTATGTTATGTTAATGTCCCTTTTTACGGACTAATTATATGAGGTATTTACACACATTTATTTTGTTTATGTTACAGCGATGTCTTCTTCTGATGATTCCACGTCTACAGGAGCATACTACAACCGCAGTTCACAGTCGACTATCAGTTCATCAGTAGGACTACCTAGAGGATCACCATCAGGATATCCGTGGTACCGGATGATTTCAGATGATGAGACTGAGAGAGAGACTGAGGAGGTTCATCGTTCACCGATCTGTATCCCTGATGCATCAACTGATGACGTACTTAGCCTAGAAGGCGGAGGAGAGGATGACCTAGACGCTGATGTGGTGCAGTCACCAGGTCAGGCATCAGTCACTAGGGATGAGACGATGGAGGAGACAGAGGATGATGATATGGAGTTCACCGATGGGGAAGGTGAACCCATGGAGGTCACTGACACTGAGGACCCTCCTACTACATATGCTGCTACTCCTGAGGTTTCCCTCGCACACATCTCCTCATCTTCATCTGAAGACGAAGGGGAGAGGACTGACATCCCTGCTCCAGCACCTGGTACTCTACCTTTCTACTATGTGAGGCGACGTCTTCGGGGGAGAGCTGCTCGACCACCACTTTCACCTTACCGACCCCTCATACCCTTCACTGCCACTGACAGGCATGCAGCCCGCACACCTGCCAGTCCTGTCCCAGAGGTGCCACTACTACTACCACCACCAGAGACTGTACCTGCTGTATACCAGGAGATGCTTGCTGATGTTGGCATCTCTACTGGGCCGAGAGCTATGACTCCTCTTCCTAGGAGAGCTACATCGACAGTGGTGATGCTTGGGGCAGCAGATGGATGTGTGACGACACGTTTAAACAGGTTGGAGGATGCTGTAGAGGCCTTAGGTGAGGAGTATAATGAGGTGCAGGATAAGCTGGAGGCACTGGCAAAGAAGAGTCCAGTTAGGGATGAGACAGTGTTGACGGTTTGTGTGACCCGTCTACGAGGACAGCTTCATGCTGTTCTTGACCAGATGGATACCATGCCGAATGCTCGTCTTGAGGAGATCGAGAGCCTGATGACCCGTTGGGGAGTAGAGCCATTGGTTGAGACAGGCGGACTAGAGGCACCTGTGGAGGACCCTGTTGCAGACTTGGATAAGAGGTTTAGAGCCGCTTGTTATGATACCGATGTTAGACTTAGAGATTCCCAGGCTCGTGAGATCGTGGTTGAGAGGAGGTTAGCAGAGTTGGAGAGAGAGCTTCATCAGCGCCGTGAGGGCACTAGTTAGATTTACCCTGTACCATTAACTTATCGTTGTATGACCACTAAGCTTTGAAGTTTATCTTAGCTAGTTGGCATTTTTTTTTATTTTTTTTTATTATGTATGACAAATTATGATGTACTACCAAACAATTCTATGAATGATATTATGGGTTACAAAAATTGTGAGATCAGTATATATTGTGTATTATACCCTGGAGCATTTCATAATTGTATTGTGCGTGCCATGCGTGTTATGTCTGGCAAAACTCATTGTCCTATTACCTTTTTAGATTATGGCGCCAGTTAGAAGATCTGAAACGCAGAATCCACCAGCTACTACCGGTGGAATTGACACCGTCATGCTAAGTCAAATGATCGCCGAACGGGTGGCCGAGGCACTCGCAACAGCCGAAGCAAATCGTACAGCAAGCACACAGGAGGAGACCAACCAAGGAGCTACTAATGCCATTGCACGGACCTGTACCTACAAGGAATTTCGTGCAGTTACGCAAGTAAGTTTCCGCGGTACTGAAGGAGCAGTAGGTTTAACCAGATGGTTTGAGAAGCTAGAATCCCAATTTGGGATTAGCAATGTTGCTGAAGCTGATAAGGTAATGTTTGCGTCAAGCACGTTAGTGGATGGTGCTTTGACTTGGTGGAACGTCTATGCTCGTGCAGTGACCATTGACGTTGCCCAAGCGACGCCCTGGAGTGAGTTTAAAGCTATGTTTGTGAGGAAATACTGCCCACGAAATGAAGTCAAGCAGATGGAGGTTGAGCTGTGGAACCTGAAGGTCAAGGGTACCGCTCTTACTGCGTACAATCAGCACTTTCAAGAGCTGATCTTGTTATGTCCCGAAATGGTGCCCAACGACGACCGATTGTTGGAGCGATACATTGAAGGACTACCCTTGAGCATTAAAGGGAATGTGACTTCATCCAAGCCAACTGATTTGCACGAGGCAATCGATATGGCTCAGAGTCTGATGTACCAAGTGGTACAAGAGTTGGGAGAAAATACTGGGGATAAGAGGAAGTGGTCTGGCAACCACTACAACAACAATACCGACAATACCAACAACAGCAACAACACAAACAACTACAACCAGAACAAGCGACAAGAAGTAGCAAGGGTGTTTACTGCTGGACAAGGTAATACTGGAAACTACGCTGGAAAACTTCCTTTCTGTGGAAAGTGTGGCCGACACCACGAAGGAGCATGTCCCCCTACGTGCTACAACTGTGGGAAGGCCGGACATAAGGCAAAGGAATGTCGAGCACCACCTCGTCCTGCTAACCAAAGAGGACCTGGAACACAAGGTGGCCAAGGAGCAAATGTCACTTGCTTTGGATGTGGAGAGAAAGGTCACTACAAGAACAAGTGTCCAAGCAGTGGGAACCAAAGTCGTGGTAACCAGATTCGAGGCAATCAGAATCACAACCAAGGAAACCAGAAGCAGAATCAAGGGAACCGGGGAGGGAATAACCGAGCCACAACTAGTACTCCTGGAGGATTCACGGCACCTAGCAAAGTGTATCATCTCTGTGCTGAAGCTGCGGTGCAAGACAACAATGTTGTGACTGGTACGTTCCTAGTCAATAACAACTATGCTTCAGTACTATTTGATTCTGGTGCGGATAGGAGTTTTGTGTCATCTGTATTTAGTGAACGCCTAAATATTACCCCTACTACGTTAGATGTTAAGTATAATGTAGAATTAGCCGATGGGAAGTCAGTAACCACCGACGCTATTATGAAAGGATGTAGTATAAGGTTACAAGGTCGTTCGTTCAGTATCGACTTACTCCCCATAGAATTGGGAAGTTTTGACGTCATCATTGGAATGGATTGGATGTCGAAGCATCACGCGGAAATTGTATGTCATGAGAAGTGCGTCCGTATTCCTTATGGAAACGATGTACTAATCATACAAGGCGAAAGAAGTGGAGTGAAGAATGGATCAAGACTGGAAGTCATCTCATGTATTAGGACCCAAAGATACATTGAGAAGGGTTGTCCAGTATTCTTGGTTCAAATAACACAAAAGGAAGGAGAAGAAGATCACGAAAAGAAAGTGGAAGATGTACCGATCGTTAGAGACTTTCCAGACGTATTCCCAGAGGACTTACCAGGATTACCACCAGCACGGAAAGTGGAGTTTCACATCGAGCTTACACCAGGAGCCGCGCCTGTCGCTAGAGCCCCATACCGCTTAGCACCGGCCGAGATGACAGAGTTAGCTGAACAAATAAAGGAACTTTCTGACAAGGGTTTCATTAGACCAAGTTCCTCACCTTGGGGAGCACCGGTCTTATTTGTCAAAAAGAAAGATGGATCCTTTAGGATGTGTATCGATTACCGAGAATTGAATAAGCTGACGATAAAGAACCGTTACCCATTGCCAAGAATTGACGATCTTTTCGACCAATTGCAAGGATCTAGCATGTACTCGAAGATCGATTTAAGGTCAGGATATCATCAGCTAAGGGTTAGAGAGGAAGACGTTCATAAGACGGCTTTTAGAACCCGGTACGGACACTACGAGTTCCAAGTTATGCCTTTCGGTTTGACAAACGCGCCTGCGGTATTCATGGATCTCATGAACCGAGTTTGCAAACCATACTTGGACAAGTTTGTGATTGTATTTATCGATGATATTCTCATCTATTCTCGTAATGAAGAAGAACACAAGGAACATTTGAAGACCATACTAGAGCTGCTAAGGAAGGAGAATGTTGGAAACTCACTTTATGTGACGACATTTAAGAATTCCCGTTAGTTATCATAGTCACGCACATTTAGACTAGACTAGGCTCTTTGTATAGTTTAGGTTGTGTGCGTGACTATATATACCCCTCCTTAGCTTCCAAGGAGGGGTGTTGATTGTATTTGTTCATTTTGAGGAACACACACATTTCACTCTCAACCTCTCTTTCTCTCTCTCTAAGCCAACAATGGCTTCCACTACCCTTTACCACCACATTAGACCACCGGATCTCATTTAGCTTTTCTACATTTGGCATCAGAGCCTCGGTTCTATCCTTGGATCGTGTTTATTTAGTCGATTTGGTGGTCTATATTATTTCTTGTGTCTCGTTTATATTGTTTCTGTCCATTGTCACAAAATTTTTTTGGGTCACGTCATAATTTTTTGTCCAATCTGTCCATTCAGTTACACGTTTTTGGGTCTTATCATATTTTTTTGTGTCACGGTTATCACAATCTTCATGGTCAAAGTTATACAATTTTAGTCAACTTTCTGGGTTCATCTTATGCAGTTAGAAAAGGACATGTCTGCAGTTCCATCTTTTTAGGGTCATTCAAAACCCTATTCAGATTGGATTTTCAGATTGGGTTTCCTATTGTACTTTCAGATTGGGTATTCAGATTGGCCTTTTTCAGATTGGGTTTCATTTTAAACTTTCAGATTGGGTTTCAGATTGCCTTTCCGATTGTACTTTCGGATTGGTCATTCCGATAGGGTGTATGCTTTATTCCGATGACTTTCGGATGGGATTCACTTGTAGGACATTACTAATGACTCATAAAACCAACTATTCCGATGAGACCACGCACTAAAACATTCCGATTGGATTGTTTTTTTTACATTCCGATTGGATTGTTTTTGTTAAAGACTTGTGAACAAAACTGTGACTTAAAACCAATTTCAACCCAACCGAGTCAACTCGGTAATTACCGAGTTGACTCAGATCACTCACTGAGTTTAACACACTGACTCGACAAACTCATTCCATCCTTTTTACACCTCAACACCACAAATCTAATACCTACAGCCCATCGTCACCTACACGCCATCACATCTAAGACTCGAATTAAAAACAGAAAATGAAATGATCTCAGATTCGTTGTCGTGTTTAACATTTTGAGATCTTTATAGATCTATTTACACGAAAACAACTCTCATACATCACAGATCTGATGATTGGTTTATACCACATCTAATATACGAATTAAATGAAGGATTTATAACATTTATTGTCATAATCAATTCATTCATTCGTTTCAACTCAAAATCGATATGCAATCAGTACCAATTCATTTGTTTGATATTCGAATAAAAATAATGACTTATAACAATTGTGTTAAAATCATCATTTTTTTTTCGGTATGATGCATAAAACATTAATCGAATCACATGCAACAAATTAAACACCTACCCGAGATCCAACCGCTAATATTTTAGCTTCATTCGCTTGAACATATTCGTGGGTTGGTAGATTGAGATAAGGAGTATCAGTTTTAGTTGAGAGATGTGATGATGAGAAGAAACAAATGGAGAGATGGGGGGCGGAGGTTGCTAAGGGTGTAAGGATTAGGTTTTTGATGTGGGTGATAAAGATGAGACGGAGTAATCTATGTGTAGGGTTATGTAAATGATTGGACTGTTGTGAGGAGATGGCGTCTGGGGGAAGGAGAGAGATAAGGGGGCGATGGTTACAAGGTATAGATTGAAGGTGAAGTTTGGTGGGAGTGAGAATGTGAGGGACGGAGTAAACTATGTGGAAAGGTTTTTATGACTGTGTGAGATTTTCTAGGGTTGGGAAAGTTATAACCATGTGATTGGACCGGGTGCATTATTATTTGATATGGGCCACGAATTGGGCCTTGGACTCGAGGTTATATGCACATGGCTATGGGCCGTTTGGTTTAAACTTTGCAACATGGGCCAGGCTTTGTTTACTTGGAGTTAGGCCGCATGTTTTTTTTAAACACACAATATAAACTAATTTTTATTTTAAAATTAATTATTTTGAATAAAAATTTTGTGAATATTGTCGTGATTTAATTGTGACATCGGGTCGAGACAACAAGTGTCGAGATATTGTTAAGGAGAATAGATGCTCAAACAAACAAATTCTTTTTTTTGAATTTGTAGTTTTTTTGTCGCATTTGTGGTTCTTTAATTCTTTCTTGACACTGTTTGGGTGACGAGAAATGTGACGCGACAAATTGACGTGACAAATGTGACGAGGATTTATTTGAGACGAGACCAAGAAAGAATGGGCGATTTTTTAGTGGCTTCAGATTTTGTTTGATCGGGGTATTAATTACGTGACGTTGAAGACGGATTTTTCGAAGGCGTGTATTTATTTTATCTTTGACTAGATAACTTGCTCGTGCTTAATCCTAGAATGAAGACTTGGTTATCTGGTTTCCGGGTTCGGGGTGGATGGTTGATGACTCGGTTAACTATCACTTAAAGGGGTTACATTGTTGTACTCAGTGTCACGCGCTTAGTCGACGTGGATAATTTCAAGAGGTGTTGTGCTTATAGACTTCTTCAGTGATGCATTGAGTACTTAGAGATTTCTCCACCGTTCTTTATTCAACAATAGTGCAAGCTTAAGTCACAAGATCGAAGGATTTTTATTCAGCTTCACGTGTGATGTATCCGGTTCATTCTTTCAGTGGTCACTTCAAATTGCTTTCACGTGGAATGGTAAAGGTGGCCTTGGAGAGTTTATGAGAAGAGATTTTCGATCAACAGCTGATTCTCACAAAATATATAATTCAGCTTATTTATTATTCTCACGAGATTTCAGGTTCATGTGCGTACAATTTATTGATGGTTCCGAGTTTCGAAACCATCAAGGGGGAAGAAGAAGACACATTGAACGCACAACGAGTACACGTGATGAACTTCATACCTTCTTTTGATTTGAAGATATTCCGGGATGACATTTGTCATAGCCGCAGAGAAAATCAGTGTTTTAACTCGTGTCGTTATCAATCAATCTCTAAACGGTACACTACTGATTCGAGGTTTAATTGTTTGATTGTTGCAATTAAACATCATCATTATCCTATATGCATTCCCGGGACTTAATTGACTCTGGTGCATCTCCGGAAGAAGACGTGTGCATTTCCGGGACTTGATTGACTCTGGTGTTACGATGTCAACTTCATGAATGGGATAAAGTGTCCACTTCAGTATTTGAGCTTCATAATTGGGATTGATTTACCTTCTTCAACTATGTGGGGGAAGAAGTGTCTTGATTCTTTCTGGTATGCATAACTTGAACTCTCAGGGGGAAGAAAAATTCAGAAGAATTATTCAAGCGTGAGAAGAAAAGTTGTTGATCTACTTGGGGGAAGCTATTTAAAATGCTTCTACATCAAGTTTACGTGGCATGAATTAGGGGGAAGCTAATTCAGAAGCTTCTCCTTAACCAGAAGTGTATGGGTTACTTAGCTCGTGCCGTTACAGTATTTCTACTACAAGTTACTTTAAAGATGAGTCGTTTTGAAGACGAAGGCCTCAGAAGACTTCATCAGCATTGGATGCTTCATGAAAGCTCTTGTTCTTAATTATTTTGTACTTGATAGGTAGAATATTGTAAGGAATTCTACACGTCGTCCCATGGGGGAAGATTGTTGGAAACTCACTTTATGTGACGACATTTAAGAATTCCCGTTAGTTATCATAGTCACGCACATTTAGACTAGACTAGGCTCTTTGTATAGTTTAGGTTGTGTGCGTGACTATATATACCCCTCCTTAGCTTCCAAGGAGGGGTGTTGATTGTATTTGTTCATTTTGAGGAACACACACATTTCACTCTCAACCTCTCTTTCTCTCTCTCTAAGCCAACAATGGCTTCCACCACCCTTTACCACCACATTAGACCACCGGATCTCATTTAGCTTTTCTACAGAGAAGTTATATGCAAAGTTTTCCAAATGTGAGTTTTGGATAAACACGGTGTAATTCCTTGGGCATGTAATCGATAGCAGTGGTATTCACGTTGATCCTGCTAAAATCGAGGCCGTAAAGGATTGGGCGACTCCAACAACACCCACGGAGATACGCCAATTTTTAGGTCTTGCTGGTTACTATAGGAGATTCATTGAAGGTTTCTCCAAGATAGCTAAACCAATGACGGAGTTGACTCAAAAAGACAAGAAATTTGAGTGGAAAGAGGATCAAGATTTGGCATTCCAGACATTGAAGCAGATGTTGTGTGAAGCACCTATACTAGCCCTACCCGAGGGTAATGAAGACTTTGTGGTGTATTGTTATGCATCCATAAAAGGGTTAGGTGCGGTACTGATGCAAAGGACTAAGGTAATAGCTTACGCATCAAGACAACTAAAAGTGCACGAGAGGAACTACACAACTCATGACCTAGAGTTGGGAGCAGTGGTGTTTGCCCTGAAGATTTGGAGACACTACCTTTATGGTACTAAGTGTGTTGTATTCACTGATCATAAGAGTCTACAACACATTTTGAATCAAAAGGAACTAAACATGAGACAACGACGTTGGCTAGAGTTGCTCAGTGATTACGATTGCGAGATCCGTTACCACCCGGGCAAGGCAAATGTCGTGGCCGACGCTTTGAGTCGAAAGGAGAGAGTTCTTAGGGTGAAGGCCTTGGTGATGACCATTGACTTAGACCTTCCATCCTTAATTCTCAAGGCTCAGAAAGAGGCAGTCGAGGAAGAAATTCTCAAGACTGAAGATGTTGAAGGCATGATAAAGAAGTTAGAAGCTCGCTCGGATGGAACGTTATGCCTTGATAATAGGAGTTGGTTACCGTGCCATGGTGACCTACGATCTTTGATTATGCATGAGTCGCATAAGTCAAAATACTCCATACATTCGGGATCTGACAAAATGTATCATGATCTGAAGATGTTGTATTGGTGGCCGAACATGAAGGCGGATATTGCTACATACGTTAGCAAGTGCTTGACTTGTGCCAAGGTCAAGGCCGAACATATGAAACCATCAGGATTGTTGGTCCAACCCGAACTGCCAGAATGGACGTGGGATAGGATCACTATGGATTTCATTACCAAGCTACCTAAAACCTCAGCCGGATTTGACACCATTTGGGTAATCGTCGACCGACTCACCAAATCGGCTCATTTCATACCAATCAAGGAGACCGATGGAATGGATAAGTTAGCAAGAACATACTTGGAGGAAGTGGTCACGAGGCATGGTGTGCCTGTGTCTATAATCTCCGACCGAGACAGCCGATTTACTTCGCAGTTCTGGAAGTCGCTGCAGAAGGTATTGGGAACGTAGTTGGATATGAGCACTGCGTACCATCCCCAAACTGACGGTCAAAGTGAAAGGACCATTCAAACCTTAGAAGATATGCTGAGAGCTTGTGTGATTGACTTCGGAAATAGATGGGATAGACACCTACCTCTGGTGGAGTTCTCATACAACAATAGTTATCACACTAGCATTAAGGCAGCGCCGTTCGAAGCACTGTATGGTAGGAAGTGTCGTTCACCCGTGTGTTGGGCAGAGGTTGGTGAAGCACAACTCACTGGACCCGAGATCATACACGAGACTACTGAGAAGATCTTTAAGATCAAGAGCCATATGCAAGCCGCAAGAGATCGACAAAAGAGTTATGCTGACATGAGACGCAAACCCCTTGAGTTTGAGGTTAGCGATAGAGTCATGTTGAAGGTCTCACCTTGGAAGGGTGTGATTCGCTTTGGAAAGCGTGGAAAGTTGAATCCTCGTTACATTGGACCCTTCAAGATTATAGAGAGGATTGGCCCCGTAGCCTATCGTTTGGAGTTACCCCAAGAACTTAGCCGAGTGCATAATGTGTTCCACGTTTGCAATCTGAAGAAATGTTTAGCCGACGAGACACTCGTTATTCCTTTAGAAGAGATTCAACTCGACGACAAACTCAACTTTGTAGAGGAACCGGTAGAAGTTATGGACCGTCAAGTCAAACAGCTCAAGCAAAGTCGTATACCTATTGTAAAAATCCGTTGGAATGCGCGTAGAGGTCCAGAATACACGTGGGAACGTGAAGACCAATTCAAGAGCAAGTATCCTCATCTTTTCGCTAATCATCCTACTAACACAACGTCTTGATTCCGTGACGAAATCTCTAAAACATGGGAATACTGTGACATCCGTCAAATTTCCATCTTAAAATTCTTCATATAGTGGAGTACCTTAATTATTTACCGATGAGTTGTCGATATAAATGTGTTATTTACTTTGCTTTACGGACAAAGCCCTTGTTAGGGAGAGTGAATGTAACAACTCGAGTTTTTCGTGTCTATTAATTTATGAATGAAACGCACGAAGTTATTAAACGTATTATGTATTGCCGTGTGTCTATTTGAAGTACTTGCTGAATCCCTCGAGGTCACGCATACTTGTCTTTGATTTAGATCGTGTGTCGAATTGTTATCGAGTCGTGCATATTAAGTTTTCGCGTCTAAGACTTAGACACTCGACAAACCTGGGCCGAATAGTATATTAGTGCAACATGTACAAAAATTTAAATTGTGAACTCTTATTTACTTTTATTTCAAAAGCTTGTTTAGCAAGAGTCAATATTCAGTCATAACTTGATTACATTGTTTATTCACCCACTAAACACTACAATCCAGCACACATGCCAAGTTTACTCAAAATAGGTACATCACAAGCATACCAATTTCAGTTTGAGTCTAACCCTAAACTAATAATACAAGTTAAATACAGTCCAAACTTTATCCAATGTCCAAACATAACACAAACAATATTCACAGTCCAAATATTACAAAAATTGTTCCTGGACAAGTTTTAAACACAAATCCTGGGTGAAAGTGAAGAGTAGTGTCAAAGCCGATCCATCCTTTCTCGTCCACACCTGCAAACCGAAACCGAAACATCCATTGTGAGTCTTTTAATCACCTCTTCATTTTTCTGTACAAGTCTTAGTTGTGCTCGTCATTGTAACCAAACCTACGAAAATAAAACGAATGTGTTAGTCTTTGTTACGGTTCTATTTTAATCAAAACTGTAAAGGTAAATCATAGCATTTTTACTTGAACTTGACCATAACCCCATTATTTTCTGTCAAGACCAAACCGAGACCCAAACCGAGACCAAACCGAGAACCAAACCAAGACCAAACCAAGGTCCTTGTTTCTGCCAAAACCCTTACCACTCAAAGTAACCATAACCCAAGATTTTAACTAATTCATTTTACAGAAACATCACCAAACCCTCAAATAAGCCGCGGGTATAAAACCCCCCTTTTAATTCGAAACCCTAAAAATTGTAAACCTTTTTAATTACGAAATTAATACTTTATATATTCCAAAAACGTTATTTAATTTCAAATAATCAACCGTGTACAAAAACCCCCAATTTATATAAACCCTAATTTCATTTTATTAATTAAAACCCTAATTAAACCCAATCCAAACCCGAATTAATTAATTAATTTAATTGGAACCAAGGTATGAATAAACCCCCAAATTTGACCGAAACCCTAATTTTTACAAAATCGGTTATATGTTGAAATTAACATGTTTTTATGATAGAAAACGTTAATTAATTGTATTTAAACATGAGATTTGGAAAAACCCCCAATTATTTTCGAAACCCTAATTCGTTTCTTATTAAATTCGAGAGCCTTTTGTTCACAGCATGTTTATACAAATGATTTAAAACCACAAATCTTTTATAAACGAAAATCAAGAGACCATTTTATTAAAAAGGAAAAGAGGGATGAAAACTTATCTTTGAATGATGAATAACTTAAACCCCTGGGGAAAAACACCTCGAAAATCGAATCGGTTTGATGTGGGGATGAAACCCCACATCCCACGCGAGCTTAACCACCATAAACCATCACAAATGATTTATGTATTAATCTGAAAACCATCTTAGCCATGGGAGAGTTGAGATCCGATCCATTTTTAGAGAGAGAGAGAATTGGGGCGGTGGGAGAGTTTTCGAGAGAAGAGAGAGAGAGAGGACTGAGTGTTTTTGATCTGTGTGAGTTACAAAACACGTAATAACCCCTTTTCCTCCCTAGTTTGTATCGCCTGGGGCCGGGCCGGGTTAAATAACCCTTGGGCTGGACCATGGGGTGGGTATGATGGGTATTGATGGGCCAGTTTTGGTGTATTAGGTTATTAAAGGCCCAAAACGAAATTTGTTAACTTAAAGGTATTATATAGCCCGTAAATCTCGATTTTTTAATAACCGACTTTTATGTATCGTGTTTTTCCGTAAACGAAAAGTATTGTCAAGCACAACTAGGGTGTCGTGTCTTTTTACTAGTATAATCTTTAATGTCGTAACACGATCCTTATAATTAAATAGGTCGCGGCTAGCGTAACCGTACACACGAGCTACCTTTATCTTCGTCATTTTTCTGAATTACGAGGTGAGTTTATAGCCCCATGTTTAACTAGTTTTACTTCTTTTTGGGGTGAGACATTGCTTAATTTAACGTATGAACACAAGTGCATTTACTGATTTATATATTAGTCTAAGTCCCACTAAAAACCCAGTTGCTTTGGCCCGTGAATCGTGAACCGTTAATTACTTTGTGTAAGCGCGAATGTTATGGATAGATCTATCGGGATTGACGTCCCTGTCTGTCTTGTCCAACAAGGGGACAAGCGGGCACAGTTTCATTTGAGTCTGAGATAGGATGTCGTGGGTTTAGGCATCCAGTTGGGCTACATTTATATGATTATACTACCGGTGTTGTTAACGCTTCGGTGTCACGAGCTTAGACTGTAATAAATACTTTTAGGATGACTTTGTATTTGTTATATTGTCATCACTTTTGGGAAAATCTTGTGGTTCATTAAACATTTCAAATTAACTAAACCTATGAACTCACCAACTTTATGTTGACGCTTTAGCAATGTTTTTCTCAGGTATTAAGAAGGAAGATGCTAAGTGCGGTCTCATGCATGCCGTCATTTTTATTGAAACAAAGATCATTTGTACTATTTGGAAAACTATGTTTTGTAACTGTGACCAGTTTTATGCTTCCGCACTATGTTAAAACTATTTATTTTATCAATTACAAGTGATCTATTTTCCGAACGTCTCATTTAGAGGTCGTTCTTTGTAACTGTGTGTGTATGATAATCATGACGTCACCACTCCCTTGTCGCCATTATACTCTGATATTTTAGGAGTGTGACATGAGGCCTAGGTCACTATAATGCCTTGGGGGCAATGTTCCTTATTACCAGGATCACGCTCGGCCATGCCTTTGGACCGATGGTTCTTAAGAGGTTTATGGATAATAGGATGTCTCGCCTTTCCCGAGGCTATGTTGTTTCTTTTGATAGTCACCTCTTCTTCTGTTTTATGACACGTGGGTCGGCGCTCTTTACTCTGGTCCAGCTGCCACTTGGTGCATTCCTTGCGGGCTATGTATATTTGACCCAACTGGCATATATAGGAACAGTTAGGGATATGCGTTGGTATGGGATATTGGGATTTCAGATTTGAGTTTTCGACTTTGTTTGATAAATAAGCATATGATTAGTTTTTTTTCCGATATTGAATTCATGATAGTTTTGGGTTCGACTCTGAGTGGATTGTAAATAAAATTAATAGGATGGATCCGAGAGATTTTGTGTTTTTATTTGTTGAAATTTTCATTTTAACCCCTATAGTTTTTTGGATTACTTCCATTTGTTTGAAGTCTTTTTTAATTATATTTCTCACATATATACTTTTGTATCTAAATTTTAAGATAAAACGCTTTAAAGATGATTTTTTATAAAGTTTAGCTAAATAACGAAATATTTTAAAATTTTTTAATTAAACGTATTTAAAGAATAAAATTAAATGCAAAGATTATTACCTATTAAATAAAGAAATTGATTTTTTGAACGAGATAAATTCTCCACTAAGCGTTTTGCTTTACTAAGTAAAAGATGTTCTAGAAGTTTTTTATTTGGTAAATGATTTTTTATCATGCTAAAATAATATATTAGAGCCCTAGGTACAGTTGAGCCGTCGGGCTCGTGCCGTGGTAAAAAGTGGTGCCACATCACCATTTTTTTCCATAACATCAAAACACCTCATAACCCCACAAACACCCTCCTTGGTTAACACCAAACTTTCTCGTGACCCAAATTTTTTTTCTTTTTTTATTCGACAATATATTATAAACTAAAAACTTAACATTTCATTAATAATAAAAATACAAATACAAATTTAAAAAAATACACGGAAAAAAAATACGCGAAAAAAAAGTTACAAGTTAAAAAAACCAATAATTTAAAAACATCAATGGTTAAGGTTCCACAAATGCTCAACTAGATCACGTCGAAGGTCATCGTGAACTCTCATGTCTCGAAGTCCCTTGTTTTTCCTTCTATGTGTTTCACATCGTTCTACCCAATTACGTTCAATATTCTCTTGACGCGGAGAGTATATATCTGCGTATTTCACTAATGTCAAACTTTTGGTCTCTCAATATCATGTTATGTAGTATGATGCAACAATACATGATTCTTTTAATCGTGTTGACTTGGTAACTTCGTGCTGGTTGTTGAATAATTCCCCATCGACCTTGTAATACCTCGAACGCTCGCTCAATATCTTTTCTTGCACTTTCTTGAACTCTTTTAAATTTAAATTTATTTTCGTCCGTTGCAATTATATACGACTTAACAAACAAAGCCCGTTGAGGGTAAATTCCATCTGCTAAATAATACCCTTGCTTGTATGTTTTACCGTTTACTACAAATTCAGTATCTGGATCCTCGTCCAAAAGAAGTGTTGGAAATACGTTTTTCCAAAGAAAGTCTCGGTCACATTATTGTTAGCATAGATCATGATGTTCGTTTGCAAGTCTTAATTTTTATTCAAGATATTACCACACAAATGATCAGAAACATAAACACGGGCAAGTATACCTTTTCATGTATATCATAGCTTAATGGTAAAGTCCAGTTCCTTTCACTGGATTGTTGTTATCACAATACTAAAACAATTACCTCTAGAGTGTCACAAGTTCTAAAGATATACTTAACAATTGGTATTAAAGGGTGCGTTTGGCTAAGGTTATAACCATATGATAGATAGGTAGCAAGGATGAAATATAAGCACATAAACAATGTAAGACAACATACCGATTATTAGTCGTGCACGCAACATCTAATTGATACGACAAGAATCCGGTTAAAGACTTTGTCATACCAACAGCATTAAGATTAGTTTATGCTTGATTTCGATAACTAAGGTAGTACATGAGATTATGCAAGAGTTGGTATATGTTTTAATCCACTAATCGTTACAAAAGTGATTAACAAGATTCATTTATTAGATGACATGAAACTCATCCATTCACATGAGTATTAGTCGATGATCATGGATGAATCCAACATATAACAATGGTTTTACATAGTAACACATAATACATGAGTATCCAAACCACACTTATATTCAAGAACCCAGGGAAAAAGTGTGTCGCACAAAACTAATTGTGCGCCGCACTTTGCCCCAGCAAAGCTAATATTCACATCTAATCATAAGGCAATTAAACCTTAACCAAGTGCACATCACACTACTCCATAATAACAGTAAATAAGATAATTTCAAACATATGTAAATCAAAGTAAAAGATTGACATAATTCAAATAAGAATAATACCACAAGATTATTTCAATAATTGCTTCCAAAGGATTTATAAGTCTTTGAACTTATTACAAATGGCTAGAAATACTTCTGAGTTTCTTGTTCCAGCACCAATACCATAAACCAACTAAGGTTTACTAACTCTAGTGACTATGATCAAGGATTTGGAGAAATCCTTGATTATTGTTTCTCCTAAACAATGGAGTAAGTGAGGAATGAGATATGATTATGCCTGGCCAAGGGTCCTATTTATACTTAAAAATTTGTAGGTTAGAAACCCTGGAAGTATATCAAAGGTTCCCCATTATAGCCATGCATAATTGCACTTAATTGTGTAACTACAGAGAAATGTGCGCCACACTTTTCATTTGTGCGCCGTACTTCATCAGGTATAAATGTGCGCCGCACTTGCGAGTTTGTGCGCCGCACTTCTTGTTATTCTCCACATTCGGGGTACTTTGAAAGTACGTCGCGCTTTACTAAATGTGTGCCGCATTTCTGCTCCTTTTCAGCATAATTTCTTCTTTAGCCCCTTTATTCTTTATTTCTTCATTCTTTTCCTTTATGGTTTCTTTCTTGGCTACAATACAAACAATACCTTTTATTAGTATCAATTCAACACATAATTTATTTATTTACATAGCAAACAAGGACAAATGCATCATTACAAACATGTATAAATGAGGCATTATCACATTCCCCCATACTTAACTTCTTGCTTGTCCTCAAGTAAGGAAAAATATATTTTTGATAAGTCTCGAAAGAATTGATAAAGCTAACAATCGAAAAACAAAGATAATGCCATAAAATACCTCACGAAGAAGATATTTTTATTTCACACACTCTCCTTATTATGGGTAGATTATCTCTCAACAGCACGGTCATGAAAAGTAAATTACCATAGGCTTGTGTAGGAACTAAACTAAACCAAATTTTGGTGTAAGCACCAAGTAGAATATCAAAAGAGATCTTTTTCAAAAAACTTTTATTACCACCGCATGTTTTAAAGAATAATACATCATCTTTTTCATGTTGTTGCTTTTGCGAATAACTTGAAACTTTTTAGGCTTCCTTTTGCCTTTTTTTTAGATCTTTCTTTTGGGAGAGCATGCTTTCCCCCATACTTATGATATACTATCATTTCGCAATATGGTTTCCAACAATATAATTATCTTAAAACATCGGCAAAACTTTCAATTTTTTTCTCTTTTATTTATTTTGCCTCTTTATCATTTAAAATACCTTTTATCATACAAGTATGATCCCACTATGGTCTCGTAAAGATTACCAAGCACAAGTTCTAGAATTAAACTAATCATCGGCACACACAATTTTAAAATGTAAGAATGCTTACGGAAAAGATCCTCACAATTATGAATAAAGTTCTGTGTAAATAACGTTATCAATTCCGAGTCAAAATAGCTTTACAATTATAAGAATTATCAATCCTTCGACAAAAACTTTTTTTTGTTATTAAAACTGTACAAAATTTTTAAAAATTCGCCCAGAAAGTGCGGCGCACAATTTGGAATGTGCGGCGTACTTCTGGGTACAGAAATTTCAGAAAACTAATTTTTCAAAAACAAACTTTTATACGATCTTATTTTCACTCAATCCCCCCCCCCCCCCCCCCCATTACTTATTATGAGCATTGTCCCTAATGCAAAACATAAGGAAAAAGTAAAAATTAGAGGGAAAATAAGAATAATACTCCCCTTTTATTCCAAGTCGTAAGCAAAGCCGAGATCTTTAATCTTCTTCTAAGCTCGCCTTGACTCGCTTATTTTCTGTAAATTAACACAAATAATATATACAAACATATTTCACATACCATAAAAAATAAAAATCCCACACACAAAGTATTAAGTTGTCCTAAATGCCAACAAAGGCATATTATAAAGCCCAAATAAAATGTTTTCAAATTGTTTTCAAATGTGACTAATACAAAAGTAACACACATACGAGGCTTCACATATCCTCTTCAGTTTCATCATTCCTTGGAGCTTGAGATGGGTAAAAGTGTGGTGGATAGGGTGGTGGTTGTTGGGTGTAGTAGAATGGCTCGTGGTGATATCTGGGTAGTCCATAAGGTCCACTCATCGGAACATGATATTGTTCCGCCATCCTCTCAAAAACTGGAGCATATCGATCCATACTATAGCATTGGCGCTCCATCATAAACCCAAGTTGTTCTTGCCTAACCTCCATCCTTCTCATTCTATCACAAACATCTTGGAGTGATGCACGAGGAGCTCTTGCCATACCTACACGAGGTGCTCTAACAGGCGAGTCTTCTCTCATCAACCTTCCATCCGCTCCAATCAAATCTCTCAAGGAAATTAGGTCAATGGTATCACAAACAATCGGTGGACTAAGTGTAAAACCCGCATGCTTTTACCATGAATAGTACCCTTAAGATCGTACGTACTAGATTAAAACTTTCCTAAGATAGCATGTTTACGATTACGTGTTAGGATTTTACGTATTACGTACGTGTTAGAACACGATAAGTATTTACTACGCACGAGCACGTAATAATTATTTGACAATAATTAATCACGAACATGCGATCATGAAATCATGAACGTAATTAAAACACGAACTATTATTAATTACGTATATATATTTATTACGAACGTAATTAAATATATTAGGTCACGGTATTTACGTAACGAGAACACTTAAAACACGAACACAAATAATCACAAACGTATAACTTAACAACGAGACACGGAAAAAGGTACGGGTACCCCAAGTGGGGCCCCTACCCTCGGCTACAAGGACAAATGGGCCAAGCCCATTTGTCAAATTTACTAAAGGGGGGTTAATAATTTTTCACTACTCATTTAGTTTTTACAGAAGATTTTTAGAAAAACCTAAAAACCCTCTTCCCATGTCTTCTTTGTGCCGCCACCCTACAACTACCACAAGGAGGTGGTTTGTGATCTTGGATCTTGGAATTTTAGTGGTTGATCGTGTTTGTTCTTCATCCTTTTGATCCACGAATTCGGTAAATCCTTTTTAAACCTTTTCTTTTGATTTGATCTTTTTTTAAATCAAGAACATGTTATGTTTTTACAAAAACCTAATAAATAAACATGGATCTAACATGATTTGGGGTTTAATAAAATCAAAAGTATGTTTTAAGGGGTGTTTGTTTTTGGCCGCAGGCTGCACCGAACCCGAAGGGGTTTCGGTTTGGCCAAACCGACCACCACCAAGACCATACGGTCTTGGTTGGTGTGTGTGGGTCCCACGGCAGCAGTAAGACACGGGGTACCCCGAGTTGGCTCGGGGTACGGTGTCGATTTCATGTCCGGTTCATTGTTTTTAGTTTAGATCCGGTTCATGGTGTATGTTTAGTTTTTATGTTTATGATCTTATGTTAAAAATTAAATTAATAAAATGATATGATTAATTTAATAACATGACTTAGGTTATTTTAATTATTATAATCATGAAATTAATTAACCTAAGTATTTTATATTTTAGACTTATAATTAATTAATTATTTAAAAACCATGACTATAATTAATTAATTAACATGACTTAGGTTATATTAGTAATATATAATAATACATGTTTTAACCTAAGTATTTAATTTTATTTAATTAAAAACATGTTATACTTTAATTAAATATTTTAACCTATAGTTTAATTAAATTACATGAAATAATTATTAAACTATACATTATATCATATGACTTAGAAAATAATCATGGAAACACTTAGGCTTATATACTTAGCTTATTTAACCAGCTTATTTCTAATTATGGAAACTTTCTATTTTTAGAAACTTATTTAAATAAGGCAGCTAATCTATTTATGGAAACCTTCTATTTTTAGAAACTTATTTATTTCAGGCAGCTAATCTATTTATGGAAACTTATTTAATTAAGGCAGCTGATCTATTTATGGAAACTTTCTATTTTTAGAAACTTATCTGTTTTAAGAAGTAATGCTATTTTTGGAAACTTTCTATTTTTTGAAACTTTCTATTTTTGGAAACTTTCTATTTTTGGAAACTTTCTATTTTTAGTAACTTTCTATTTTTGGAAACTTTCTATTTTTGGAAACTTTTTATTTTAGGAAACCTGCTATTTTTGGAAAGTTACTTATTTTTACACAGTAAGTATAATAACACATGAAATACCAAGAATACTTAATCAGATTAAACAGAATATAAGATAAACACAGTTTAAGGCTTTAAAACAGTAAAGCATGGTAAGAACACATAAAATAAGCTAAGACATGACATAAAACCAGCTACGTATTTAGGAAGCAGATACTTATTCATGTATGTATTTATGTAGCACTAGTGATTCGGAAGTAGGATTCCTCTCAGTTCATCTTCTTCGTTCACTGGACATAAGGTACGGATTCCCGTCCTTTCAGTATGGATATTCTTTCCTTATTAGGATTCACCGTATGCAGCCAACTGTTTTCCCGTAGTATGAGTTATGTGTTTGATTGCTTATGTTTAATTAAGATTACCTATAGCCATATACATGCATGCCCAGTTTCACCTAGTTATGAAGGTACCATAACCATAACATTAGAGGCACTGATGTTATGACTTCACCACGGCGGAGTGATTGCTCGTGGCGTCCCTTCAGCTTTTGGCCATTTATATTATATTTATCATGTGGGGCGTATGGGTGCATTCTAGTTACATGTTTTTATTCAGGATTTCATGGTGAATGTGGTGTATGCCTTGCATCCTTCACAAGGAGCTGATCCCTCCT
This sequence comes from Glebionis coronaria, assembly GCA_025667525.1. Taxonomy (NCBI): domain Eukaryota; kingdom Viridiplantae; phylum Streptophyta; class Magnoliopsida; order Asterales; family Asteraceae; genus Glebionis; species Glebionis coronaria. The sequence goes on along the minus strand of CM046875.1, from coordinate 609,123,342 downwards.
ACCCAAAAACCAGTATATTAAATTAGAGGCAGCCCCTCTAATGTGCATGATGAGGTCACCCCTCCAAGTATTCATGCACGATGGATTTTCATGACCTATATTGGCTAATGGTAAAATATGACAAACAGTTTTATAAGATAAACATAAGACTTTTCAAACTATTAAACCAGTTTTATCAAGACTTAACCAGGTTACTCGGGACTTAGTTTTCTTCCGCTGTTATATGTTATATGCTTATCCTATTCATGCTTTATTGTACATCCGTGCACTGAGCGTATTGCTCAGCCGTTTTCCTTTTCTATGTTCCCAAAACAGAAGGTACTCAGGGACGCTCGTAGACACTAAGAGTACGTGCATATGGACTGGAAGCTGTCTAGCCTTCTTTACTTTATGCATTTCCTTTCTTATGATACTTATGCTTTGGACATTGTTTAGTCCTTTCCTTTATTATACTATGTTTGTGTGTGATGAGCTTTACTTTTGGACTACCGATGTTTGATTCCGGTATTTTCCTTTTATGGTCAAGTAATGTTTAGACATTTTTCCTTGTATGCTTTGATGACACGCCATAATTGCATGTGACATTTCCATTATCAAAATGGGGTGTTACACTAAGAGTACTCACAACTTGATCACTTAAAAGCCCCATACTTCGAGCTAACCTAGTCACAAATTGTCCACACACAATCATACTGCCCGCTTAACTACCAGGACCTTTCCTTTTCATCCATTTTGCTATCACCCAAGCCACATTAGCGTATTGATCACGGTTCTTGTTCCTAAACATGCTCAATAAACACAAATCATTCTTTTGTATTTTATCATATCCCGTAGTTCTTTGGCAAACGGCATAAGCAATCATCTTTTGAAGCACTCTCAAAAGTGGACAAGAAATTCTAGTGGCCGAGCTCCTAGATAAGCTCAATAGATCCTCATCCGGGCAAATTGATTCCCAAAATTCATTAGCATTAAAGTCTCCATGATCGCGTTCCCCTCCTTGGAAATAAACCTCAAATCCTTCCGCTTTTTGCACCTCTCTATTATACAACTCCAAGTACTTAGCGAATTCTTTCAAAGTCAAAGAATGTCCCTTTCCACAAAGTCTAAAAGTCAAAATCTCCTTAGTCAACAACTCATCTCCTTCGGCATCTTCATCAAAATTAAAAGTAGAGAAAAACTCAAGAACAAGCTCCGCATAGATTTTCTCCCTACAAGTAAAAGCACGAATCCAAGCATCGGATTCAAACAAGACTTCATTTCCTCCAGCCTCTATCACTACTATCCTTAGCATCTCCCTTATTTGAGCTTCACAGCCAAGCTCGTTCAAAACTCCAAAAACCACAATGTTAGGTGCAAAAATTTGTTTTGGCATTAAAATACTGAAAGCATTATTGAAGATGGTTTTGGTATCATTCGTACATCCAGGCCAGTTTAAAAATTGATGATTCGGTGTCCCCATGAGTGCGGAACTTGCCGATTTGGTAGGCCTTCGCTTCTTTCCTCGGCTAGACGAGCCGGTTTTGTAATTTCCAGAACCTGCATTCTGCAAAATTTTCATCACATACAAACATGTATAAACATTAGATAAGCGTTAGGGGTCAACGGTGATCCTATGATCATGTTCTGATCATTTTGTTTGTTTTCCAGACGAAAAGTGTGGCGCGCAATTTGGAATGTGCGGCGTACTTCCTAGGAAAATTTCATTTAAAGTGCGGCGCTCAATTTGCAAAGTGTGGCGCACATTCTGGGATTTTCAGCAAATGCCGGGGTAACACTAGTAGCTAACCAAATCCGCAAATTGATTGGTCACAAACTAATAACAATGGATAGAATTGAACGCTAACCCATTCCCAGTTCGTTCTAATCCACGACATTGCCTTATCTCAAAGGTTTTTCAAAATCCCCCTTCTTTTTTCTTCAATTTTATCTTACTATAATCTAAATCATTTCTTAATCTAATTCTACATTACTAATTCCTAATTGAATTGTAATGTGTTTTCCATTTACTAAGAACCCTAATTGAAAATTAATCAAAAATAAAAAAACTAATTAATTGAAACAAACATAAATTAAATATAAAAACTTACCCTAGACATGATCTCGAATGCGAAATTGGAGCAAAGACTCGAAAATATTTTTGGTGATGATTAAAAATCGTCAGGTGGTTTTTGTGTGTTTTTTTTAATTTCTAATGAGAAAAATGGGGTATATACAAAAATCTGCCCAGAAGTGCGGCGCACATTCTGAAATGTGCGGCGCACATTCTGTGCATCCAGTCATGGTTTAGTGTATTTTTATTTTAAAGTATACAAAACACAAAATTTTAAAAGAAAACCTCCAATTTCATTCGATAGAAAAATAAAAAACTTAGGGATAACATTCCCTACTTCTAAGACCATCCTAAAACTTCTAGGACTCTTAGATATCATTTCATTTTATTTGATTATCTACATATAAAAGAATAAAAATGCATAAAAGTAACTAGGAGCCAACGATGCACTCCTCTTTTCTTCTTTTCCTCTTAGTTGTAGCAGAAATTCAGAGGTGACATGATATCACTCTCCGTGTAACGTCCCGAGACCTCTCTATTGGTGTCCTTTGTCTCGTACACTTTTTCGTACCTTTTTCCACATAGATCAGCAATGACTATGGCAACATGCCATTCACTATCTCCATCTTTAGCAATATTTTCATGTAAAACCCGCATGCTTTTACCATGAATAGTACCCTTAAGATCATACGTACTAGATTAAAACTTTCCTAATATAGCATTATTACGATTACATGTTAGGATTTTACGTATTACGTACGTGTTAGAACACGATAAGTATTTACTACGCACGAGCACGTAATAATTATTTGACAATAATTAATCACGAACATGCGATCATGAAATCATGAACGTAATTAAAACACGAACTATTATTAATTACGTATATATATTTATTACGAGCATAACTAAATATATTAGATCACGGTTGTTACGTAACGAGAACACTTAAAACGCGAACACAAATAATCACAAACGTGTAACTTAACATCGAGACACGGAAAAAGGTACGGGTACCCCAAGTGGGGCCCCCTACCCGCGGCTACAAGGGACAAATGGGCCAAGCCCATTTGTCAAATCTTACTAAAAGGGTTTAAGGGTTTTTTTTCACTACTCATTTACAATTACAGAAGATTTTTAGAAAAAAACCTAAAAACCCTCTTCCCTTGTTCTTTGTGCCGCCACCCTACAACCACCACAAGGAGGTGGTTTGTGATCTTGGATCTTGGAATTTTAGTGGTTGATCGTGTTTGTTCTTCATCCTTTTGATCCACGAATTCGGTAAATCCTTTTTAAACCTTTTCTTTTGATTTGATCTTTTTATAAATCAAGAACATGTTATGTTTTTACAAAAACCTAATAATTAAACATGGATCTAACATAATTTGGGGTTTAATAAAATCAAAAGTATGTTTTAAGGGGTGTTTGTTTTTGGCCGCAGGCTGCACCGAACCCGAAGGGGTTTCGGTTTGGCCAAACCGACCACCACCAAGACCATACGGTCTTGGCTGGTGTGTGTGGGTCCCACAGCAGCAGTAAGACACGGGGTACCCCGATTTGGTTCGGGGTACGGTGTCGATTTCATGTCCGGTTCATTTTTTTTAGTTTAGATCCGGTTCATGGTGTATGTTTAGTTTTTTATGTTTATGATCTTATGTTAAAAATTAAATTAATAAAATGATATAATTAATTTAATAACATGACTTAATAACATGACTTAGGTTATTTTAATTATTATAATCATGAAATTAATTAACCTAAGTATTTTATATTTTAGACTTATAATTAATTAATTATTTAAAAACCATGACTATAATTAATTAATTAACATGACTTAGGTTAACTTAGTAATATATAATAATACATGTTTTAACCTAAGTATTTAATTTTATTTAATTAAAAACATGTTATACTTTAATTAAATATTTTGACCTATAGTTTAATTAAATTACATGAAATAATTATTAAACTATGCATTATATCATATGACTTAGAAAATAATCATGGAAACACTTAGGCTTATATACTTAGCTTATTTAACCAACTTATTTCTAATTATGGAAACTTTCTATTTTTAGAAACTTAATTAAATAAGGCAGCTAATCTATTTATGGAAACCTTCTATTTTTAGAAACTTATTTATTTCAGGCAGCTAATCTATTTATGGAAACTTATTTAATTAAGGCAGCTGATCTATTTATGGAAACTTTCTATTTTTAGAAACTTATCTATTTTAAGCAGTAATTCTATTTTTGGAAACTTTCTATTTTTGGAAACTTTCTATTTTTGGAAACTTTCTATTTTTGGTAACTTTCTATTTTTAGAAACTTTCTATTTTTGGAAACTTTCTATTTTTGGAAACTTTCTGTTTTAGGAAACCTGCTATTTTTGGAAAGTTACTTATTATTACACAGTAAGTATAATAACACATGAAATACCAGAAATACTTAATCAGATTAAACAGAATATAAGATAAACACAGTGTAAGGTTTAAAAACAGTAAAACATGGTAAGAACACATAAAATAAGCTAAGACATGACATAAAACCAGCTACGTATTTAGTAAGCAGATACTTATTCATGTATGTATTTATGTAGCACTAGTGATTCGGAAGTAGGATTTCTCTCAGTTCATCTTCTTCGTTCACTGGACATAAGGTACGGATTCCCGTCCTTTTAGTATGGACATTCTTTCCTTATTAGGATTCCCCGTATGCAGCCAAATGTTTTCCAATAGTATAAGTTATGTGTTTGATTGCTTATGTTTAATTAAGATTACCTATAGCCATATAATGCATGACCAGTTTCACCTAGTTATGGAGGTACCATAACCATAACATTAGATGCACTGATGTTATGACTTCACCACGGCGGAGTGATTGCTCGTGGCGTCCCTTCAGCTTTTGGCCATTTATTTATATTTATCATGTGGGGCGTATGGGTGCATCCTAGTTACATGTTTTCAGTCAAGATTTCATGGTGAATGTGGTGTGTGCCTTGCATCCTTCACAAGGAGCTGATCCCTCCTACCCAAAACCAGTATATTAAATTAGAGGCAGCCCCTCTAATTTGCATGATGAGGTCACCCCTCCAAGTATTCATGCACGGTGGATTTTCATGACCTATATTGGCTAATGGTAAAATATGTCAAACAGTTTTCATAAGATAAACATAAGGCTTTTCAAACTATAAAACCAGTTTTATGAACATGTTCCAGGTTTTCCAGGACTTATACATTTCTGCTGCTATTAAGTCTCTATTATGTTTTAGTCACTTATACTATGTCTATATCCGTGCACTGAGCGTTTTGCTCAGCCGTTACTTTCCTTTCCATGTCCCAAAACGGCAGGTACCCTAGGAAAGACTCGAGCATTTGGAGGACGTGCATAGAATGGAAGCTGCTAGAGACTTCTTTTCCTTTTTGCCTTCATATACTTATGCTTGTTTAGTCTTTCATTCATTTCTTTTGCCTATTATGTTTTGGGCTTATGTTTGGGAACCGATGTTCGATTCCGGTTATCCCTATGGTCATGTAATGTTTTATACATTTATCCTTGTATGCTTTGATGACACGCCATAATTACGCTGACATTCCATTATCAAAATGGGGTGTTACAATTATGGTATCAAAGCCAAGTCTTCGACCTGTAGGCTCTAAAACTCGACCTGTGACTAGTGGGTAGTCACCAGGAGCTTCCTAAGCCAACGTTTGATATTCTACGTATTGATGTTTTCAGCGCATTGTTGTTTTAACCATGATGTTTTCAGCACCTTGAGGTTTTAACCTTGATGTTTTCATCGATATTGTTGTACTAATATGGATGGACAACCGTCATTCATATTTAGTTACGTGTCATTATTTCATGCATGACGTTCCTCGTGAACTGTGACTATGTGGACTGAACCTCAATAGTTCATAATTAGTCACATAAAAATTTTTCTAATAAGTTTTAACAGATGAGTTTCATTTATTTATGTTTCATGTATCATTGTTGCAGGGATTATGACTAAGTAATGATTGGTACAGGACTGGCCCTATTTATTCGCATGTGCTTTTATCGAAAATTTTAACTTTGGGACCGACCCATAGGCGTCCCCTCACTATGTCTTTTGTTTTGGGACCGACCCCTAGGCGTCCCCTCGCACATATAAAGGTTTTATAAACTACATTACGCATTCATGTACTGTTTTTCATGCATAAAATTTTTCTCATGATTTAAATTGGCATAAATTTTTTTCATGTCCCCTCATAAGTTATTATGTTTTTATGTCAAGTATGTTTTCATACTGTCATGGTTAACTTCAGTTACATGCTGATTATGTTATACATTTCTTCATGATAGATGGTTTCATGTTTCTTCATGATAATTCCGTCTTTATGTTGATTATGTTTTACGCCTCTTTTGTTATTTACGTTGTCCTGCAAGACATTGTTAGATTTCATTGAATCATGCTTTCATGATAGTCATGGTCAGTTTTCATTGATCATGCTGTCAGGAAAATCATCGTTGAATTTAGTGTAACCACACTTTAACGTTTCCGTTATAACCAGAATGATGTCTATGATAATACTGCTAGGTTATCATGATGGTTTTCCTAACCGTTTAACCGAGTTACTTTCCTTAAATCATGACAAATGATCGACCCCCATACCGATCATTTCATGTACATTCCATGTGTACTCCATGTACCTTATCCCACGTGCATATTTCCACTTGCTGATACTCTACAAATTGCTGATGTCGCTCATAACTTGGAGATGTTACTAAAGGTTGATGCTGCTGACGTTCGGAGACGCTACGAGATGCGGATCCTGTTCACAACCTGGAGATCCTACAAGACGAAGACAAAGGCGTCGGAGCAAAGCAATTGGATGAGAAGATGCTTCACCATCAGACGATTCCCATCAATCATTGTCCCTAGTTCTTAGTTACATGTCACACGTCATTCGGCTGTCATTTCAGCCATATGAGTGCAAACCGGTACCAGTCGGCCACTCAGCTGAATAGTTACATGAATCACAGTCATGAGAATGACCGTCATGGAACTGACAGACAGGACGATAGTAACCACTAGTATGACATAAACTATCCTAGAAATCGCAACCGAGGGTCCGGCCGCGGACGTGATCAGACATACAAATGATCAGTAGTCCAACCGATCCGCCAATTCAGGCATAATAACCTAATATTGTAGTTCTATTGTTTTACGTCTCGAGACACATGTCAAGACATCAGTCAAGACACATGTCTCACGTATACCTCCTGAAGACACATGTCAAGACACCAGTCAAGACATATGTCATGCTTATAGTTCCAAGAAACGAGTCAAGACACATGACTCACGTCCAACTATGGAACATTTCTAAGAAATTCAGGGTACCCTCCAAGGGTATATCTATTTTGTTGTGCCATGTATTAATCAGGCCACAAGAATTTCTATACCATTATCAGCGCATCAGTGAGAACCGTCACGTTGCCAATGTCACTTTCATTTCTTTCACCATGGTTCATATATTCATGACCATGAAGGACGCCTTTCGTATTCCCACGTATACGAAGGTTTTCCTTCAGCTTAATGATGAGATCCAAGCTGCTAACGCATTTCCTCGGACAGACACGAGATGAATTTTATCCTAATTATGTATTATGAACAGCACACCATGCTACGATTCATAATTATGTACAGTAATGTTCAGGCCCTGAATACATTCAGCTTGATTTTCCATCGGGAAAATCTGTACAAATTATCTATGCTTACAAGCATGTGCGTTGTTAGCCATGGTCGCTAAAATTTTCTAGCTATCAGTAAGACACGACCACTTAATTCTTTTACGCATAGCCAGTTGATTATTCCAAAGTCTTCCTATACATTCCAGAAGAATCTACAAGGATAAGGATGGTACCATGAGATTATGTGTCGACTACCGTTGACTTAAACAAATCACCATTCATGACCGTTATTCTCCTCCACGTATTGACGACATGTCTAATCAACCGTATAGTGTTAATCACTTTCCCAAGATCGAACTCATGATCATGCTGCCAACAGTGACGAGTGAAAAAGCAGGACATGTCCATGACTGCTATTCGTACACGACTCGGTCATGCTAGATTTATGATTTTGAATTAGTCTCATCAATGCTCCAACAGCATTATGGACTTAATAAATTGAGTTTCCATGAACTCGTAAGCAAATTCATCAGTGTTTTTATTGAGGATAACCTAATTTCCTTTAAGCCTAGAAGAAGAACAGGAAGACCATATCTGCACTATGTTGCAAATTCTATGACAAGAGAAATTTCACCCTGGAAATTTTTCCAATATCAATTCTGTTTGATTACAGTGACACGCTGGATCACATGGATTTGCATGGTTAATCTTACCATGACTCAGCTTATGCGTAAAGGAGAGAACCCTACACTACATTAGGTGTTATAGAAAATCCTACGCTAGGAGAAGTCTAGATTTAGAAACTCAGAGTTTCGCAAACTTCTATGTATCAAATTTCTACGAAGCAAGATACAACTACATCCATATCTATGTACCTGACATACCAACAGGCTAAGATAGGACACCAACAAACTGGGATGTTTCATCATCTGAAATTGTGACCTAAAATGGGACAAGATCTTCACGGATTTTGGTTACCAGATTAATGCAAACTCAGAAGAAGCAGGGTGTTATCTGAGTTATTACAAACAGTTTGATCAAGTCTGCAGAATCCTTACATCCGCAAGGATTTCAGAACCAACAGATTGATCGGACATGTTCCAGCCAAGGCTCATCCGATCACTTGGCAATCCCTCAGTTATCGGGTCAGACAAAGATTCACAATTGTGCTCTTTATTTACTTCACGTCTTCATTCTAATTCCACGCCTTGCTTTCGCGCTCGCGTTCATGACACTATTCACGTTCATGATCGTATTTTGGCTTACGATTTTACGTTCATTTCTTTTCTCATTCTGGGTAGTTTGCAAGAACTTGAGAGACTAGACCCAAGTTTAGTATAACTCTCCATCATCAGATAGACGTTCCACGCCATATTCCACGTCTCACCTTGTAGCATTTGATGTTACCGCCATTGTATTCTATGATCACGATATGTTTCACATGTCATGTTCATTCCATGTTCCTCTTATCATGATCAAGATATGTTACACGTATCATGGATCACGATATGTTTACTCATACTACACTCGCCATATCTCCACGTAGCACGTTCAAAATTTTTCACGTATCACGTTCCAAAATTTTCACGTACTACGTTTCTGTATGTCTCGCGCATCGTTTCTAATTATCAGTTAAGTCAGATTGTCTTGCATCATAACGTTTCAGTTACCCTAGCACGTTAACTCTTATTTTCCTCGATCGAATTTAGGGGATCTACCTTCCGTTGATAACCAAGAATTTCTTCGTATTCCAAGTCAAGGTCAGGAGGACCAAGATTTATCATTTGTGTCAAGATCTTCTGAAGGAACCGTTCCAAGAGGGAGGCCACTTAGAAATGGACAAGTTCATCCGAACTTCTTATCCGTTTTTTCTCTTATCAATTAGATATGTCCTTTCAGTCACGTCACGTTCCATGTCCTTTCAAGACATATCACGTTTCGCGTTCTTTCTGTCAGGTCACCTACACGTTCATTTATCTTACATACCCTCTCGGTTTGATTCGGGTATGTTTCTCCTTCAGTTACGTTATCTATAATTCGGGGACGAATTATTCTTTTTAGGGGGGAAGAGTTGTGAAACCCGCATGCTTTTACCATGAATAGTACCCTTAAGATCGTACGTACTAGATTAAAACTTTCCTAATATAGCATGATTACGATTACATGTTAGGATTTTACGTATTACGTACGTGTTAGAACACGATAAGTATTTACTACGCACGAGCACATAATAATTATTTGACAATAATTAATCACGAACATGCGATCATGAAATCATGAACGTAATTAAAACACGAACTATTATTAATTACGTATATATATTTATTACGAGCATAATTAAATATATTAGATCACGGTAGTTACGTAACGAGAACACTTAAAACGCGAACACAAATAATCACGAACGTGTAACTTAACATCGAGACACGGAAAAAGGTACGGGTACCCCAAGTGGGGCCCCCTACCCGTGGCTACAAGGGACAAATGGGCCAAGCCCATTTGTCAAATTTTACTAAAAGGGTTTAAGGGATTTTTTTCACTACTCATTTACAATTACAGAAGATTTTTAGAAAAAAACCTAAAAACCCTCTTCCCTTGTTCTTTGTGCCGCCACCCTACAACCACCACAAGGAGGTGGTTTGTGATCTTGGATCTTGGAATTTTAGTGGTTGATCGTGTTTGTTCTTCATCCTTATGATCCACGAATTCGGTAAATCCTTTTTAAACCTTTTCTTTTGATTTGATCTTTTTATAAATCAAGAACATGTTATGTTTTTACAAAAACCTAATAATTAAACATGGATCTAACATGATTTGGGGTTTAATAAAATCAAAAGTATGTTTTAAGGGGTGTTTGTTTTTGGCCGCAGGCTGCACCGAAGGGGTTTTGGTTTGGCCAAACCGACCACCACCAAGACCATACGGTCTTGGTTGGTGTGTGTGGGTCCCACGGCAGCAGTAAGACACGGGGTACCCCGAGTTGGTTCGGGGTACGGTGTCGATTTCATGTCCGGTTCATTGTTTTTAGTTTAGATCCCGTTCATGGTGTATGTTTAGTTTTTTATGTTTATGATCTTATGTTAAAAATTAAATTAATAAAATGATATGATTAATTTAATAACATGACTTAGGTTATTTTAATTATTATAATCATGAAATTAATTAACCTAAGTATTTTATATTTTAGACTTATAATTAATTAATTATTTAAAAACCATGACTATAATTAATTAATTAACATGACTTAGGTTATATTAGTAATATATAATAATACATGTTTTAACCTAAGTATTTAATTTTATTTAATTAAAAACATGTTATACTTTAATTAAATATTGTAACCTATAGTTTAATTAAATTACATGAAATAATTATTAAACTATGCATTATATCATATGACTTTGAAAATAATCATGGAAACACTTAGGCTTATATACTTAGATTATTTAACCAGCTTATTTCTAATTATGGAAACTTTCTATTTTTAGAAACTTAATTAAATAAGGCAGCTAATCTATTTATGGAAACCTTCTATTTTTAGAAACTTATTTATTTCAGGCAGCTAATCTATTTATGGAAACTTATTTAATTAAGGCAGCTGATCTATTTATGGAAACTTTCTATTTTTAGAAACTTATCTATTTTAAGCAGTAATTCTATTTTTGGAAACTTTCTATTTTTGGAAACTTTCTATTTTTGGAAACTTTCTATTTTTGGAAACTTTCTATTTTTGGTAACTTTCTATTTTTAGAAATATTCTATTTTTGGAAACTTTCTATTTTAGGAAACCTGCTATTTTTGGAAAGTTACTTATTATTACACAGTAAGTATAATAACACATGAAATACCAGAAATACTTAATCAGATTAAACAGAATATAAGATAAACACAGTGTAAGGCTTAAAAACAATAAAACATGGTAAGAACACATAAAATAAGCTAAGGCATGACATAAAACTAGCTACGTATTTAGTAAGCAGATACTTATTCATGTATGTATTTATGTAGCACTAGTGATTCGGAAGTAGGATTTCTCTCAGTTCATCTTCTTTGTTCACTGGACATAAGGTACGGATTCCCGTCCTTTCAGTATGGACATTCTTTCCTTATTAGGATTCCCCGTATGCAGCCAAATGTTTTCCCATAGTATAAATTATGTGTTTGATTGCTTATGTTTAATTAAGATTACCTATAGCCATATACATGCATGACCAGTTTCACCTAGTTATGGAGGTACCATAACCATAACATTAGAGGCACTGATGTTATGACTTCACCACGGCAGAGTGATTGCTCGTGGCGTCCCTTCAGCTTTTGGCCATTTATTTATATTTATCATATGGGGCATATGGGTGCATCCTAGTTACATGTTTTCAGTCAGGATTTCATGGTGACTGTGGTATGTGCCTTGCATCCTTCACAAGGAGCTGATCCCTCCTACCCAAAACCAGTATATTAAATTAGAGGCAGCCCCTCTAATTTGCATGATGAGGTCACCCCTCCAAGTATTCATGCACGGTGGATTTTCATGACCTATATTGGCTAATGGTAGAATATGTCAAACAGTTTTCATAAGATAAACATAAGGCTTTTCAAACTATAAAACCAGTTTTATGAACATGTTCCAGGTTTTCCAGGACTTATACATTTCAGCTGCTATTAAGTCTCTATTATGTTTTAGTCACTTATACTATGTCTATATCTGTGCACTGAGCGTTTTGCTCAGCCGTTACTTTCCTTTCCATGTCCCAAAACGGCAGGTACCCTAGGAAAGACTCGAGCATTTGGAGGACGTGCATAGGATGGAAGCTGCAAGAGACTTCTTTTCCTTTTTGCCTTCATATACTTATGCTTGTTTAGTCTTTCATTCATTTCTTTTGCTTTATTATGTTTTGGGCTTATGTTTGGGAACCGATGTTTGATTCCGGTTATCCCTATGGTCATGTAATGTTTTATACATTTATCCTTGTATGCTTTAATGACACGCAATAATTACGCGTGACATTCCATTATCAAAATGGGGTGTTACATTCAAGTTCTCGCTTGTTACCCACTTGCCAATCTTTGAATTTCAATGATACGGGAAGTACTCCAAGCATCCCCACAATTTTCTTGTACACACAAATATCAAATAAAGGGCTATGGTAGATCCTTTCACTTAGTGAAGCATCAAATAGTTCTTCTAGTTCTGTCCATGGTTGCAAATGTGGACCATAAATCGGCATACCATTTTCATCTCTTTTTGTGGTATAGTACTGATGTAGACTAAAAAATAAAGTAACAAAGATAAGTAATTGGATCTGTTGATTCAACAAGAATGCCAGAAACAATTCTGCTAATAATCGTTGATTTTGAAGAATGCCCGAAAATTAGGGTAAAACACGGCAACTCAACGGCCAATGGTTTAACTTTTATTAAACTGATAACTGTCTTGCTAGGGTTACATCAGATTCATTAAATAATGACTGCAAACAAAGAAAAACCCTAAAAATCCAACGGGCTGGACCGTAGCCCAATGACAAAGTCCAACTGAAAGTGAAAAAAACATAAAAATGTAAAAAACTGATAGTAAAAAGGCTTTTCGGGCCTTGAAAATCCGTAACCAGCTAAAAGCTGGTTACAGCGTCGTCGGTCTCCTTTTTACGCACGTTTTGACAGGTCACAGGCTGAAAACGGACTTAGGATGCAAAAGTTATGCCCATTTTACTAAACCCTTCTTCGTCACGCGATCTCGGGCCTCCAGAAACAAGTCAGCCCGTTCTTCAATACTTGGGCCTCCATCATTCCCCCCTGGATAAGAAAAATTCGCCCTCGAATTCCCAGCTGTATCATCATCGGAAGAATCACCATGGTAAGGCAACAAGTGCTTCACATTAAAAACGTCAGAACAACGAATATGACTTGGCAACTTCAAACGATAAGCATTTGAGTTCATCTTATCCACAATTTCCACTGGACCAATCTTCTTAGCAGTCAATTTATTATATTCACCAACTGGAAAACGATCCTTAGTCAAAACAGCCCACACAAAGTCTCCTACTTCAAAGTCAACATGTCTCCTCTTTTGATCTGCATCCTGCTTGTACTTCGAATTAGCGCGCACCAAGTTGTCACGAACAGATTTATGAACATCATGCAACCCCTCAACAAAATCCTGCACTTTCTTCGGAACAGACCTAGAAATCTGAGGAGTCATAAGATCAAGAGGACCACGTGGCTGAGCAGAATAAACCACCTAGAAAGGACTAAACCCAGTGCTCTGATTAACAGCATGATTATGAGCAAACTCAGCTTGATACAACTTCTGATCCCATGCCTTCACATGATCACCCACCAAACACCTTAACAGGTTACCAAGGGACCTGTTAACAACTTCGGTTTGCCCATCAGTTTGAGGATGATAAGCACTACTAAAATTGAGTTGAGTATTCACCATCTTCCACAAACTACGCCAAAAATGACTCAAAAACCTGGTGTCCCGATCAGAAACAATGGAGGAAGGTAAACCATGTAAACGGTACACATCCCTAAAGAAAAGTTGGGCTACATTAACTGCATCTGTTGTCTTCTTGCAAGGAATAAAATGAACCATCTTAGAAAAACGATCAACAACAACAAATATTAAATCATTACCCCTTTGAGTACGAGGTAGTCCCAACACAAAATCCATGCTAATATCAACCCAGGGCTGCAAAGGAACTGGCAAAGGCATATAAAGACCTGCATTAGTAGCCGTCCCCTTTGAAACTTGACAAATACGACACCTCTTGACGTAACGATCCACTTCCTTCCTCATAGTAGGCCAAAAATAAGAAGCTTGAACCAACTGTAAAGTGTGATCACGACCAACATGTCCTTCACCATGCAACTCCTTAATAATTTGCAAGCGAAGACTTGAATCAGGAATACAAAGTTGATTCCCTTTGAATAGGAACCCATCATGCAGAACAAAATCTGTTTTCTCTCCGGATTGCAAATCCTACATAACAATTGAAAAGTATGGATCCACAGTCACCATGTCACAAATGACATCCAGTCCAGGAACATCAACCTGCATGGTTATAAGTAAACTACTTCTCCTGCTTAAGGCATCAGCAGCACGATTGGAAGCACCCGTTTTGTGTTTCACCACAAAAGTAAATTTCTCAAGAAAAGCCAACCAACGCCCATGTTTATGTGAAACCTTATCTTGAGTACGAATATGCCTTAAGGAATCATGGTCAGTGAACAAAACAAACTCCTTATGAAGCAAATAATAGCGCCAATGCTTCACAGCTTGGACCACTGCATAAAACTCCAAGTCATAAGTAGAGTACCTCGACTTCGACCCTGTCAACTTCTCGCTAAAGTAGGCAACAGGCCGCCCACCCTGACTAAGAACTCCACCAATTGCAACCTTAGAAGCATCAGTATGAAGCTCAAAAACTTTAGAAAAGTCAGGCAATACCAGGATTGGCGCTGTAGTAAGCTTTTCCTTGACAACCCGAAAAGCTATCTCTGCTTCCTCCGTCCAAACAAATGACTTACCATTTATACAGTCTGTCAAAGGGGCCATAATGGAACTGAAATTAGGGATAAACCGCCTATAGAAAGAAGCAAGACCATGGAAACTCCGAACTTCAGTAATGGTAGTTGGAGTTGGCCACTCCTGAACAGCTGCTACCTTAGATTCATCCACCTGTATGCCATCACCAGAAACAACATACCCTAAAAACAAAACTTTAGGGGTCATGAACACACACTTCTTCGTGGCTGCATAAAAATTATCCTTCCGAAGCAAGGTCAAGACCTGCCTCACATGATTGACATGCTCATTATAAGAAGCACTATAAATAAGAATGTCATCAAAATAAACAACCACAAACTTGCCAATAAAAGGCCTGAGCAGTTGATTCATCACACGCATAAATGTGCTTGGTGCGTTTGATAAACCAAAAGGCATGACCAACCACTCATACAACCCTTCACGGGTCTTGAAAGCGGTCTTCCACTCATCACCAGGTCTAAGACGAATCTGGTAATACCCACTCTTCAAATCCAGCTTTGTGAAAATGGTAGCACCACTAATCTGGTCAAGCAAATCATCAAGGCGAGGAATAGGAAACCTGTACCTCACAGTAATCTTATTGATGGCTCGACTATCAACACACATACGCCATGTACCATCCTTCTTTGGAGTCAATAGGGCAGGAACAGCACACGGGCTCATACTCTCACGAACATGACCCTTGGAAACCAGCTCCTCAACCTGCTTGCGCAACTCCTCATGTTCTCCCGGGCTCATCCTATAATGTGGCCTGTTAGGCAACTGTGAACCAGGCTCTGATACCAACTGATGTAGACTAAAAAACAAAGTAACAAAGATAAGTAATTGGATCTGTTGATTCAACAAGAATGCCAGAAACAATTCTGCTAATAATCGTTGATTCTGAAGAATGCCCGAAAATTAGGGTAAAACACGGCAACTCAACGGCCAATGGTTTAACTTTTATTAAACTGATAACTGTCTTGCTAGGGTTACAGCAGATTCATTAAATAATGACTGCAAACAAAGAAAAACCCTAAAAATCCAACGGGCTGGACCGTAGCCCAATGACAAAGTCCAACTGAAAGTGAAAAAAACATAAAAATGCAAAAAACTGATAGTAAAAAGGCTTTTCGGGCCTTGAAAAATCCGTAACCAGCTAAAAGCTGGTTACAGCGTCGTCGGTCTCCTTTTTACGCACGTTTTGACAGGTCACGGGCTGAAAACGGACTTAGGATGCAAAAGTTATGCCTATTTTACTAAACCCTTCTTCGTCACGCGATCTCGGGCCTCCAGAAACAAGTCAGCCCGTTCTTCAATACTTGGGCCTCCATCAAGTACTTATCATCTTCATCATCACTATCATCATGTTCTTTTGCTTTTAGCACATTATATGTTTGATGGACAAACCCATCAAAGCTAGTCATGATAGCTTTTCCAACATCTACCTTTGCACCAACGGTGTGCAAAAACTTTCTTCCAGCCACTAGTTGAATGTCTCGATCAATAGAAATATCGAGAAGCATAAAATCGGCTAGTATTGTGGTTGTCCCTATTTGACATAAAACTCCAAGCAAACGCCCAAATCCCTCCGCGTAGGAGTGATCAAGCATTTTTATTCGATCAAACCTTGGTTTGACTCTTCCAACATCTAACATTTTGAAGATTCCAAGTGGCATGATATTAACATTCGAACCGGTGTCTACCAAAGCATTGTATGTAGTTTTACCTTCCAACCTTATAGGTAGGACAAAATAACCCGGATCTTCTTTTTCTTTCATTACTTTGTTTTCACGGAGCATTTGGATTGCCACATCCTCATATTCCGAGGTTAATCCATCTTCAATCTTCAACTTATCAAGTAAGACCCCATCGACAATCATTTTATACTTATCACTATATTTTAATGTTTGAATGATTGGTCGATTCATGTTTAACAACATTACTCTTTCTTCAACGTCCTCCCTTAATTCTTCCATGGTTAGTTCTTCTCTAGTTAAGGGTTTATTAATTGTGAGAGAAGGCCCTTCACCATTATAGTTTAATTTGTAAGCATGAGCTATTTTCCTTTGTTTCTTTTGCCTTTCCCCATATTACAAACAAACCTAGGAGTATCAACTCCCTCGTTTTCAATAGGTGCTAATTCATCAAAGTCGAGATTATCAAGTATCTCGCCAATTTCTTCTAAGTCCAAGCTTTCATGCACTTTTGGCCATAAGGTGAGTATGCCACAAGTGATGTCAATTTGTGCATTGGCTTGCTTTAGAAAAGATCTCCCAAATATTGCACACGATGCACAGTCATCTTCTTCCGGATTGACGAAGAAGTCGACGAAAAACAATTCGTCCTTGATCATAACAATGAGCTTCTTATCTATTTCTTTGTCCCTATTACGATACGTTTTGTAGGTTAAGCCAAGCTCCACTACAAGTTCATTGCTAAGAAAACTCTTCTCCATTTCCAAGTCAACTTGCCCATCATAGGCAAATTTACCTTCCACATGAGAAGGCATTGAGTACTTTTCGCTAGGTGTCAAGTCTTCCAAACGATAGAAAGTTAGGACCTTTTGAATCCTATTATCGGTTGTGTCCCTATATTCAGATCCTGTCCATTCTCCATTCGATTCAATCTTATCATTTAGGCTAATATGATCATCTTCTCCCAAGCATAGCCTTCCCAAGCTAGTGTTTGGATCCATCTTAAAACAACAACACATCAAGAGAAACATTAGTATGTTAGTGCCATAAAATTCAATTGACATTTCATATCATGTAGTCTTAAGGCAACTCATTAGTTTTGATGAAAATCTCTTTTTAATTGTGTTATAAGCAAATTCTGCGTACTGTTTTTCCAGTTGTGCGGCGCACTTTTGAGATGTGCGGCGCACTTTTGCCCGATACAGAAAAGCCGACGCACTTTCTGAAATGTGCGGCGCACTTTCTGCAAGAATTTTTTTATTCTTAACTGTATGATCTATATACCAATCAAAACAATGTTATAAGGCTTTTTTCATAATACTTCCTTAACAAGTAGTCAAAATAAGAAATAGTGACCAAATTTTGTAAGATGTTCTCAAGTATTTTGCAAGAAATATCTATTTTTTCACTTCCGCTTGTTTTCTCATTTTCTTGTATTTCAAGGTTGTTAAAAATTCTAGGGGTGTTCAAAAAAACCGAGAAACCGATGAACTGAGCCGAACCGCTCAATCAGAAACCGAAAAAACCCGAAACCGAAGAAACCAAAACCGAAAAAACACCGAAACCGAAAAAACCCGCTTATAACGGTTCGGTTACGGTTTTCATTTTTAGATATCCGTGGTTAACCGAACCGAACCGCACATATTATACATGAAAATTTTTAACTAAATATTCAAGTTATAGTACATGTATTAATTGTATTAGTACCCTACTTTTATTATACAACGATTTTTTTACTCTTAATGTCAACTGTTTTAAACATGTATTTGTAAATTTAATTAATGTGATCGTAGTTTATAAATATCGAATAAATATTTTTTAGTTAATATGTTATTTATGAATATTCTAATGCACGTTTTTGAAGAAAATAATTTTTATATGATTTTTATCTATTTAATGTCGTTGAATTATACGAAAACTACGTTCTATGTTCTAAACCATGTTATTATTTATAAACTAAAACTTTATGAAACTTATATAATGGTTAACCGTGACCCGAACCGTGGGTAACCGCTCATTTCGGGTAACCGTATGTCCGGTTAACCGCCTTGTATGGTTCGGTTACGGATAGTAAATTTAACTAACCGAACCGCGATGGATAGTTAAAATCGTCTAACTAACCGAACCGAACCGACCCGTGAACACCCCTAAAAAATTCCAGAAAAATTAACACAAATCATGATAAATATCAAATAAGACATAACAAAGCAAATTATTCTACCAAAGAGTAAATTAAAGAGAAAATAAAATTTTGAAAGAACATATTTTTAGTTTTTCTTGAAATGCAATATTAACAAACACATAAGCTCTAAAAGCATAAGCACACATAAAGCAATTCTCATGTTTTCAGTAGTAAGTGTTTTAGGATTGTTTCTACCAAAAAATTTCAAATTCGTATCAAATGTGCGGCGCACTTTCTCAAATGTGCGGCGCACTTTCTAACTTTTTCGTTAAAAACTTTTTTAGATTGCCAGAAATCTGTACGGCGATTTATAATTTTTGGTTTTACCAAGTATTTCAGAATGTTTCAAAATAAATAACTAATCAATCCCCGACAGCAGCGCCAAAAACTTGATGTTCGTTTGCAAGTCTTAATTTTTATTCAAGATATTACCACACAAATGACTAGAAACATAAACACGGGAAAGTATACCCTTTCATGTATAGCATAGCTTAATGGTAAAGTCCAGTTCATTCCACGGAATTGTTGTTATCACAATATTAAAACAATTACCTCTAGAGTGTCAAAAGTTCTAAAGATATACTTAACAATTGGTATTAAAGGGTGCATTTGGCTAAGATTATAACCATACGATAGATAGGTAGCAAGGATGAAATATAAGCACATAAACAATGTAAGACAACATACCGATTATTAGTCGTGCATGCAACATCTAATTGATATAACAAGAATCTGGTTAAAGACTTTGTCATACCAACAACATTAAGATTAGTTTATGCTTGATTTCGATAAGTAAGGTAGTACATGAGATTATGCAAGAGTTGGTATATGTTTTAATCCACTAATCGTTACAAAAGTGATTAACAAGATTCATTTATTAGATATTATGAAACTCATCCATTCACATGAGTATTAGTCGATGATCATGGATGAATCCAACATATAACAATGGTCTTACATAGTAACACATAATACATGTGTATCCAAACTACACTTATATTCAAGAACCCAGGGAAAAAGTGCGCCGCATAAAACTAATTGTGCGCCGCACTTTGCCCCAGCAAAGCTAACATTCACATCTAATCATAAGGCTATTAAACCTTAACCAAGTGTACATCACACTACTCTATAATAACAGTAAATAAGATCATTTCAAACATATGTAAATCAAAGTAAAAGATTGACATAATTGAAATAAGAATAATACCACAAGATTATTTCAATAATTGCTTCCAAAGGATTTATAAGTCTTTGAACTTATTACAAATGGCTAGCAATACTTCTGAGTTTCTTGTTCCAGCACCAAAACCATAAACCAACTAAGGTTTACTAACTCTAATGACTATGATCAAGGATTTGGAGAAATCCTTGATTATTGTTTCTCCTAAAAATGGAGTAAGTAAGGAATGAGATATGATTATGCCTGGCCAAGGGTCCTATTTATACTCGAAAATTCATAGGTTAGAAACCCTGGAAGTATATCAAAGGTTCCCCATTATAGCCATGCATAATTGCACTTAATTGTGTAACTGCAGAAAAATGCGCGCCGCACTTATTCATTTGTGCGCCGCACTTCATCAGGTATAAATGTGCGCCGCACTTGCGAGTTCGTGCGCCGTACTTCTTGTTATTCTCCACATTTAGGGTACTTTGAAAGTACGCCGCACTTTGATAAATGTGTGCCGCACTTCTGCTCCTTTTCAGCATAATTTCTTCTTTAGCCCCTTTATTCTTTATTTCTTCATTCTTTTCCTTTACGGTTTCTTTCTTGGCTACAATACAAACAATACCTTTTACAATTCAACACATAATTTATTTATTTACATAGCAAACAAGGACAAATGCATCATTACAAACATGTATAAATGAGACGTTATCAGATCACGAGCTATAGACTATTTAGGACATTGTAACTTGGAGTGACGTCCCTTAGGGGAGATTGTTGGAAATACGTTTTTACGTATTTAGAAAGGATCGGTCACTCCAATAATATATTCAAGTATTGGGCTCGTGATCCAATATGTAAACAATATAGCCCATCAAGCCCACATGTAGGATGGGCTATATATACCCCCTCCTAGCATGCTAGGATGGGTTGGTCATTGGTTGTTCATTCATATTTTACTCAATACATCTTTCTTTCTCTCATTCTCTCCTTTCTCTCTCTAACTTTCTCTCTCTAGTTCTTCATCTCTCTCCCACTATTTAGATCTTAACATCACTTGTACAATCATAAGAAAACGTGGACCTACAATTGATATCAGAGCCATGGTTGATTGATTTGTTCTTGTGTTTGTTTTGATGGATTATGGTGGGTTTTGATTGAATCTAGCTCAAATCTTGAAATTTTTTGCGTCTTTGTTGTTTAGTTTTATTGCCAAATCGACTACATAGATGGGGTAGTGATTTGGGTTCATTGATTTGGTCAAAATCGCAAAAATTTTGGTTATTTGGGTGATTTTCGGGGTATTTTTCGATTAACAGTTAGTTAGATCCGTATTTCAGCATCTGTCGGCTTTTCATTTTTGTACTTTCGTAAGAGGTTTTTCAAAATATTCCGAAAGTCATACCTGGCAATTATTCAAAAGTTGGTGATATCCATTTTATCCTAAAGTTAGTAGTTCATATTCCTCCGAAAGTTAAAACTTTCGTAAGAGGGTTTTTAACAAGTTCCGAAAGTCTTATTTTTTGGGTTTGTTCCGAATGTTTGGCAGATTCACGAAAGTAGCTGTTGATAATTCTACAAAAGTTTAGTTTCTACGAAAGTTTAGTTTCTTTTGGTTTCTGTGAAAGTTTCGTCTCTACGAATGTTTGTTTCTGCGCAAGTTTATTTTCTACGACGGTTTGATTTCTACGAAAGGTGGTTTTCTACAAAACTTGGATTTCTACGAGAGGTGATTTTCTATGAAACTTGGATTTCTACGAAAGAATTCTCATGAAAGTGGGCCATTCACTTGGGCTATAGATTGACAAAAGTGGATTTTCAGCATTTGCGAAAGTTGTTAACGAAAGTGAGTTTAGGTCATAACTGCGAAAGTGAGTTAGAATCTTGAAAACCGCGAACACACTCGAAGACAACCTCATCAGACCCACACTTTCAACAAACATACTCAGACCCACACTTTCAACTGACTCGAACACACACTCATCAGACGAAAACCAAAACTCACTCTCTTCTTTAACAAAGACTCTCGACACTCACACGACAAAAACATAGACAACAAGACTCGAATTACACAAGTCTCGACTTACAAGACTCAATAAACCAACACTCTCGTATCAAAATCACTCGACTCCACAACCAACTTCATCGCCAACTGCCTCGACATACACGACTCGGCTCAACTTGATCCAAACACAAACAACCTCGCACCCATCTTCATCTAAATAAATCATATCCATCTCTCACAACTCGAATTTATAAATCATTCAAAATCTCAGTTTTTCTTTCGTTGGTATGAGACCATTCGAAGATCCATAAGCTCTTCATAATTCGAAAGCATAATCATCATCGATTTATATATCGAAGGAAATCCCTCTTTTAATATTCGAATGAAAAGAGTGGATTATAACAAATCTGTTAAATCCAAGCTTTAATTCGTTTACACACAAAAACAAGTTGCAATTAACCTACCCGAGACCCATACAAGATCTTAAAGTCACATTCACTTGTCCTCGTGCGCTTTGTGAAGATTGACCTTCGATTCAGTAACACAAAGGTTAAAGAGAAAAAGAATGATGGGGTCGGAGATAATGATGTGAGGAGAATTAAAATCACAGGAAGATTGAGATTTGGTGATTGAGGTAATTGTTTTAAAATAATGGTCTCATCAAAATAAGTTTAAGTGATACGATTAATGAGATGAGGAGTAGATTTTTTGGTTGATTAATTGGGTCTTGATTTGATGAGATAGATTGAGATCAGTATTTGAGATTGGAAGCCATAAATGATCACATAAATGAAGTAACGGAGCTTTCTATGTTTTTTTGGGGGGGGCTGCGTTTGTGGGTTTGAAAGGGGCGGAGGAAACAATATAGCAATAGTCAACTGTGAATTTGTGATAAGATTAGGACAAATAATAAGGGCATAGCTTTTTATATACACCTAAATATAACAACATATCAAAGCCACGTTTGTCCTTCTCATTTGTATCTTTTAGCCACATGGGTTCTAAAACAAGTGTATTATTTTTTATTTTTTTTCATGATTGGTGTTATCCAAAAGTTGAGACCAAGTGTAGAGGACACATGCCTAATAGGTTAGAAATGGGATTCAGATTACTTAAATAGGATGGTATAGATTTGACGTGTCTAGTCAACATCCCAAAAACAAGCATACAAAATTGTTAGACAAAGTATTCTAAACGTTTATTAAACATGTCCTTCTTAGTTTATTAATATACATTAAAGGATGTTTCAAAATTGTTAGGTATTGACGTGTCCCTCTTAGTTTATAATCGTTTATTAGGCCATATTTTGGTTAAGGTTGTTTTCCTAAACGTTGTTGATAGTTCTTCTTCTCTCCATGTCCTTTATTAGGCCACGACTATTTTGGTTCACATTATTTTAGTTCTTATTTTTCAAAGAAAACGGAGAAATTTGAAAAGTATTTTGAAAAACTTGAAAATTGAAACGTTGTTCTTGAACGAAAATTAGATCAAAAAGTTCTAGATTCTAAAGCTAAAAAGGATAATCTTTTGAAACAAATTAAGTTTCTAGAATCTAAATTGGCATCCCAAGATAGATTGCTCAAAGAGAATGAGACTCTAAAGGCTCAAGTTCAGGAAAAGGTTTTTGCAATAGCGGTTCTAAAAAACGATTTGAGGAAAACTAAGGGAACTAGTGTGGACACTAAGCTTGAAAAACCATCAATCTTGGGGAAACCGCCTACAAATCAGTTCGTTAGACAACCGTCTGCATTTAGATCCGAGCGACCACAATCCTCGAGACCGCGGTTTGCCTCCCAAGTTGATATGGTTCATCTTTTTATACCAGTCACTCCACTAACTAGGGCCAATGTGACTAAAACAGCTTTTGCAAGACCTAATCACATGATTGCCTCTAGTTTCCCTAGACATAGTCCAAAGAACATGTCTTGAACTAGTTCAAATGACGTTCATCACAAATTTGGTCTAAGGGAAGCTATTCAAAAGACACAAGTAAGAGATAGGAATTTCAAACCTAGTCAGATGCCTTCTAGTTTAGCCAACACTGCTAACCGAAGCATGTCATATCCTAGGAGCATCAATCAATCATCTAGGAATTCTAGATCTTACTCGGACATTAAATATGCTACTTGTAAAACATGTAGGAAATGTGTTTTTAAGGCAAATCATGATTCTTGTGTCAAGAAATTCCTTCATGAGCTGAACTCCCATGCTAGAATTAAATCCAAGTGGCTAGCTAAAATCAAACCCATTGGTAAAGTTTGGCGCCCCACTGGTAGAACTTTCACTCTTGTAGAAAACGAGTGCCCTTTAACTAGGATAGTCACTGATTCTACTAAGACTACTAGGGAGGAAATTGAAAAGGATGATACATCACTTAAGCCTGAACTTAAGATTTTCTATAAACGGAAATGTTTGCCAGCTAAGACAAGTGAATCATCTCCTCAGGTCACCTCTGGCACAAGAAAAGAAAACCGTGAATCCACGCAGGGTTCTAAGATAGATATCGCTAACCCATATAAAAGCATACAAACTTCAACTGAGAATGCTGGTACCAAAGTCAAGGATCAACAAAAACAAATTGGTCCGATCTTTTTACACCGTTCAACTAAGGACACTCTCTGAGTTTGGTTACTGAAGAAGCTGATATCAGAGAAACAAGTGTCTCAGGGGATTTGCAGTTAAGTGCGTGTATATATGGCTCACATTCAAATCACAGTCTGTGACCCGATCTTCAGAGAAAGGGAAGTTTATCTACGCAACGATAACTTACCCTCAAAACGAGAAATTAAATTTTTCTCGGACACGAGCTTACATTAAAACTATTCCAAGGTTTTAAGCTCGTGTATAAGGCTCATCGTTAAATTGCAGACGATGACCCGATCTTCACATAAAGGAAAGTTTATCGTCGATGATAAACTTATCCTAAAAAACGAGAAATTAGTTTTTCTCGGACACGAGCTTACACTAAAACCATTCAAAGGTTTTAAGATCGTGTATAAGGCTCATCGTTAAATGTCAGACGATGACCCCATCTTCACATAACGGAAAGTTTATCGCTGATGATAAACTTATCCTCAAAAAAGAGAAATTAATTTTTCTCGGACACGAGCTTACACTAAAACCATTCAAAGGTTTAAGCTCGTGTATAAGGCTCGTCGTTAAATTTCAGACGATGACCCGATCTTCACATAAAGGAAAGTTTATCGCCGATGATAAACTTATCCTCAAAAACGAGAAATTATTTTTTCTCGGACACGAGCTTACACTAAAACCATTCAAAGGTTTTAAGCTCGTGTATAATGCTCATCGTTAAATTTCAGACGATGACCTGATCCTCACATAAAGGAAAGTTTATCGCCGATGATAAACTTATCCTCAAAAACGAGAAATTAATTTTTCTCGGACACGAGCTTACACTAAAACCATTCAAAGGTTTTAAGCTCGTGTATAAGGCTCATCGTTAAATTTCAGACGATGACCCGATCTTCACATAAAGGAAAGTTTATCGCCGATGATAAACTTATCCTCAAAAACGAGAAATTATTTTTTCTCGGACACGAGCTTACACTAACACCACTCAAAGGTTTTAAGCTCGTGTATAAGGCTCATCGTTAAATTTCAGACGATGACCCGATCTTCACATAAAGGAAAGTTTATCGCCGATGATAAACTTATCCTCAAAAACGAGAAATTAATTTTTCTCGAACACGAGCTTAAACTAAAACCATTCAAAGGTTTTTAGCTCGCGTATAAGGCTCATTGTTAAATGTCAGACGATGACCCGATCTTCAAATAAAGGAAAGTTTATCGCTGATGATAAACTTATCCTCATTAACGAGAATAAATTTTCTCGGACACGAGCTTACATTAAAACTATTCAACGGGTTTAAGCTCGTGTATATGGTTCATTGTTAAATGTCAGACAATGATCCGGTTTTCAAATAAAGGGAAGTTTATCTTGTCAACGATAACTTAACCTCACAACGATAAATTATTTTTTCTCGGGCATGAGCTTATGTTAAAAACATTCAAAGTTTTTAAGTTCATGCACAACGGCTTGCAGTCACATGACAGATTGTAACCCGCGCTTCAAAGAAAGGAAAGTTTATCGCCGATGACAAACTTATCTTCATTAACGATAAATTAAATTTTCTCAGACACGAGCTTACATTAAAACTATTTAAAAGTTTTAAGCTCGTGTAAATGGCGTATAATTATATTTCAGATTATGCCCCGGACCTCAAAGAAAGGAAAGTTTATCGCCGATGATAAACTTATCCTTACAACGAGAAATTAAATTTTCTCGGGCATGAGCTAATATTAAAAACATTCGAAGTTTTTAAGCTCGTGCACAATGACTTACTGTTGTATATCAGACTGTAACTCGGACTTCAATTTTAGGAAAGCTTATCTTTAATGATAACTTATCCTCTTAACAGGAAATTCATCTTTCTCGGTCATGAGCTTTTATTAAGACATTCCAAGTTTTAAGCTCAGAAAGGAAAGTGTATCTTTTAAATAAGACAACTTCTCCTCATAACGAGAAATTCATCTTTCTCGGTCATGAGCTTTATGTTAAAACATTCAAAAGTTTTTCAAGCTCATGAAAACGACTTCTAAGTAAATGTCAACTTAGGACTGGTTCTTCAGTTTAAAGGAAAGTTTATCGCCGATGATAAACTTATCCTCACAACGGGAAGTTTACAACTTCTCGGACTTGAGCTCGTTTTGCAAGATATTCAACATCTTAAGCTCAAGTAATTGGTTTTCAAAACATTGAACACAATTTTACGAGAATTTCTCAAAAGGTTTTTCTAAATCTTTCAAAATTGTGTGTTCAAAAATGTTTTGATAAAAAGAGCATGTCTTCTGGAATCGATAATATTTACGATACTAGAAATGTCATTCAATAATGACACGGGGTTGTAAATAAAGTTCGAGCAGAAGTTCAAATGTTTTAAAACATGCTCAAAATGGCTTGTAGTTATTTCAGACTGCAACCCGTCTTTTACTTTAAAGTCAAGCATTTCACCGAAAAGCTTTGACTTAACAACGGGAATTAAATTTCTCGGGCATGGTGTATTTTATAACCATGTAAGGGATTGTGTTTCCGTAATAACACAATCTAACACGAAAATATGTACGTGTCAGTGCATTTATTTGTTAAAGCAAGAGAAATCTTGTTTTTATGAAGTTATCATCTCCACAATCCGCAGCAATTTACAATTGATATCTACATACTCGACGATGCGACTACTCAAACGGCGACTACAGCTCTTTCAATAGAACACGGGTGAACAATTGAGGGGGAGCAATTGTCCAGCATTCAGAACCTTTGATGCCGAAAGTGACAAGTTCACATATTGGTGTCAAGACAACGATATCAATCGTACACATGGTGTCAAGAGATAACTTTAGACGTGACGAGGCGACCAACATTCGTGAACAAGAACCATGTGATTCTATCATATGATGTTATCCATTATTCAGGTCCAACCTCGTAAATTGCTAATATTGTGAATACATTATCATATATGATCTTTGCACGTGATATATACCTTACACTTGTGTTTAAAAGGTATTTAATTTACGTTTCAAGTACACCCTCATTAATTTGAGGGGGAGATTGTGTAAATCATGAAGATAATTAGATTTGCATTTTTCTTCCCAAATTTTCTTATAATGCTATTAAATCGATTGATATTAAAAACATCGGTTGGGTTAATATTTTTAATATGGGGGAGAAAATGTGATTTAATATAGGAAATGATTAATCACAAATGGTTTGACTTAACGTGATAGCTCATCCTGACATGTGCGAATGTTTTCGAATATCGTGGCATATGTTAAGGGGGAGTAAAATGGATTTGCACATCAAAATGGATTTCATGATGATTTATACTTACCCACAACCCATTTATTTCACGACGATGAAGATTGTGGTGACATACGGATAGTAGGATATGTTAAGTCCAATGATTCTTCTAAAACCGGAGGAATCTTCCCAAGGACATTCCATAGCTAGAAATAGTAGTCCTTAGGAAAGATGGAGAAAGATTATGAACGTAGCTGAATGCCGACCAAGTATTGAAGTTAGCACTGGAACAATCACAACAAGGTGCTAGTTATGACGTATTGGTAAGCATTGAAGGGGTTGAAGAATGAAAAAGAATTGTAAAGATAAAGAGTGTAAAGAAAGTAGCCCTCCTTACAACTTAGGCAGAAACCGGGTCAATTCATATGCTATTGAGATCATTTTTAATGATGCTCGATATTTAAGATAGGCATCATGGACCCAGTGGTGCAATGCACAACCCATCCCAGCTAACTCAAATATCTCTCAAAAGATATTTGTTTTAATCACACGGAGACAATGCATTATCTATTGATTTATTCACTCCGAATAAATTGTGGTGGCACTCCTCTCCAGCCTCCGATCACTAAAATCTAAAATGCACGATCGAGTCTAGAGCCATTTGAGTCATCAAATATCTTATTAGGACACACTTTCATAATTCCTTGGTTCTTCACACACTCTAAAAAGTAAGAAAGATCTTAAGAGTCCTACGCAAAATTTTCATGATCTTGCCTGAACATCCGAGTAATACGAAAGTATTTACAATGAAGATGGAAATCCTTCTTGAGCGAATATCAAAAAGCTCATGGTAGGTGACTTGTGCGATTCTTTATGAATCAAGCTTGTGATAACTGGAAAGCAACAGTGGTTTAATTCTTAACTGAACTTAAACACGTTCCAGGCCTCTACGCAATATCTTAGTGATCTTGCCAGAACACTCAGAGTGACACTCTATAGTGTTCACAGTGATGTGTGGAAATCCTTCTAGTGTTAACCTCAAACAGCACTTGGTAGGTAACTTGCAAGATTCTATACGAATCAAGCTCATGACAACTGGAAAGCAATGATGGTGCGGTTCTTAATTCAATTTCACTTATTCTAGGAACATGAATTGACGGCTTCAAATCATGCGGATATTATTATCTAAATGATTCACTCTTTACGTTCGCATTCAGCTTTGGATGGTCGAGTAAAGAGAACGGGTTTACCCGCGAAATCTTGTAATGGAGGTTCTTAATTGAAACTACATGCCACAAGTACGATATTTTATATCGTCCAACGGTCGTAACCGACCGCAGGTAAAATGCTGCCAAATTAGAATGAAATGCTCAAGGCCATTTCATCCGTGTATATGTTTTGTTGCTAACTGTCTTATGCAGCATAACAAGAAGGTGGCATTGCGGTGTACAATCTAGAAGAAGTCGTCACCACATGCTTATACTGCATACACTTAATACTTCAACAAATTCAAGAAAGTCTGAAAGTCAAGTCTTTCGCTGTATCAAACTCTGAAGCTTTCTAGAATTTATAAAGGTATAAGTATGTGGAACATGAAGTCACGAAGAGGCAAATATCACAAGTGATGAATGCACAAGGTCAAGGCAAGGAAACATGCTCAAGACTAAAGTCAAAGATCACATCAAGCATATTCACAAGAACAAGATCGAAGACTCAAGCATAGTATGCTAGGTTTAAGATTTTGTAAAAATAGTGTGACCTCCCTTAGGGGGAGATTGTTGGAAACACGTTTTTCCAAAGAAAGTCTCGGTCACATCATTGTTAGCATAGATCACGAGCTATAGACTATTTGGGACATTGTAACTTGGAGTGACCTCCCTTAGGGGGAGATTGTTGGAAATACGTTTTTACGTATTTAGAAAGGATCGGTCACTCCAACAATATATTCAAGTATTGGGCTCGTGATCCAATATGTAAACAATATAGCCCATCAAGCCCACATGTAGGGTGGGCTATATATACCCCCTCCTAGCATGTTAGGAAGGGTTGGTAATTAGTTTTTCATTCACATTTTACTCAATACATCTTTCTTTCTCTCATTCTCTCCTTTCTCTCTCTAACTTTCTCTCTCTAGTTCTTCATCTCTCTCCTACTATTTAGATCTTAACAACACTTATAAAATCATAAGAAAACGTGGACCTACAAGAAGCTTATCAAATAACGGTGAACCATATAAAACATTAAGGTCGTTATTTGCCCCCGACACCTCGAAATAAGAATGTCATATCCATAATTGTTGGTCTGTAATAGCCTCGAGCATAATTGTTTGGTATTTCTTATCACGCCTTTTAAATTAACCATGTAAGGCTTTAGGACAATTTTTCTATTCCCAATGCATACAACCTATGCTACCGAGCATACCCGGGAGATTATGCTTCCTACTGTGCAAATCATAAATATGCTCTATATCATCAGCATTAGGCGTTCTAAGATATTTTTCTACATATAATATGTAAATGCATTTGGTAAAGTTTCATAAGCATTCACGTGAACAACCTTCAGCTACTTGCAAGTATTCATCTAGTAAATCGGGTGTTGTACCGTACGCCAACCTAAACGACCCGTTGCATCACGACGTTGTTTAAAGAAATAAAAGTAGGGGGTAGTGGTTGAACATTGTAACTTGTTATATCATGAACTGTTTGTCTAAAAAGTGTAGAACTCATACGATACCTTCAGCGAAATCGATCTTCCGGATACTTTGGCGGAGTTTCAAGGTCACCAAAGTAATCGGCCATAAGTTTTCTTTCCGCATCTTCTCGTTCACGTGGGATGTATGTTCTAACGGACGAACCGGAATTAACCCTATTTTCTTGCTCTTCATCATCTAACATCTCGATTTTTCCCTAATATTGAAGATAGCATGCATAATCTTCCATATCATCTTGATCATAGCTTTCTTAAATCGCGGACAAATTGGAATACCCGTCATTCATATTGAGACACTAGTATATGAATATATTGTAGAAGATGGTATATGTTTTTTGATAGTTAAAAAGAGTATTTATAGTGAAAATAGTTGAAACAATAGGGTATATAAATCCCTCAAACGGTCAAAATTTAGCCCAAAAATATGGTCGTTACCCAACGGCTAGAAATTCAAATATTAAAAAAATTAAAAAAAAACGATAAAGCGAGCCACGGTATGGTTGGCTGCGCCGGGAGCTCGCGCCATAGTCGCAAACTAAACCCCCATATCTTCTCTCTTTACACGGTATGAACAATTTTGTTATTTATGTTTAATGAGTAAAGATCTCACGAACAACTGTTTTACTTATGTTTAATGAGTAAAGATCTGAACAAAATTAAACTAAAATAAAAAGAGTTTAAAAGTGATTAAAACAACAATTTAGATATGCAGGAATTGCATTATATGCATCTCTATTCATTTAGACGCATTTTTGTTTATTTAGATGCACATTTTTTAGTTTCGAAATTCAATTTGATATGTAAATGATGCAAATTGATTTTCATGATTTCAGCGCATGTAAAAGATTAAAAAAAAGAAATTATGAGATGCATTACTCCCTTTATTCAATAAGGGGAATTGGAAAATAGAGAATAAAATACTATATTTGTATGTGAGGGGAGAAATATACTGCCTAATATCATCCGTCGATCTATAAGTGTCAATTTTATCAAACTCATCCTAGCCATTGTTTGCCTTTGTTCCATACCTTTGTTCCTGCAGATCCCATATCGTGGTAAGTTTCAGCCCCTCACATTAATACCCACCTCTCTCTCTCTTAAACCTAACCCACTTGCAATGGTTGTTCCTTCGATTTGATCACACATATTGATTAGTTTGAGCTTGAATTTGATCATCATCCATATTTATCTATTTCAGGTTTATGGTAAGGCGGCGTAGGTGAGGTTAGCTAGGTGCTTCCTCTTGTGGGTGATCAAATTCATTTAGAGATTTAAATGGTTTTAGGCTGCAGCCGGCACAATGTATATTGTTTGATTTCCAAATTAGGGTTTCAGTTTTTTGTTAGATTCGTGATTTTGATTATCTGTTTGAATAATATTTTAATTAAGCGGACATTTACTAATTGCTTCGCTCACTTAATCAAGGTTGCGGTTACACAATCCATGGCGGCGGCGGTGTAGCAAATCTCAAGTTTTAATACCTTTTTTTCTTATAAAAAAGATTCAATTTTTTTGTTTTCATTGTGACACAACATCCGTAGATAGTGGTTATGAATACCAAAGAAATGAATTAGGGTTTGATTTTCAGTTCCTTTTTGTAGTTGATGAATAAGCTGCAAAAAAGAGGAAAGATTGAAGATACATCAATAAGGTTTGTGTTTATTTTCTTATTTTATTAAAATTTGTGTTCTAATGCTTAAATAAAAATTAGGGGTTTCAGATTGATGAGTTGTGTTGTTGATTTTTGATGTTTTTGTTTGAATAAAGGGGTTTCTATCATATGATTGTCTATTTTTTAAGTTTTTCGATGAATGAGTTATTGGGGTTTAAATATTTGATGATTAAATATAGTACCTTTTTTATGAACTAGGTTATGCGGCTTAATTATATGATTTCAAGATAGTGCCTTTTTGAAGCTTTAACATTAAAGATAGAATATTTTTTATATGCTGGATTTTTATTATTATGAGAATTCCTAGAAGGTGTTATTAGCTATTTTTTTATAATCGCTTTGAAATAAGTTGTTTTTCAAGCGTTTTTAGGTGGATGTTTATTTTTTATTGAATTTAATGATGGTCTTTTTGTATTTTGCAGGTCCAGTAGTTGATATGGGAGCTGAGAGGACGTGGTAAAAGGATGATACTTTGTGTGAAAAGAAATTTGAATGTCTTCTGCTTTACCAGGTTTGCCCAAAGACCAATCACAAGGTTCTATAATTTTTTTCGGCGTGATCAGGTACTATTTGTGTCTTTTGGCGGGACCTAAATGGAATGAAGGTGTCGAGAGGGATGTTGACATAATTTAAGGGCTCCATAAATGTGTTTGATATGGTGCAATCTAGGAATGGTAGTCATGGTGGGTTTGTTTTAAAAGCGAATTAGAGGTGTTGATTGATAATGGCAACAACGTATAGTAGCCTACCAGAGTTTACAGTCTAGAGGATCATCATATTTCACAAGTGAGCATAGGTTTGCGTGACTCGATTGTACTCACTTATTGTTGCAAGATATTTGGATTTGATGTCGTTGTTTCAAAATAGTAATTGTGTTTGTACATATTTGATATGGTTGAAGGAGCAGTCGCTGGAAGATATGTGGAACTATGGGGTCACCTTGAATATTCAAGCAAAATAGGAAAAGATTATCTCTTAATATGTTTGCACCATCGATGTCAAATTAAGTGCAACTTATAAATAAAAAGATGTGTTATAAACTTCACATGGTTAATCTTGCTGCAGTAATGGCTAAATTTTTGGGGCAAGGTGCTTGCCGTAATTGGTCAGTGAACATGGCCTGCCCAGACCTGGAAGGAAACATACACACGTAAACCAAACAGTACGTAAAATAATAAAGGATGAAGAGCACCTTCTAGAAGGAATAAGATAAGTATCTCTATTATTTCTTTGCATCTCTACTTTTGATTTTGTTACTTTATTTATCTCTGTTACAAGTTAGGCTTATTCAATTTATGCTAGATTTTCTATTTGAATTAGTGTTCCGTGCTCTATGATTCAGTGGTAAAATTAGCAAACATGTTATGTATAGTAGTTTTTACTAATCTTTATTGGACATAAATATACAGAACCTGTGTCGTTAATTAATAATCAATTTTTTAAAAAAATGAAAAGAGGTTATAACTAGGGGATACTGGCTGCAATTACTCAACGGAGCCCTTTATTTTATATAAAAAAATCTCCAAGGTAAAAACGGGCAGGCATAGGAGGAACTGAATCCGCTTTTCATCAGACAAACCGCTATCCATGAGTCACAGACATATAGGTTGATTAAAGGATAAGTGAAATGCCGTAAAGATATTCCTTATAACATATAAGCATAAAAAGATACTTCGAACAACTATACCCGTTTGAAATATTTACTGTCTAAAAATTTTGACCAATTTAATCCATTAGGGACAAACCCGAGTGTCAAGCACTCAAGCTACTGATAGTATGTCAATCAAAATTGTGATCTTCTAATTCCATATGTTATTGATAATATTTGATATATCAGGAACATCGGTAGCAGTTTCATGTGATACAAACAAGAAGATGAGTAAATCTATGTCGGTACCAACATAGTAAGTGATACACACATTGCACTGTAGTTTGACTTCTTGACAATATGATTTGACATTTGACTTCTTGACAATATAACTTACAAGATAGGAGTATGATTGTTGGAAAAGTAGCTACACACATTGATTGTAGTAAAATACGACCTTTAGGAAAAGGAGCGTAAAAGCGGTAAGTATTAAGTGTACGTTTAGGAAAACGTAAACACTAATGACCCTTATGATATGAAAGTTTGTTTCCCACGGAGGTATATGTGTGTGACTAAGATGTAAATGATTTGAGATTAATATTTGGTTTAGAAGGGGATGAGAAAAGAAGATGACGAAGACGTGAAATTAATACTACGACGACAAAACGTAAAACCGTAATAACTACAAAAATAAAAATTAATTCTAAAAATTACCAAAAATTCACCAAAAATCAAAATAAATAAACTAAGAGTTTACCAATGATCAAAACTTTTTCAAACCTTTTAAATAATTAAATATTCAATTTTTAAATGCTAATTAAAGCCCTAAAAATCAAATAAATTATCAAAAAGCCCAAATAAAGATTTTTCAATTGGTAAACCTCTAAAATGACCTAAAAAGATTAAAAACTATTTTTAGAAAATTTTAAACTAAGAAAAACTATTTAAAATGATTTAAAAACTTATTAAAACTTAAAATAATTATAAAAATTAATCTAAAAGTGACAAAATTATTCTAAAAGTTGCAAAAATCCTATTTTAATGTATTTAAGCTAAGAAAAATGTAAAAAGTTGAAAAATGTGATATTTGAAAAATAATAATAAAATAATATTAAAATAATATTAAAAATCCAAAAATTATAAAAAATTCTAAAAACTTGCAAACTAGTTTATTTAAACCCAAATAATCAGAAAATGAAAGTGAAATGACCAGAATACCCCTATTGGGCCCTCAAATAGGCCAAAACCAAAATTAGTCAACACAAATGGGCTTTTTAGCCCAAAAAGTCAAACTTAGCCCAATTGATTTGGAAAAGCCCTATCTGACTTAAAGTTTGATTCTAAACACAAAACTCTAAAGGCCCAAAAGCTGAAAGTGAGCTTATCACAGCTTATTATGCAAACAGCTTATCCTTATTGGGCTTTTTAGCCCATTAAGCAATAAGCTAATGCCATAAGCTCTAATTTGACACACAACCTTCTTTTGGGATGCTTATGAGATCTGTAAAAAGAAATTTTAAAAAAGCACACTCAATAAGCCAGAAATAAGCAAAGTAATATTTCACTAAAAGACAAAATAGTCGTTTTTGAGAAATAAAGCACCTCAGGACTTGATTCAACTTGCAAAATGTCACAAATGAACTCAATAAGCCAAAACAATCAACAAAATTCCAATAAGCAAAACCAATAAGCCAGAATAAGCCAATAAGCCAGAATAAGCCAATAAGCACTTATGAAAAAGTCAATTAAGTTGGTTTTCTAGTCAAACCCTAAAGTCAACCTACCAAATGCACCAGTATGAACAAATGGGTCAAACAATGAGCACCTATTACAAAATCCAAGTTGTTGCTGGTTAAAATAAGCTATTATAACTTATTGATAAGCTGAAACCCAATTAACACTAGTAGTGGCAACTTTCAGTAGGAACTGGTTCCCACTGCTTTGACTATTTGACCAAGCTTTTTAGAGAGATTTAGTTGGATTCAATTGGAAACAAGGGCACCCTTGTGATCAGTGAATAACAAGGAGTCAATAGCAACAAGAAAATCCAAATATGGTTCACACAATAAGCCAGAAATGATCAAACAGTCACCAGATGATGCACAGACATGGAAAATAAGCAGTAATGCACAAATAAGCAGATTAAGCCTGAATAAGCCAACCAAACTCAACAGGATTCATACACAAGCTATATAAACTATGAATAAGCACAAAAAAACTTATATCAAACACTGAATCAAAGTAAATAACAAGATCAAAGCATAAACAGTTATTGATAAGAACATAAACAACATGCAGACAATTTTGCTGATCTATTTTACACTAGATTCAATTTCAGGCACTTAAATCTCTTCTCCTAGTGTAATTAACTAAGGTTTAGCACTTGTTAGCCCTAGCCTAAGCTTAGATCTAGGTGTCCTCAAAATCCTAGCCAATTTTACCAAGTAACAAAGATTTTATGCCCTTTTTATGAATCAAGGTGTTTCAAACCACAAATATTGCAGCAATATGACCCAGTATACCAGATAAGCATGTACCAACAAATAGCAAAACAAAACTAACACTCAAAACACCACAAATCCAAATCATGCAGTTGACCCAAACACCCCTTGAAAACCTGTTTTCACAAATTTTCGAAGTATTATCCAGTTCTAACCCACAAATCCAGTCAATAACAACTCACAAACATCAAACAACACCAAATGAACAATAATCAACCACCAAATCACAGATTCAAGAACAAACAAGCAGAAATCACAAAATTCAGAAAAATAAGAGAGAATTGAAAAGGGAAGAAGGTGCAAACCTCCAAGACCTACATCCAGGCCCTGGATTGTTTGAGCTTAGGTACTAGCAAAACAACTACCAGCTTCCAAGTACCTACTAAGATGAACAAACAAAGTGATGCACAATAAACTAGTAATTTCCTGATTTTTGAAGCACAAGCCTTATGGATTAAAACCTTGCCTCAAAAATCTTCAAATATCAAAGTGGAACTCAGAATTAGGCTATTCCAACACCAACTTTTAACAAATATCAAAGAGATTTCAAAATTCAGAAAATCAACTTTTATTAATTTAAAAAGGAATTACAAAGATTAATAGCCTAAAACTGGAACAAAAGCTCTCTCACAGGTTGAGGAGTCTATTTATAGGCAAATGCCAAGGCTAGCACTATTCACAAACCCTAGAAGTGAAATTCCTATTCTATCCTTGAGCCTTCTAGACGTTTTCTTGGTGTGAGCTGTCCAAGGTGATCTTGGATGTTCATTTTAGCTTTGGAATGAAGCAAGGACTCTTAGCTGTTGATTTTGCCACGTTGGATTACTTGGAGGTGAAGTTGTCATGTGATTGGTTAAACGAGAATTGGGGGTGGGGTCCATAGTGAGTGGGATTAAGGGTTTTAAGGTTGGGATGTGTTTCTGCACATGTGAATCAAGTGTGTGCAAAGGTAATTTAAAATTACCCCATGTTTAAGTGGAGTAAATTCTGGGTGGTGAAAAAGGTAAACAGTGGTGCATTTGATCCGAAATTGGGGGAAACAAAGTGTTTGGCGCATTTTTGGGTTTGAAAGTTTTAGATTGGCCATTTCAGTCATTGTTCTTTGGTGAAATAGGTATAAAACGTTTTTCAGCCATGAAACTTCATTTCCTTTGTAAATAACTTCCACAACTTGACAATTTTGGCACAAGACTTTTCAAAAAGGTTTAAAAGGATTGTTTTTGCCATTTTGAGATAATTCAAGGGCTGATCTTGGACATTGTTGTTCTTCTAAGGTCTTCAATATAACTTTGACTTCATGAGGGACCATATTTGGCAATTTAGAATTGTTGAGGGACTAAACTTGCCATTTCTTCAAAGTTGAAGGACCATTTGTGTAATTTTGACAAACTTAAGGGACCAAACTTGTAATTATGAATATACAAGGGTTTTAAGTGTCATTTCTTCATTCATTGAGGATCAATCTTGCATGTCTTCAAGTCTTTAAGGGTATTTGTTGGATAAATCATGATCTAGGGCCTGGTTCTTTGTACGGCTTCGTTTCTCGTGTCCGTTTTTCCTTGTTTCTTGTGATCTTTTGTCTTTTTCACGATATCCATACCTAAAATACACAAGTAAACAAACACAAGCATATATATGGTATTTTATGACATTTTTATGCATTTAAAGCCCGAAAAGAACGATGAGATCATGTATAAATGCCATCTCATCACTCCCCCATACTAAGCCATTTCCGTGCCCTCACGCAATGCTAGAATAAAGTATATAAGCATCACCAAAGTTCAATTTTATTAACCTTTATTAAAGAGTAAAAGACTTGCAACATACTATGAAGATGTGTAAAGACATAATGTATGATTTTCATCACGAATGTGACTTTTAGGGTCAAAGAATAGGAACAAGTAAATGTCCCTTAGAGTAAACTTCGTCATCCTTGATTGTCATACATTCCATGCTAAGTGCAAAAACGAGATCATTGTTGGTACAAGTCACAATGCTAACACTACTCATACGACCAAATTGTGTAATACTATTTCTCCCCGCAATCCTAGTTATTATGAAAGGAAATGGGTTACTAGCATTTTTTAACTATTTTTCATGGATCACAAGTGATTCATATTGACTTATTTGAGTAGTTACTAGTCCGAAAGCAAAGTAGAACGATTTAATCGATAGTTAGCCGAAGGACAAAATCTTTTAAAACGGCTTCTCGTGTATCTCCTTAAGTTCATATCTTGGCATAACTCGTTTCACGATTTGAGACCTTTCTCGGACCGATATTTGGCATGTACTTCATACTTCAAATCTTGGGAAGACGTTCTTGAAATTATGGTCTTCTCTTCATATATTTGGAATTTCTTCACTTGACGTTTTTGAGAGATTCTTCATATTTGGACCACGACTTCATCATTTTTCTTCAATCATTACTTTGGATTTTGATATACAACGATCCGCCTCCTTTTCGGACTTGGATATATTTATCCTCATACCTTGTAAGGGTCTTTTCGGATAGACTTTCTCCATGATCTTTAGGGGAGTAATTGCTTTTCGTCGTGTGTCTCGATCCTTCATATTGATTTAGGAATAATGATACTTCACATCATCTTGGATCTTTAGCAACAAAATAGGGCTCCTCGTGCCTTGTTAGGGCCTTTTTGGATGATCACCAATCTTCGCGTCCCGCTTCAATAAGTGATGCCTTGGCTATGAACTATATTCAACCCCGAGCAACTTTTAAACGATCTTGCGCTAGAGGCTAAGTAACCTTTCAAATCGTACGACCTTACTTATTGCAATTATTTTTATTCCTAATGCATTGATCTTATGGGAAGAAAAAGCCACAATTAAAAACATATGAGTTTTTGAAAGAACACTTTCATGTTCTACGTTTAGCATGATCACTTTTCTAACTCTATCATCTCTCGTTCTTCACTATATAAAGACCTCTAATTAAAGAGACTCGTGAATACTTAGCCATGCAAGTCAAAATTAAGCCAAATTTGGATTAGATTTCATTAAGACTATATCAAATCAAAGTTTTGGGTTTTCAAGTCACCTATAGGATCTTGCACTTTCTTGTACTTTTTCAAGTTTAGAGAATGCATTTTATAGTTCCCTTGATAAG
This sequence comes from Glebionis coronaria, assembly GCA_025667525.1. NCBI lineage: Eukaryota > Viridiplantae > Streptophyta > Magnoliopsida > Asterales > Asteraceae > Glebionis > Glebionis coronaria. The sequence goes on along the minus strand of CM046875.1, from coordinate 609,083,637 downwards.
TGACTTTCTAGGATCAATTATAGGAACTTGCGAAAAGTTCTTGTTCTTAACCCGAATGAGCTAAGACTTTCGCGTTTTAAAGCTCCCTATATAAAAGTCTAGCAAAACTTGAATTGAGCGGGTTAAGGAATGTAAATGGCTCCAAATGCCCATCAAGTCAAAAATTATCTCTTATTCTACCCAATGGAAAATATACATTCGTGTCTTAAAAACACTTATGAAAACTAAGAAAATTTTTAAAATTTGGCCATTTTTAGCCTTATTAGCAACAAAAACAAAACATTGAAAGTTGGAAAGCGTAAGGGCGTAGCAAAGCAAGTAACTATTCACCCCCATACTAAAAGTAAACATTGTCCTCAATGTTTCGAGTCTAAAGGTGGAGCACCCCCATACTAGAGACGAAGAGTCGAATGCTTAGGATCTAGCATGGAAAGGGTGATCAACAATATATCTAAAGCCGTTTATTAAGTATGCTAAAAGATAATTGTTAGAACAATAAAGGATATGTCATGGATTCGTGAAAAACTTCTTCAAGCAAACGATGGAGGCTCACGTAAACGAACACAAGAGTCTTCAATCGTAAATGATGATGATGATCTAGATAACACAGTCACAAACAACCACGAGACAACGAGTTGGAAGGGTACAAGTCCCCTTATTAGTGAATAGAAAGCATAAAAGGATAAGAATGGGATCTCCCCCACGAGGCACCTCGTTTTTGATTACCGAGTCATGAGCTCGACTCGATCCCCTCAATGCTAATTATCATTGGGGAAAGTGACTTGGTCGAGGGCAACCATTGAAGGAATTTCCCCACCAAAGTAGTGCTTAAGCCAATGTCCATTCAACTTGAAGTTAGGACCATCATCTTGAGCTAGCTCGATGGTCCCATAAGGAAACACTTGTGTAATGGTGAACGGACCCGACCAACGAGATTTCAATTTCCCGGAAAATATCTTAAGTCGAGAGTTAAAAAGTAACACTTGATCACCAATGTTAAAAACCCGTTTTTTAATCTTTGAATCATGAAACTTTTTAGTCTTTTCTTTAAAAATTAGTGAATTTTTATAAGAATTGTCTCTTAATTCATCCAATTCATTCAATTGTATTTTCTGGTGATCTCCCACGGTCTTCAAGTCAAAGTTTGCATGCTTAAGGGCCCAATATGCCTTGTGCTCCAATTCAATGGGCAAATGACAATTCTTCCCATAGACTAACTTATAAGGAGTGCAACCGATAGGTGTCTTATAAGCGGTCCTAAAGGCCCATAAAGCGGCATCGAGTTTGTCGGACCATGAAGCACGGTTTTCTCCAATCGACCTTTCTAAAATCCTCTTCAAAGCTCGGTTCGAAACCTCGACTTGCCCACTCGTTTGCGGGTGATAAGCCGTAGAAAGACGACGAGTAACTCCATATTTCTTTAAGACCTTTTCGAATTGGTCATTACAAAAATGGGTTCCACGATCGCTTATAATAGCACGAGGGGTTCCAAACCGAGAGAATAATTGCTTCAAAAACTTCACTACCACACGAGCATCATTAGTAGGCAAAGCCTTAGCTTCCACCCACTTAGAAAGGTAGTCCACCGCGATGAGGATATATTTGTTTCCATGAGACGATGGGAACGGCCCCATAAAGTCTATTCCCCATATGTCGAAAATCTCACACACTTTAATTATGTTTTGCCGCATTTCATCACGTTGAGACGATTTTCCTTGACGTTGGCACGAATCACACGACATCACAAGTGCGTGTGCATCACGATAGATAGAAGGCCAAAAGAAGCCGGCATCGAACACTTTCTTAGCCGTGAGATTAGCACCGTGGTGACCACCCGTGGGTCCCTCGTGACAAGCTCTAAGGATATTAGAAGCTTCGGCACCAAAAACACAACGCCGAACGAGTTGATCCGCACAAACCCGAAGGAGATAAGGGTCGTCCCAAAAATAGAACTTGACGTCACGAAAGAATTTTCACTTTTGTTGTGTCGTCATACCCTTGATTATGAAATTGCCCGCATGGTAATTTGCAATGTCGGCAAACCATGAGGTGGTGTCTTTAGAATTCACTACACCGAGAGTCTCGAGAGGAATGTTTCGTTGATTTCCTTGTTCTCGAAAACATCTTTGTGAGGATCTTCTAGACGAGAGAGATGATCGGCCGCTAGATTCTCGGCTCCTTTTTTGTCAAGCACGGTGACATCAAATTCTTGGAGGAGTAGCATCCAACGACGCAATCTCGGCTTAGCATCTTGCTTAGCTAAGAGATACTTGATAGCCGAATGGTCGGTATACACGATGCTTTTAGTTAAGACGAGATAAGGTCGAAATTTCTCAAAAGCATAGACCACGGCAAGGAATTCCTTTTCCGTTGTGGTGTACTTTAATTGAGCCTCGATCATCATCTTACTAGCATAATGGATAGGACGGAAATGTTTGTCATAACGTTGCCCTAAGACGGCCCCTATAGCATAATCACTTGCATCGCACATGATTTCAAAGGGTAATTCCCAATTAGGAGCAACAAGAATGGGAGCTTCGGTAAGTTTCCTCTTAAGAGTTTCGAAAGCTCTAACACAATCCTCATTGAAATAAAAGGAGCATCCTTCTCGAGAAGGTGTGTCATAGGTCGAGAGATTTTCGAAAAGTCCTTGATGAAACAACGATAAAAGCCCGCATGGCCTAGGAAACTCCTAACTCCCTTAACGGTTTTGGGATGAGGTAACTTGGCGATGACGTCTACCTTAGATTGATCGACCTCAATCCCCGCTTTCGACACCTTATGTCCTAAGACGATTCCTTGTTTACACATAAAATGACATTTTTCCCAATTAAGCACAAGATTGGTTTCTTCACAACTTTTTAACATTTGCTCAAGATTAGATAAACACGACGTGAACGAATTGCCAAACACCGAGAATTCATCCATAAACACTTCCATCGACTTCTCGATCATATCGTGAAAAATCGCCATCATACACCGTTGAAACGTACCCGGTGCATTACAAAGTCCGAAAGGCATCCTACGATAAGCGAACGTTCCATAAGGACACGTAAACGTAGTCTTCTCTTGATCACGAGGGTCGATAGGGATTTGAAAGTAACCGGAAAAACCATCTAAAAAGCAATAGAATTCATTTCCCGTGAGTCGCTCCAACATTTGATCCATGAAGGGCAAAGGAAAGTGGTATTTACGTGTGGCATCATTTAACTTTCGGTAGTCAATACACACCCTCCAACCGGTCACAACACGAGTGGGAATTAACTCGTTGTTCTCATTGGGCACAACGGTCATTCCTCCCTTTTTAGGGACATAATGGATTGGGCTCACCCATGGGCTATCGGAGATGGGATAAATCATTCCCGCGTCAAGGAGTTTAAGGACCTCCTTTTTAATGACATCGTGAATTTTGGGATTCACCCTTCTTTGACTTTGAATTGTGGGTTTGTAGTCCTCCTCCATTAAAATCTTGTGAGTATAAAATTTTGTGTCAATACCCTTAATGTCGGAAATTTTCCACGCAATTGCCCCTTTATGAGCTTTAAGAACTTTCAAGAGCTCGGTTTTTTCATCATTAGCAAGACCTCTTGCAATAATAACCGGAAACTTGTCATCACCTTCCAAAAATGCGTATTCAAGGTGAGAAGGAAGATCTTTCAATTCAAGGATAGGCGGTTCCTCGATTGAAGATTTTGGTTCAACACTCATAACTTCCATCGGCGAAAGAAATGGTGGAATAGAAGTATCATCACTAATCAACACCTCATCTTCATTGTCGATTTCATTTGAAGTGAGATCGCCTCCTTGGAATGGAGTGAGATTTGGTGTAGAATTAGCAAGAATCGGATCCAAAATAGTGGGATTGCCACTTGACGAGCTATCAGAAAAACCTAACACTTCTTGTGAAAAATCATCGCAAACCACATCAATGATGTCAATGTGATTGATGGTGACGATTGCATAAACATGAGAAGGTTTCGAGTTTTGAGTAGCGTTTATAAAAAGTTCCTCTTCGTTGAATCTCAAAGTGATAGTTCTTGCATGAACGTCGATAAGCGATCTCGAGGTGTCTAAAAACTAACGACCTAAAATTAGAGGAACTTGAGGATCCGCGGGGATGTCAACTACTATGAAATCAACGGGATAGTAGAACTTCCCCACTTTCACGAAAACATCTTCGGCTACTCCACATGCTAAAATCGTAGAATGATCGGCCATCTCGATAGACATGTTCGAAGGAATAAGAGCCGGAAGCGAAAGCGATTTCTAAATGGAAATGGCATCAAACTAATGCTCGCACCAAGATCGGCCAAGGCGAGGCATTCTTTCATATCTTGTATGTCACAAGGAATGAGAAACTTTCCAGGGTCACCAACTTTTTCCGGTATGCGGTTAAGATAAACTGAAGAACAATTAGCAAGCTTTGAAAGCTTTTCCTTATCGTTCATCATACTTTTAAAAGTGGAAGCGAAACGAGGCATATACAACAACGCGTCGGCTAAACTCACATCAAAATGCACTTGTTGAAACATTTTTATAAAAAGCTTGATTTGTTGTTTGTTATGTTCTTGCAATTTCTCTTTGTTTCGTCTCGAAGGGTAAGGTAAGGGTGGTGTGGGTTGGACATTAGGCAACGGCCTTGGAATCTCGGGTTCCACAATTGGTATTGGTTCAACCGTAGGTGTGGTTTGAGCGGTACTTCGTGGGATTGTAATGTGCTCCTTTTCGACCATCACCTCGGGTTCTTTCTCGATTTCCTTCTCCGTAGAAGTACTTGGACGAGAGATTGGTTCCTTGAATGTTTTACCACTTCGTGTAGTAATAACCTTCATTTCTCCCTTCGTGTTTGCAATGGTATCACTAGGAAGACCACCCGAGGAAGAGGGTTTACACATGATTGCTTCAAACATCTTAGCCATTCGGTCCTCAAATTTTGATTGCCTAGCATCCGCTTTTAACAACTCTTGCTTAATCTCATGTTGTCCTAATTCCATCTTTTGTTGATTTTGTTGAAGACGTTGGACATTTCCTTCCATTTTATTTGCATGAGTTTTAAGTTCATTAGCAAGTTCATTTATAAGCTCGTTTTTCAACTCGGATCTTAAGCTAATCATCTCACGTTGCATGTTATCAAATTTAGCATCATTTGCTTTAGCATAATCCAAAAATTCTCCTTGAAGATTTTTAGTGTGAGCATTTTGAAAACCTTGTGTAGTATTTTGAAAATCACGGTTTTGGTTTTGATTAGTCACTTGTCCATTCCCACTTTGATAATTCCCTTTGTTGTAGTTACGTGAATTGCCTTGGTAATTACCACCTTGGTTGTTGTTTCGATAGTTATTAGCATTTTGATTTGGTGGAGCTTGATTTGGGCGGGAACCTTGGCCGTTTTGGTTATAAGTTCCCGTTGCTACATAAGCACTCGAAGTGTTACCATCCGCGGTAATGCACTCGGAAAGATCATGAGCTCCACCACACGACAAACAACTCTTAGCAACCGCTTTAACCGAAGCGGAATTTGAAGCTTCTTGAGCTTTCCAATGGGACATAAGATTAGCAAATCTATCAAAAAACCGATTTTCCTCATTAGCTTCATCATGTAAGGCATTAATGCTACGAGACGATGACGACGATGACGAACCCAAATTGGCAACACTCGGTGTGTTACGAGGGCTATAAACCTTAGATCTATTCTCGATAATCTTTAAAGCTTCATCGGTCGTTTTGCACAAAAAATTACCACCCGATGCGGCATTCAAGTAATCTCGTTCATGATCATTAAGCCCATTATAAAAAGTATCAATTTGATGCAATTCCGAAAAATCATGGTGTGGACATTCATGTAACATTTCTTTAAAGCGTTTCCATGCCATTGAAAAACTTTCATTATTTCTTTGCACAAATCGTGAAATCTCATTTTTCAAATGTGTTGTTTTAGATGGTGGAAAAAACTTGTTCACAAACTTAGAAACGAGATCACCCCATGTCAAAATTGAATTTGGCGGTTCTTTCTCAAGCCAAATTTTTGCGGGTCCATCTAACGAGTATGGAAACAACATCATCTTAATGGCGTCATGTGGAACATCCTTAAACTTGCTAGTAGCGGTGAGACGATTAAAATTCCTAATGTGATAATGCGGGTTGTCTTTCTCATGACCTCTAAACTTATTAGCTTGCAACATCGACATTAAACCCGTCTTAATCTCGAAATTCTCCGCAAGGATAGCGGGAACAATAATGGCCTCTCCAAAACCCTCGGTGGGTGCTTGTAGCAACTCCATCATAGTACGATTAGCCATGACGACTTCTTGTTCTACAATAGGTTCAACAATTGGAGGTTGTTCTTCAATCAACGTCTCTTGATTGGCTTGCTTTTGAAGACATTTACGAGCTCGTTTTGCTTGATTACGAGTGATCATAAACTTCACGAAGAATGGGAGGTGAGCAAAGAAGATTCTTTTTGGGTGTTTTGTGAATTTTGAATTTTTTTTTGTGTTTTTTATTGTTTTTAATTTTTTTTGGATTTTGGTGTATCTTCGTAGACAACTATCTACAAAATCTCTCCTCGAATCAAACTCTTGATTAAAGAAGCCTCAAAGGAATGAAAACGATCACGTGGAGTGAACGCCTTCGAATGACTTTAGAACTTTGGTGAAAACCAAATTGTTCAAGAGGGTTTAATCACAAAGAAACCAAGCAAATATATTATACGTAATAATACTTTGGGCGGCAAAACCCTCGATTAGCCTTCAATCTCAAAGTACTCACAAGCAAGCGGGGAAACGAGGCGGCGCGAAGCACTTAAGAGCCTTTTTCCTTAGGGTATATTTTATAATACCCGCCTTATACCCACCTTATAGTTCGTATTTTTCAAAATCGAGCTTCACGAAAGTATTTATCTATTTTTGCCTTTTTCTTTTTGTTTGAGATTTGAATACAATAATTAGGAGATCAAATCCCAATTAAGGTTGTATTTTCACACTTTTGGAGATATTGTTTATTTGTTGTGATACTTAATACAATATAGTAATAATAATTTCACAAGAAAAACCAAGAAAACCGATAATACGTATTAGTAGATTTCTACTAATACAAATACTATATATGGTTAATATTAAAAACAACAATGCAAATTAATCACGACATTCCTTCCCGGCAGCGGCGCCAAAATGATTGTAGTAAATACGACCTTTAGGAAAAGGAGCGTAAAAGCGGTAAGTATTAAGTGTACGTTTAGGAAAACGTAAACACTAATGACCCTTATGATATGAAAGTTTGTTTCCCACGGAGGTATATGTGTGTGACTAAGATGTAAATGATTTGAGATTAATATTTGGTTTAGAAGGGGATGAGAAAAGAAGATGACGAAGACGTGAAATTAATACTACGACGACAAAACGTAAAACCGTAATAACTACAAAAATAAAAATTAATTCTAAAAATTACCAAAAATTCACCAAAAATCAAAATAAATAAACTAAGAGTTTACCAATGATCAAAACTTTTTCAAACCTTTTAAATAATTAAATATTCAATTTTTAAATGCTAATTAAAGCCCTAAAAATCAAATAAATTATCAAAAAGCCCAAATAAAGATTTTTCAATTGGTAAACCTCTAAAATGACCTAAAAAGATTAAAAACTATTTTTAGAAAATTTTAAACTAAGAAAAACTATTTAAAATGATTTAAAAACTTATTAAAACTTAAAATAATTATAAAAATTAATCTAAAAGTGACAAAATTATTCTAAAAGTTGCAAAAATCCTATTTTAATGTATTTAAGCTAAGAAAAATGTAAAAAGTTGAAAAATGTGATATTTGAAAAATAATAATAAAATAATATTAAAATCATATTAAAAATCCAAAAATTATAAAAAAATTCTAAAAACTTGCAAACTAGTTTATTTAACCCTAAATAATCAGAAAATGAAAGTGAAATGACCAAAATACCCCTATTGGGCCCTCAAATGGGCCAAAACCAAAATCAGTCAACACAAATGGGCTTTTTAGCCCAAAAAGTCAAACTTGGCCCAATTGATTTGGAAAAGCCCTATCTGACTTAAAATTTGATTCTAAACACAAAACTCTAAAGGCCCAAAAGCTGAAAGTGAGCTTATCACAGCTTATTATGCAAATAGCTTATCCTTATTGGGCTTTTTAGCCCATTAAGCAATAAGCTAATGCCATAAGCTCTAATTTGACACACAACCTTCTTTTGGGATGCTTATGAGATCTGTAAAAAGAAATTATAAAAAGCACACTCAATAAGCCAGAAATAAGCAAAGTAATATTTCACTAAAAGACAAAATAGTCGTTTTTGATAAATAAGGCACCTCAGGACTTGATTCAACTTGCAAAATGTCACAAATGAACTCAATAAGCAAAATAATCAACAAAATTCCAATAAGCAAAACCAATAAGCCAGAATAAGCCAATAAGCACTTATGAAAAAGTCAATTAAGTTGGTTTTCTAGTCAAACCCTAAAGTCAACCTACCAAATGCTCCAGTATGAACAAAAGGGTCAAATAATGAATACCTATTACAAAATCCAAGTTGTTGCTAGTTAAAATAAGCTATTATAGCTTATTGATAAGCTGAAACCCAATTAACACTAGCAGTGGCAACTTTCAGTAGGAACTGGTTCCCACTGCTTTGACTATTTGACCAAGCTTTTTAGAGACATTTAGTTGGATTCAATTGGAAACAAGGGCACCCTTGTGATCAGTGAATCACAAGGAGTCAATAGCAACAAGAAAATCCAAATATGGTTCACACAATAAGCCAAAAATGATCAAACAGTCACCAGATGATGCACAGACATGGAAAATAAGCAGTAATGCACAAATAAGCAGATTAAGCCTGAATAAGCCAACCAAACTCAGCAGGATGCATACACAAGCTATATAAACTATGAATAAGCACAAACAAACTTATATCAAACACTGAATCAAAGTAAATAACAAGATCAAAGCATAAACAGTTACTGATAAGAACATGAACAACATGCAGACAATTTTGCTGATCTATTTGACACTAGATTCAATTTCGGGCACTTAAATCTCTTCTCCTAGTGTAATTAACTAAGGTTTAGCACTTGTTAGCCCTAGCCTAAGCTTAGATCTAGGTGTCCTCAAAATCCTAGCCAATTTTACCAAGTAACAAAGATTTTATGCCCTTTTTATGAATCAAGGTGTTTCAAACCACAAATATTGCAGCAATATGACCCAGTATACCAGATAAGCATGTACCAACAAATAGCAAAACAAAACTAACACTCAAAACACCACAAATCCAAATCATGCAGTTGACCCAAACACCCCTTGAAAACCTGTTTTCACAAATTTTCGAAGTATTATCCAGTTCTAACCCACAAATCCAGTCAATAACAACTCACAAACATCAAACAACACCAAATGAACAATAATCAACCACCATATCACAGATTCAAGAACAAACAAGCAGAAATCACAAAATTCAGAAAAATAAGAGAGAAATTGAAAAGGGAAGAAGGTGCAAACCTCCAAGACCTACATCCAGGCCCTGGATTGTTTGAGCTTAGGTACTAGCAAAACAAGTACCAGCTTCCAAGTACCTGCTAAAATGAACAAACAAAGTGATGCACAATAAACTAGTAATTTCCTGATTTTTGAAGCACAAGCCTTATGGATTAAAACCTTGCCTCAAAAATCTTCAAATATAAAAGTGGAACTCAGAATTAGGCTATTCCAACACCAACTTTTAACAAATATCAAAGAGATTTCAAAATTCAGAAAATCAACTTTTATTAATTTAAAAAGGAATTACGAAGATTATTAGCCTAAAACTGGAACAAAATCTCTCTCACAGGTTGAGGAGTCTATTTATAGGCAAATGTCAAGGCTAGCACTATTCACAAACCCTAGAAGTGAAATTCCTATTCTATCCTTGAGCCTTCTAGACGTTTTCTTGGTGTGAGCTGTCCAAAGTGATCTTGGATGTTCATTTTAGCTTTGGAATGAAGCAAGGACTCTCAGCTGTTGATTTTGCCATGTTGGATTACTTGGAGGTGAAGTTGTCATGTGATTGGTTAAACGAGAATTGGGGGTGGGGTCCATAGTGAGTGGGATTAAGGGTTTTAAGGTTGGGATGTGTTTCTGCACATGTGAATCAAGTGTGTGCAAAGGTAATTGAAAATTACCCCATGTTTAAGTGGAGTAAATTCTGGGTGGTGAAAAAGGTAAACAGTGGTGCATTTGATCCGAAATTGGGGGAAACAAAGTGTTTGGCGCATTTTTGGGTTTGAAAGTTTCAGATTGGCCATTTCAGTCCTTGTTCTTTGGTGAAATAGGTATAAAACATTTTTCAGCCATGAAACTTCATTTCCTTTGTAAATAACTTCCATAACTTGACAATTTTGGCACAAGACTTTTCAAAAAGGTTTAAAAGGATTGTTTTTGCCATTTTGAGATAATTCAAGGGCTGATCTCGGACATTGTTGTTCTTTAAAGGTCTTCAATATAACTTTGACTTCATGAGGGACCATATTTGGCAATTTAGAGTTGTTGAGGGACTAAACTTGCCATTTCTTCAAAGTTGAAGGACCATTTGTGTAATTTTGACAAACTTAAGGGACCAAACTTGTAATTATGAATATACAAGGGTTTTAAGTGTCATTTCTTCATTCATTGAGGATCAATCTTGCATGTCTTCAAGTCTTCAAGGGTATTTGTTGGATAAATCATGATCTAGGGCCCGGTTCTTTGTACAGCTTCGTTTCTCGTGTCCGTTTTTCCTTGTTTCTTGTGATCTTTTGTCCTTTTCATGATATCCATACCTAAAATATAGAAGTAAACAAACACAAGCATATATATGGTATTTTATGACATTTTTATGCATTTAAAGCCCGAAAAGAACGATGAGATCATGTATAAATGCCATCTCATCACACATCATAGATGAAGGTTCTCCTTTATCAAAACTGGTAAACGAAAATCATAATCTTTTAGTTTGGTCTAATAATGCTTTGAACTATGTTATGTATTATAATTATACTAAATCCCCCTACAAAACTTTATACAACTGTAATTTAAGATGTAGTAAATAGTAGAAAAAGATCTTAAGCTAAAGAAGTCATTTGTGGTTTGGTTAATATCTAGTGGATGTGTAGCAACTAGACACGGACGTATAACATCTAGATGCAAATGCAATAGCTCTTCAAACACAACATATAAATTAATGTAATCGTTTTTTAAACTCGACAGGTTTTAGATATTGAGGCCATTTGGTTGCTGCAACAAGAGCGTTTGGCACTTGCTGCAACAAGAGCGTTTGGCACTGACCTCAACGATGTCGAATTGAACAAACAGTGGTGAAGGCTTGGTTGGCTTAATGGAAGTTTGTCATATTATTGTATTACGGGAGGTTGTCAAATCATTGTATTATCTATAGTGCCTATTATTCGGAAATGGAGTGATTAAGGAACAAAGATATTGTTTGTTAACACAATTTCATTTTAGACGCGTATAGATTTTCGTACACAAACAACCCGTGACGAAGTGCGGGTTTAAATTCTCGTCTATTTAAAAGGTAGAAAACACATTATTATGCATTATAGCGCATCTAAGATTATAAAGGTACATTTAATTTAGCTCGATCTCGAATATACGGTTATAATTACATCTTATTTTTTTATTTGATCTTAACTTTATATTTAATAATGTTGGCTTATTATTATTGATTTCTTGATTATTAATTTTATTATACTAATTGTTAATGATGTAATAAATAATAATAAACGTGAACGAGTTTGATAAGCTTTCCCTTCCGTCTACAATGTATATCCTGATAAGTTCATAAATGCTTCATAAGAAACGAGTATGGTTTGAAGAACATCGTGTCCGGTTAGCGTGCCTTGTAAGATCCCTAATAGAGATCGAGTTATGTTTATAAAGGATTCTTCATTGTAGGGTTTGAGTTGATTGTCTAAAAACTGAACATTTTAAATTATCATGTCAGTTATATCAACTCTAATATGTTTATTTATAACTCGAACATGACTCATTTAACCCGTATATATACTTGTTTCGACGAGTTAAATAAGTTAAACGAATTTTTGGTTGGCCCATTAAGTTGACAAATTACACAAGATAAACATGTTAAACAGGTTTGTGGATAGACCCGATTAACCCCACATAAAATAAAATACTAGCATTGTGTCCGCGCAATGTGACGGTGAGTATTTGGTGAAGATTTTTTAAGCGAACAAATATTACTATATTACCTATCAAGTTCGCATTCGCATTAATTTAAAATGGTAAAAAGTTTAAAATCAAAATAAACCTGCTAAAAATGTAACAAAAAACTAAAATTTAATAAAATTTATCGAAATGAATATATAATTAAAAAGCACAAATTTTAAAAAAAAGTAACTTTAAATTATGAAAAAATAAATAAATATTTTAATTTATAAAATAAAAATTATTATTTTAATAAACTGTCACGAAAAATCATGACTTATTCCACAAAAGGTGGAGATTGGCGGGAACACCTTAACCCCAGGTGCCTTTTAGCACCAGCCATTGTCTACCCCACAAGGAATAGCTCCGACAACTCTCCCGGCCCAGAGGAGCAACACCTCCTCGATCTCTTATTCCACAAAGTCTCTAAAGTGCGCCCATAGGTTTTGCGGAGGCGGGTACCTATTTGAAAAAAATGCCAACGATGGGAATTGAACTTGGGTCATTTGACTCAAGTACAAGAGCTCCACGCATAGGACTAATGCTCCAATGATAATGATGACTTATGATACGAGAAAAATATCTAACAATTTATTTTATATAAAAAATAAAAAAAATCTAAAAATTTAACTTTACAAAAGTTTGTTACAAAATTTTTAAATATTTTATAATATAATAAGACAAAATAAATATTTTTAATTAATTTTTTTAACAATTAAGAGACCTATGGCTTAATTTATTCTTAAGTTGACTTGTTTAATAAACAACTCATATGATCAACTTAAATCGATCCAAAATCTGCCAAACTCAACTCGAATTTATTAGTTTTTTTATCACTTCCAAGTAGGTGATGAGACTGCTTTTATACATAGTCTCATCGTCCAAAACGACCTTAAAATGCCATAAATATCATGAAAAAGGCCAAATATATGCTTGTGTTTGTTACATGTGTATTTTAGGTACGGATATTGAGAAAATGACAAAAGATCACAAGAAACAAGCAAAAACGAACACGGGAAACGAAGCCGCACAATGAACCAAGCCCTAATGGTGATTTTCCAAGAATAACCCTTGAAGATTTGAATATTATATAAGAAGGGTCCTCCAATATTGAAGAATTGACACTTTAAACCCTTTTTTATTCTAATTACAAGATTGGTCCTTAAAGTTTGTCAAATTTACAAAAAGGGCCCTCCACTTTGAAGAATTGGCAAGAGTGGTCCCTCAAAAATTAAGACTTGTCATTGTTAGTCCTCCAAGAAGTCAACAAAACAAGTCAAGACCATAAAGTTCGAAGAAAATGCCAAAAAAACCCTTCAAGAATCATGAATTGGCAAGAAATACACCTGAAAATACTTTACAAAACTATTTGGGGCAAAAGTGTGAAAACTGAAACTTCATTAACAAAGGAATTCAGTTTTTATGCTATTTAACACAAAGTGAAAGGAATGGAAGAAACAAGGGACCAAAGCTGGCAGACACGAATACTTACCTAGACCACTCACACCTCACCACGTGTCCCACTCAATCAATTCAACCAATCACATACCACCAATCCTCCACCTCACCAATCCATTCACCAGCCGTTTATAACTAATTTATTAATTAGTTTAATTACGCGCTAAACACAACTTTTGAACCCAAAATGGATTAAACAGCTTGTTCTTCATGTTCTTGATGAAATTGGGTTTTCCCTAATTACTATGAATTAAGCCACCATCTTTTCTAGATTATTGATTAATGGCCTTTTAATCACATCCCACCTTTTAAACTTGGTGCCACATCACTACCCAAGTCACATGAATGGTCCCCTGCTACAAAGGTTGAGGAAACTGCCAAAACATGCCAGCCATCCAACGAATTGCATCCAACTTCATATCTAAGCTTCATTGTAAGCCCTTGATCACATTCCAACAGCTCACATGTCCACAAACTGCCAAAGAAACATCACATGATTCCAAGTTTTCAAACTTCACAAGGGGCATTTCAGGGACTTTACAGCATTAGGGTTTACGCTTTTATGCTTTCTAGATACTCATTGTAGCCTATATAAAGGCATTAGGGTTTCACTTTGAGCCTTGCTCTTGGTTTTCCTTTGGTCAACATTTCTGTAAATCCTTGTTCAACGTTAATGAAAAGTGTTTGAAATTGTGTGACGAATTCCAAGTGCCAACTTATTTTATGCTTGTTTATGTTTCATGTTTATGAATTTGAAGTTTCAAAACCTGTTTTTAAACATTGTGCAAGAAATTACATAATTTTCCAAATCTTGATATTTTGCTAAGTTCTTGGTTCAAACCCTTGAATTTTTGGATTGCAAGTGATTACAGCACCCTGATAAGAAGATTATCAAGGTGTTGTAAGCTTGTGGTTTGGGGATAATCAAGGAGTGGGAACAAGGTTGCATTAATCAATGATTTTTCATCTTTCTGTTTTTCATATTTGTGCTCTAACCTTGTTTAATCTTAGCATCCTTGTTAGGGAAGCTTGTTCCTTGTTTTGCTAGGCACATCAGCTCAAAATTCGTAAGTGTGGATGTACATTCATGAGGTTTGAGTCCTTTTCTCAAAAATTTGATAAAATACTTGATTTTTATGAATTTGTGATATGCTGTTGTTCTTGTTGTTTTTGTGGCTTAAAAGTGCTTGATACTGCATAATATAGTTGTTATTGTGTTAGATTGGGCTTGGGTAACATTAAATCACACTTTTACTTTGTTAATCTTGGATTGAAAAAAGTTAAGGGGTGTTTGGGTTAACTTGTTTAAGTTCACAAAGTGTTTTTGAGTTATTGTTTGTTGTTCATTTGTGCTGGTATCTGTTATATACTTGGTTGAGTGTTATTTGCTGCAAGTTCTTGGCTTTTAAACATTAAAATCTTGATTGTGCTATAAAAATTGGAAATCTGCTTGTTTTGACCTAAGACTTTGGAAACACTTAGTTTGTATGCATGCTTAGGGATAACAAGTGATTAAACAAAGTTTATATAACCTGTTAAGAAGATTTGAGTGTTTGAAATTGGATTTGTTGTCAAGTATATCAGCAAAGTATCAAAACTGCTTGTTCTTTGATCATCAGTAACATTCATTGGCTTGAATTTTAATCTAAACTTTGAATCAGTGCATGAAACCTGTTTAGTTATGTTCATTTGAATTATTTATAGCTTGTGTATGCATTTGGTGAAGTTTGGCTGGCTTATTCTTGCTAAAAGTGCTTATTGAGTTCATAACAGCTATTGTTCATGTCTGATGTATAACTGTGGATGTTTTGATTAAATTGTACTAATTGGCTTGGTGATCATGTGTTTTGTTTTTGTTATTAACTCCTTGTGATTAACTGATCACTTGGGTGCCTTTGATTAACCTGAATCTAACAAAAAGTCACTAAAGACAAAAAGTCAAGAAAGTCAAGCAGTGGGAACTCCTTTCCCCAGTTACTAGCCACTGCTAGTGTTATTTATCAAACAGCTTATTCATAAGCCATTTTGGCTTATCCAGACTTGCAACAACTTATTTTTTGTGATAGATCTTCCTTATTTGACCCATTGATTTGAACTTGAGCTTATTAGGGTTTGACTTTTAAGTTTGACTAGAGAACTAATCAAGTTGACTTTTACATAAGTGCTTAATTGCTTATTCTGGCTTATTTAGTGTGCTTATTGGAAAACTTTTTGATTCTTTTTCTTAATTAAGTCATTTAAAACCTTTTGCAACTTGAATCAGCACTTAAGGTGGTCTAAAACTCAAAAACGACTATTTTATCGTTTTGTGAAGAGAGCCTTGGCTTATTTCAGGCTTATTACTTGTGCTTTTTCAAAATTTCTTTTCACAGATCTCTTTGGTAACTCAAAAGAAGCTTGTGTGTCAAATTAGAGCTTATAGCATTAGCTTATGGCTTAATGGGCCCAAAAGCCCATTAAGAATAAGCTGTTGACTTGATAAGTTGTGATAAGCACATTTTCAACATTAGGGCCTTCAGAGTTTTGTTCTTAAAATCAAATTTTAAGCCAGATGGGAAGTTTTGGGCTTATTTGGTTGACTTTTGCTTATTGGGCCTAATTTAAGCCCATTAAGTGGACAGTTTGGGTATTTGGCCCATTTGAAGGCCCAATAGGGGTAATTTTGTAATTTCAAGTTCATTTCTGTTTTATTTAGGTTAAAATAAACTAGTTGCAACTTCTTAGAATAAATTTTGGATTTTTATTAATATTTTATTATTATTTTATTATTAAAAATTAAGATTTTTGCAAGTTTTTCATTTTTCCTAATTCAAATACATTAAGTTAGGAATTTTAAAATTTTTAGATTAATTTTATTGTCATTAGATTAATCTTTAGAATTATTTTAAGTTTAATAGTTTTAATTATTTTTAAATAGTTTTAATTAATTTTAAAATTTTCAAAAAAAATTTAAAATTTAGTTAAGTCATTAAGACCCATCTTGGAAATCTCAGGATCTACACTTTGGTATGAAAATCTCCTACATGCATTACACTTTCAAGATTTTATAATTTCCATGGTAGATCTATGTTTAAATCATCATGCATGTGATGATCTAGGTAAGATCATCATTAGAGGTTTACAAGTTAAAAAATCTCATTTTAGGCTTTTTGTTAATTAAATTGATTTTTTGGGCTTTAATTAGGATTAAAAAATTAATATTTAATTAAATAAAAGGTTTGAGTGATTTTTTGATTTTTTGTAAACTCTAATTACATTTTTGTGGATTTATTGCAATTTTCTAGGAATTTTTAGGGTAATTTTAAAAATTTGGTCACTTTTTACGGTTTTACGTGCACGACTTCGTCTTAGTGTAATTCATAATCGTAACCGTCATTCTTTTCTATTCTCTTTTCTATTTTTCTTTCTTCATAAACATAATCACAATCATTAATCATCTCTCACACAACACACTAGCCTCCTTGAGAACGAACTCACTATTTGGTCATTAGTGCTTGGTTTTCCTAAACCGACACTTAATACTTGCCACTTTTACGCTCTTTTCCTAAAGGGTGTGAAAAACAATACATCATATTGACGCTGCTGCCGGGGAGGCGTGTTGTGTTTTGATTTGAACAATTGTTGTTTTTATTCTAGCCATAATAGCTATTTGTATTAGTAGCACTCTACTAATACGTATTATCGGTTTTTCGATTTTTTGTGTGAATATTACTATATTGTATACATAGAACAATAAATTCACAAGTACTCCAAAAGTGTGAAAACACAACCTTGATTGGGAGGTCATTACTTAATCATTGTATTCGAATCTCAAACAAGAAAAAAAGGCAAAATAGATAATTACTTTCGTGAAGCTTAATTTTGACAAACACAAACTATAAGGTGGGTATAAGGTGGGTACTATAAAATATACCCTAAGGAAAAAGGCTCTTAAGTGCTTCGCGCCGTTTCCCCGCTTGCTTGTGCGTGTTTAGATAAAAAGGGCTAATCGAGGGTTTGCCAACCAAAGTATTATCTAAGTATCATATATATTTTCTTGGTTTCGTTTGATTAAACCCTCTTGAACGTTTTGGTGTTCCACCAACGTTCTAAAGTCATCGAAGGCGTTCACTTCACGTGATAGTTTTCATTCCTTGAGGCTTCTTTAATCAAGAGATTTGATTAAGGGAGAGATTTGTAAATTTTTGTCTACCTAATACAATCACCAAAATCCAAAAAAGGTAAAAACAATCAAAAACCATAAAAAAAATTTGGAAAAATTAAAAACACCAAAAAGAATCTTCTTTGCTCATCCCCACGTTGTACGTGACGTTTATGCTTACTCGTAATCAAGCAAGACGTGCACGTAAACGAAAAACTGAAAGGAGACCACACCTACCCTTTCTAGTGAGGAGTCTCCTATTGACGAACCTATCGTAGAAGAAGAACCAACCATGGCGAATCGAACTATGATGGAGTTACTTCAAGCACCCACCGAGGGTTATGGAGAGGCTATTGTGATTCTCACCATCCTTGCGGAGAATTTTGAAGTGAAAACGGGTTTGTTGTCGATGATCCAAAACAACAAATTCCGTGGTGATGAAAAGGACAACCCGCACAACCATATCCGCCAATTCAATCGTCTTACCGCCACTTGCAAATTTAAGGATGTTGCTAATGACTCGATTAAGATGATGCTTTTTCCGTATTCCTTAGTGGGGCCCGCTAAAATTTTGTTAGAGAAAGAGCCACCCAATTTTATATTGACGTGGAAGGATCTCGTTTCAAAGTTTGTGAACCAATTTTTCCCGCCCTCTAAGACTACGCATTTGAAAAACGATATTTCAAAATTTTCACAAGAATTTAATGAGAGTTTTTCTACGGCTTGGAATCAGTTTAAGGAAATGTTACATGAGTGTCCTCGTCACGGTTTTCCCGACTTGCATAAAATTGACACGTTTTACAATGGTTTGAATGATCATGAGAGAGATTATCTTAATGCCGCCGCGGGTGGTAATTTTTTGTGTAAAACGGTTGAGGAAGCTTTGTTGATTATTGAGAATAGATCTAAGGTGTATAGTCCTTGTAACACATCGAGTGTTCGTAAGGCTTCGTCTTCGGCTTCACCTTCATTGTCCAATACCATCGATGCTTGCCAAATTGAGGCGAACTTGAAAAACAAAATCTTTGATAAGCTTAAAGGTCTTTTAATTGAATTCAAATTTGGTGAACAAAGTGCTCCCGCTACGGCTAAAGCGGTTGAGGTTTCTTGCATGTATTGTGGTGGAGGTCATGATTTCTCTGAGTGCATTACCAATGGTGGTAACACTTCGAGTGCCTACGCGGCCACGGGAACTTACAACCAAAACGGTCAAGTTAACCGCTCTAATCAAATGACTCCACCGGGTTTTGCTCCCAATCAAAATGCTAACAACAAATATCGAAACAATCAACTTGGTTTCAAAAACAATTACAAAGGAAACAACTATGGGAATCAAGGGGCTAATAACAACCAAGTTTCAAACAAAAATCAAAACAATGATTTTCAAAACAACAAGGGTTTGCAAACTTTAAAAGATCTTCCAAATGAATTTGTTGAATACGCAAATGGAAACGATGCTAGGTTTGATAATAGTCAAAGAGAGATCATTAGCCTAAGATCCGAGTTTAAGAATGACTTGAAAAAGGAGTTGAAAAATGAGTAAGCAAATGAGCTTAAGATCCATACAAACAAAATGGAGGGAAATGTAACTAGGTTACAACAAAACCAACAAAAAATGGAACAAGGGTAACATGAAATAAAACAAGAGATGATTAAGGCCGAGAAGAGGCAATCTATGTTTGAGGATAAAAATTCATCCATGTTTGAGGCTATAATGTGTAAACCGTCTTCGAGTAGTCTTCCTAGCAACACCATATCGAACCCTAAGGGAGAGATGAAAGTGATTACCACACGAAATGGTAAGACACTTGAGGAACCGACTCCTCAACCAATTACTCCAACGGTGGAGGAAATTGAGGAAGAACCCGAGGTGGTGGTCGAAAAGGAGCATGTCCCAATCCCACGAAGTACCGCTCATGCCACACCTACGGTTGACCCATTACCACATTTGGAACTCGAGATTCCAAAGGTTATGCCTATGCCTCAACCCACACCACCTTTGCCCTATTAATCGAGACTTAGAAAGGAGAAACGTCAAGAGCGCGACAATTACCAATTTGAGCTTTTTATGAATATGTTTCGTGACGTGCATTTTAATGTGAGTTTTGCTGATGCTTTCTTCATGATGCCTCGATTTGCCGCTAACTTTAAGAGTATGTTAAACAACAAGGAGAAATTGAAACAATTGTCTAGTTGTTCCTCGGTTTATCTTAACCGCATACCTCAAAAAGTCGGTGATCCCGGTAAATTCTTGATTTCATGTGCAATCCAAGATATGGAGGAATGTTATGCCTTGGCCGATCTTGGTGCTAGTATTAACTTGATGCCACTTGCAATCTTCAAGTCGCTCAATCTTCCTAATCTTACTCCTTCACTAATGTCTATCGAATTGGCCGATCATTCCACTATTCCCGCATGTGGATTAGCCGAAGACGTTTTTGTAAAAGTGGGGAAGTTCTATTATTCGGTAGACTTTATCATTGTTGATATTCCCACGGATCCTCAAGTTCCTCTTATTTTAGGTCGTTCGTTTTTAGATATGTCTATGGCTTAATTGATGTGCATGCTAGAAAGATCACATTATGTTTTAACAACGAGGAACTTGTTATAAACGCAACTCAAAATTCTCCAATTTCTCATGTTTATTCCGTCGCGACCATAAACCTCGTTGATATGATCGACGTTGTTTGCGAGGAATTTTCACAAGAAGTTCTAGGTTTTGGTGACGATGAAAATAGTGGCAATCCCACTATGCTTGATCCCATTCTTGATAGTTCAACACCAACCTTCACTCCATTTGAAGGTGGTGGTTTTAAGTTGGAAGAATTCGATGTTCCACGTACTTGTGACGAAGACCTCGACAACGATGAGGACTTCTCGATTATCAATGATTTTCTAACGATTTCCCATTTCCTCCACCCGAGGAGGTTATGAGTATCGAGCCCAAATCTTCAATTGGGGAACCACCAATCCTCGAGTTGAAAGATTTACCTCCTCATCTTGAATATGTATTTTTGGAGGAGGACGACAAGTTGCCGGTTATTATTGCGAAAGATCTTTTCGAATGATGAAAAAACCCCACTTGTCGATGTTCTAAAGGACCACAAAGGGGCAATTGCGTGGAAATTATCCGACATTAAGGGGATCGATCCCAAATTTTGTACCCACAAAATCTTAATGAAGGAGGAATACAAACCCGCAATCCAATGTCAAAGGAGGGTTAACCCCAAAATTCACGATGTCATCAAAAAGAAAGTCCTTAAACTCCTTGACGCGGGAATGATTTACCCTATTTTCGATAGCCCTTGGGTGAGTCCTATTCATTGTGTCCCTAAGAAGGGAGGAATGACCGTTCTGCCAAACGATGCCAACGAGTTAATTCCAACTCGACTCGTGACTGGTTGGAGGGTATGTATCGACTATCGTAAGTTGAATGACGCCACTCGTAAAGACCATTTTCCCTTGCCCTTCATGGACCAAATGTTGGAGCGTCTTGCGGGAAACGATTTCTATTTCTTTTTAGATGGTTTTTCCGGTTACTTCCAAATCCCCATCGATCCTCGTGATCAAGAAAAAACTACGTTTACGTGTCCATATGGAACGTTTGCCTATCGTAGGATGCCATTCGGACTTTGCAATGCACCGGGAACCTTTCAAAGGTGCATGATGGATATTTTTCATGACATGATCGAGAAGACGATGGAAGTCTTTATGGATGATTTTTCCGTGTTTGGTTGTCCGTTCACTTCGTGTTTGTCGAATCTTGAGTGAATGTTGAAGCGTTGTGAGGAAACCAACCTTGTGCTTAATTGGGAAAAATGTCATTTCATGGTTAAGGAAGGAATCGTCTTAGGGCACAAGGTTTCAAAAGCGGGGATTGAGGTAGATAAAGCTAAGGTAGACGTCATCGCCAAATTACCTCATCCCAAAACCGTTAAGGGAGTTAGGAGTTTCCTAGGCCACGCGGGCTTTTATCGTCGATTCATCAAGTATTTTTCAAAGATTTCTCGACCTATTACACATCTCCTCAAAAAAGATGCTCCTTTTGTCTTTAACGAAGATTGTTTACGAGCCTTTGAGGTCCTTAAGAGGAAACTTACTGAAGCTCCCATTCTTGTTGCTCCCAATTGGAACCTCCCCTTTGAGCTCATGTGTGATGCTAGTGACTACGCTATTGGGGCCGTTTTGGGGCAACGTCATGAAAAACACTTCTTGCCTATTCACTATGCTAGCAAGACGATGACCGAGGCTCAACTAAAATACACTACAACGGAAAAGGAATTCCTTGCCGTAGTGTATGCATTTGAGAAATTCCGACCTTACCTCGTCTTGACTCGATGCATAGTGTATACGGATAATTCGGCTATCAAGTATCTCATGGCTAAACAAGATGCAAAGCCGAGATTACTTCGTTGGATTCTCCTCCTACAAGAATGTGATGTCGAAATCCTTGACAAAAAAGTAGCCAAGAATCTAGCGGTCGATCATCTTTCTCGTTTGGAAGATCCTCACCAAAAGTGTTTACGAGCCAAAGGAAATTACCGAAACATTTCCTCTTGAAACACTTGGTGTAGTGAATTCTAAGATTGATTCATCCACCCTATGGTTTGCGGACATCGCAAATTACCATTTGGGTAACTTCATCATTAAAGGTATGACGACTCAACAAAAACGAAAATTCTTTCGTGACGTCAAGTTCTATTTTTGGAACGACCCTTACTTGTTTCGAACTTGTGCGGATCAAATTATTCGATGTTGTGTATTTGGCACTGAAGCTTCTAATATCCTTAGAGCTTGTCATGAGGGACCCATGGGTGGTCACCACGGTGCTAATCTCACGGCTAAGAAGCTCTTTGATGTCGGTTTCTTTTGGCATACTATTTACCGAGATGCACATGCACTTGTGAAGTCGTGTGACTCATGCCAACGACAAGGAAAAGCCTCACAAAACGATGAAATGCCACAAAATATCATCCAAGTGTGTGAGATCTTTGACGTTTGGGGAATTGACTTTAGGGGGGCCGTTTCCATCATCTCATGGTAATAAGTACATCCTTGTCGCCGTTGACTATCTATCTAAGTGGGTGGAAGCTAAGGCTTTGCCCACTAACGATGCTCGTGTGGTAGTCAAGTTTTTGAAAAGCTTGTTTTCTCGGTTTGGAACCCCTCGTGCGATCATAAGCGATCGTGGAACCCATTTTTGTAACGACCAATTCGAAAGGGTCCTAAGGATATGGGGTTACACATCGGCTTTCTACGGCTTATCACCCACAAACGAGTGGGCAAGTCGAGGTTTTAAACCGAGCGTTGAAAAGATATTGGAGAGATCGATTGGAGAGAACCGACAATCTTGGTCGGATAAGTTGGACGATGCTTTATGGGCCTTTCGGATCGCTCATAAGACGCCCATCAGGTGCACTCCTTATAAGCTTGTGTATGGGAAGAATTGTCACTTGCCAATTGAACTTGAACACAAAGCTTATTGGGCCCTTAAGCATTGTAATGATGATATTGAGACCGCGGGAAAACACGAGAGAATGAAATTAAATGAATTGGATGAGTTAAGAGATATTGCTTATGAAAATTCATTGATTTACAAGGAAAAAACTAAAACGTTTCATGACTCAAAAATTAAAAACCGGGTTTTTAACATTGGAGATCAAGTGTTGCTTTTTAACTCACGTTTGAAAATATTTTCTGGCAAGTTGAAATCCCGTTGGTCAGGTCCATTCACCGTTATCCAAGTTTTTTCTTATGGGACCATCGAGCTAGCTCAAAATGATGGCCCCAAATTCAAGGTGAATGGACATAGGTTGAAGCACTACTTTGGCGGGGAAGTTCCATCCTTGAACTACCTCGACCAAATCACCTTCCCCAATGATAATTAGTATTGAGGGGATCGAGTCGAGCTCATGACTAGGTAATCAAAAACGAAGTGCCTCGTGGGGGATTCCCATGCTTATCCTATGTATATATTATCGCTTTCTAATGTAGTAACGTGAGGGGATTTGTGCCCTTCCAACCTTTGTTCCATGGTTGTTTGTGATATGTGGTTTTTAGATGATCATGATCTTCACGACTGGAGCCTCTCGTGTTCGTTTTATGGGAGCACTCGATCGTTTGCTTTGAAGAATTTCTCAATATCCATGATATATCCTTTTATGTTCTAACCTTAGGTTTATAGCACACTTCATAAACGTCTTTAATTTAACGGTTACACCCTTTCCATACTAGATTATGCATTTGACTACGTCTCTAGTATGGGGGTTTTCCAACCCTTAGACTCGAAACATTGAGGAAAATGTTTAACTTTAGTATGGGGGAGTGAATAGATACTTTCCTTACCAAACCTTCACGCTTTCCAAAGTTTATCTTTTTGTTTATCGTTTCATTGCAAAATAAGGCTAAAAATGGTCAAATTTTAAAAAATTTCTCATGTTTTCCAAGTGTTTGAAGACACGAATGTAGGTTTTCCGATGGCGAGAATAAGAGTAATTTTTTACTCGACCGTGCGTGTAGAGCACTTAGCTTCGATTCCTTAACTTTATATTAGGCTAAGTCTCTTAAATGAGGATGATAAATGAAAGAGTTAATTATAAGTTACTATGCTAAATGTAGAGTACTCGTATTCTTTCAAAAACTCATGTGTTCTCGTTGTTTGCTTATTCTCCCTTCGCTTGTATATATTTTACTTAATAAGTATTGACTTAGCGGTTTAGTCTTGATTGTTGGTTTCTAGTCTTCTAGTAGCTTCCATGTAATTAAATTGGGAAGACATTAAGGTATCGCCAGTGTCACGGTTTTGAAGTATTGGCAACCCGAATAATCGAAAGCTTCACCTAATAATAAGATTTCAAGTGCTCACCTAAATCAAGCAAACAATTTGAAGCTCACAAGGCCGAAAAATCTATGCAAATTGAAAGTGAATCAAGCCTTAATCTTTGAAGCTTTAAAGATCCAAAATTCGCTTTTAGCGTGAGGATATACGTCTTTGGCCATAATAAACACCTCATGGCGAGGTTAAATAAAAGGCAAGGCAAGACCGAAGTCATAATAAAAGCTTCATGGCGAAGTTGAATAAAAGATGGAGGTAAACCTATGATAATAAGGCCCATCCGGTAGGGGGCGTATAAAAGTATTGGTAATAAGTCTCGTGTTCAAAACCGTTATAAAATCGTGTTTATCGATCCTTCTTGTTGACTTAATTTTTTGACATCGTTGTCTATTAGGAGGGGTTATTAATTCGATGGTCTTGGTTACACCGTTATGACTCTATTTTTAGACCTAAATCTCTATCATCGCATAAGTAAAAAATGTATCCTCGTGAGCATTCAAGACAAAAATAAAATATAAGAGATACAACTTATGGAAATGGGAGGATAAGTACGTGATTAGGGCATATAAGTAGTGTTAGCATTACTAACTTATAAAGACAATGATCTCGTTGCACGCTTAGCATGGAATTGGGGTGAAAATCAAGGACGACGAAATTATTTCTAACGAAGCATTCACGTGTTCTTGTTCTATGAACCTAAATATCCCATTTTGCGATGAAAATCATACATTATGTCTAAAACGCAAGTAGTAGTGATAGTAGTAGTGAAGCTAGTTTATCATTCAATAAAAGTGCATAAAAATGAATTTTGGAGATGCTACGATACTTTATTCTAGCATTGCGTGAGGGCACGGCAATGGTTTAGTATGGGAGAGTAATGAGACTGCTTTTATACATAGTCTCATCGTCCAAAACGGGCTTAAAATGCCATAAATATCATGAAAAAGGCCAAATATATGCTTGTGTTTGTTACATGTGTATTTTAGGTACGGATATTGAGAAAATGACAAAAGATCACAAGAAACAAGCAAAAACGAACACGGGAAACGAAGCCGCACAATGAACCAAGCTCTAATGGTGATTTTCCAAGAATAACCCTTGAAGATTTGAAGATTATACAAGAAGGGTCCTCTAATATTGAATAATTGACACTTTAAACCCTTGTTTATTCATAATTACAAGATTGGTCCTTAAAGTTTGTCAAAATTACAAAAAGGGCCCTCTACTTTGAAGAATTGGCAAGAGTGGTCCCTAAAAAATGAAGACTTGTCAATATTAGTCCTCCAAGAAGTCAAGACCATAAAGTTTGAAGAAAACGCCAAAACAACCCTTCAAGAATCATGAATTGGCAAGAAATACCCCTAAAAATTCTTTACAAAACTATTTGGGGAAAAAGTGTGAAAACTGAAACTTCATTAACAAAGGAATTCAGTTTTTATGTTATTTAACACAAAGTGAAAGGAATGGAAGAAACAAGGGACCAAAGCTGGCAGACACGAATACTTACCTAGACCACTCACACCTCACCATGTGTCCCACTCACTCAATTCAACCAATCACATACCACCAATCCTCCACCTCACCACTCCACTCACCAGTCGTTTATAACTAATTTATTAATTAGTTTAATTACGCGCTAAACACAACTTTTAGACCCAAAATGGATTAAACAGCTTGTTCTTTATGTTCTTGATGAAATTGGGTTTTCCCTAATTACTATTAATTAAGCCACCATCTTTTCCAGATTATTGATTAATGGCTTTTTAATCACATCCCAACTTTTAAACTTGGTGCCACATCACTACCCAAGTCACATGATTGGTCCCCTGCTACAAAGGTTGAGGAAACTGCCAAAACATGCCAGCCATCCAACGAATTGCATCCAGCTTCATATCTAAGCTTCATTGTGAGCCCTTGATCACATTCCAACACCTCACATGTCCACAAACTGCCAAAGAAACATCTCATGATTCCAAGTTTTCAAACTTCACAAGGGGTATTTCAGGGACTTCACAGCATTAGGGTTTACGTTTTATGCTTTCTAGATACTCATTGTAGCCTATATAAAGGCATTAGGGTTTCACTTTGAGCCCTGCTCTTGGTTTACTTTTGGTCAACATTTCTGTAAATCCTTGTTCAACATTAATGAAAAGTGTTTGAAATTGTGTGACGAATTCCAAGTTCCAACTTATTTTATGCTTGTTTATGTTTCATGTTTATGAATTTGAAGTTTCAAAACCTGTTTTTAAATATTGTGCAAGAAATTGCATAATTTTCCAAATCTTGATATTTTGCTAAGTTCTTGGTTCAAACCCTTGGAAATTTTGGATTGCAAGTTATTATAGAACCCTGATAGAATATTATCAAGGTGTTGTAAGCTTGTGGTTTGGGGATAATCAAGGAGTGGGAACAAGGTTGCATTAATCAAGGATTTTTCATCTTTCTGTTTTTCATATTTGTGCTCTAACCTTGTTTAATCTTAGAAGCCTTGTTGGGGAAGCTTGTGCCTTGTTTTGCTAGGCATCAGCTCAAAAACTCGTGAGTGTGTATGTACATTCATGAGGTTTGAGTCCTTTTCTCAAAAATCTGATAAAATACTTGATTTTTGTGAATTTGTGATCTGCTGTTGTTCTTGTTGTTTTATGGCTTAAAAGTGCTTGATACTGTACGATATAGTTGTTATTGTGTTAGATTGGGCTTGGGTAACATTGAATCACACTTTACTTTGTTAATCTTGGACTGAAAAAAGTTAAGGGGTGTTTGGGTTAACCTGTTTAAGTTCACAAAGTGTTTTTGAGTTATTGTTTGTTGTTCATTTGTGTTGGTATCTGTTATATACTTGGTTGAGTGCTATTTGCTGCAAGTTCTTGGCTTTTAAACATCAAAATCTTGATTGTGCTATAAAAATTGGAAATCTGCTTGTTTTGACCTAAGACTTTGGAAACACTTAGTTTGTATGCATGCTTAGGGATAACAAGTGATTAAACAAAGTTTATATAACCTGTTAAGAAAATTTGAGTGTTTGAAATTGGATTTGTGGTCAAGTATATCAGCAAAGTATCAAAACTTCTTGTTCTTTGATCATCAATAACATTCATTGGCTTGAATCTTGATCTAAACTTTGAATCAGTGCATGAAACCTGTTTATTTATGTTCATTTGAATTATTTATAGCTTGTGTATGCATTTGGTAAAGTTTGGCTGGCTTATTCTTGCTAAAAGTGCTTATTGAGTTCATAACTGCTATTGTTCATGTCTGATGCATATATGTGGATGTTTTGATTAAACTGTACTAATTGGCTTGGTGAATTTGTGTTTTTGTTGTTGTTATTGGCTGCTTGTGATTAACTGATCACTTGGGTGCCTTTGCTTAACCTGAATCCAACAAAAAGTCACTAAAGACAAAAAGTCAAGAAAGTCAAGCAGTGGGAACTCCTTTCCCCTGTTACTAGCCACTGCTAGTGTTATTTATCAAACAGCTTATTCATAAGCCATTTTGGCTTATCCAGACTTGCAACAACTTATTTTTTGTGATAGATCTTCCTTATTTGACCCATTTATTTGAACTGGAGCTTATTAGGGTTTGACTTTTAAGTTTGACTAGAAAACTAATCAAGTTGACTTTTACATAAGTGCTTAATTGCTTATTCTGGCTTATTTAGTGTGCTTATTGGAAAACTTTTTGATTATTTTGCTTAATTAAGTAATTTAAAACCTTTTGCAACTTGAATCAGCACTTGAGGTGGTCTAGAACTCAAAAACAACTATTTTGTCGTTTTGTGAAGAGAGCCTTGGCTTATTTCAGGCTTATTTCTTGTGCTTTTTTGTGAGAACGCGGATTTTTGGTAATTTTCTTTTACTTGTTATGCGTGCTTATTCACACTTTTACCATATTCCCCACTTATTTTACAGTGATTACATGTCATCCTCGATATTTTACTTAAATATAAATCTCTATGAATTTCGCGAATTTACGAAATTATTTAGCAAGATGCCCAAACTTCATGTTTGTAATTTCTGCGAGGTTTTATCACATTCTATATGACTTATTATTGGCTCTTGGCCTCAAAAATAATGAAAAACGAGATCTTGAACAATTACGGACGCAGTGGTGAACTTTTGCATTTTTGCGTTTTCCGGCTGTCGGACTGAGTTTTTGGGTCCGAACGTCGCGATAAAATTTATTTTTATGTGATTTCTAGTTATTCTTGATTCCTTGATACAACTTAGTGAAATCCGGGCTAAACAAATATTTACGAGTAATTCTAAATAAATTTCGTTTTAAAAATAAACGAGTCTCGGTTTTAGTCGGAAACGGCACGTTATTTAAACCCGTAAATTTCGAGAGCTTAACACTAAAACCTTGGACTTTTCTTGGGTATTTCGGCTGGACTAAAGCTAAGAGAGCCCATTTTGACTTTTGTTGACCATTTACTTAAACAAGGAAGTACCACAAGTAATATTTACCAAAAGATTGAAAAAAAAACACAGCTTCTCCTTCTTCTCTTTTAGGCCGACTAAACACAAAACACACCCAAAGCCTTTGATTTTTTGTTTTGAGGTAACTTAATACTAATTCCATGTTTAATTTTTTATTCTTATTCATACCCATGTGTTAATTACAACATGCATCAAGTTTTTGCTTGAGGTCAAAAATCATCAAATCTTATGATTTGATGATGTTTTTGTAAAATCATATGTTTGTTTTTGTTGTTCCAATGCATAAAACCTTATTTTGTTGGATAAAATTTTGATTTAGGCATGTTATTATGACCTAGGGCCACGAAATTTCTAAGGATCAAGTAGGATGAATTGTTTAATTTGCGTGTTTGGATTGATTCATACTTGTTGTGAAGGTATAATCACTCTTAGCATTTTGATTTTAGTGTTACTAGTACTTTGATTTCATTGATTCATGGATTTTGAACTCATGGGTGAAACCACTGAGATTATGAATACTTAGGGAATATTAGGACTTAAAACACTTGCGTGGCGATTTCGTATAGCTTAAGAGTTGCGTGTTCGCGGTTAGGTTGCTAAATGGGGTCGTTTTTATAGTATGGAAATCACCATAGAAACAAACAGGTCATGGCAAAATTTTCTTAACCCTATGACCTTTTTTATATTTGAAAAATGGATACCTACTGATGTGCTTAGTATGTGGTGAGTTGGATGGAAACGGGAAGTGTTCGGATGAGTCCGGAACGGTCGTTTTACTAAACTAGGTCAAATCTGAATGTTATGCTTAAAACGTGGGTAAATTGACTTAGGTAAAAAGGATTACTTTATGATTTTATTACTTTATACATTAGCTACAAACATAATAAAACTTCTCTTTTTGGTTTCGTGTCAAAATCTTTTACCGATTGGGATTTATGCTCAATCTACCGTAAGGTACGAAAGACGTTTACAACTTTCTGTTTTGATAGTCTGTCTGCATTTACCGTTGATTGAAAATAGTTCTAGGGTTGTTCTTGCCCAAATTTTAAAGATAAGATAAAAACCTTTACATGTCCGAAAATTTCACCTCCTGTACTATTATAGATTTTTAGATATGACCAATTCTTCACAGCCATTTTCAGAATACTAAATTCAGCTCAATATTTCAACATTATGAACCGAGCCTATAACGTGTTTAAAACCCGCATAAAATGCTTGGACCATCATATAAGGTTAATGTCATGTTAATAAAGTAGGTTCAAGGTATTTTGGTCAATTTCATCTTAAGCCTAGGTCTCGCCATCGCACGCAACTCACTTGGTCATACTATGTCACGTTACTCCTAAAACGTTATTTGCTACATTGAACACTTTCTTATTACGCGTCACCATTGCATAGGTCCGTGAAGACACCATTTTGCTCAGCCCCTTTACATTGTGATTACTTGCTAAAGGTGAGTTCATAGCCCCTTTTACTACTTTATTCATGTTTTACAAATGCGGGGTGAGAAATACATGCGTGGAATATGTGCAGTAGACTTTTTATAGTATTACTTTTACTAGTATTCAATCAAGTATTCAGTATTGCTTTTATAGTTTCATGATTTACTTATGCCTTAGTACCTTAGTCAAAGATCCTCTATATCATGAACCGTTAATTCACATATCGCAAGCGCGACTGTTGTGGATGGATCCATCGGGATTGCAAATCCCCGTCATGAGTACCGATGCATATACATTCATTTATACAAGTATTTTGACTAGATACTTATTAGAGGTCCCCAGTAATACATATGTTAACGCTTCGGTGTCATGAGCTATTGCATTAAGTGAAGTACATTTAAATTGCACATTGGTGTAACTTTCTTTTCTTTAATATTACATGTTTATATGGAAAACATTGCTTGTATTTCACAACTTATTCTATTAAACCTATGAATATCACTCAACTTTTTGTTGACCCGTTTACATGTTATTTCTCAGGTAATGCAAATGCTTGATTTTATGGATGGGAGCCCGCAGGATCCGGTAGCTGGAAGATTCCATGTCCCTTTTGGCCAAATCTTTTGGGAAAACTGCTTAGGTTATTTCAATCATGCTAAATAAATTTACTTTCATGCACTAAGACTATTATCAGAATGTTGGTAAATTAGGTGACTTTTTTTTGTGTCTTAGTTATGCACAGACTGGGACCGTATCTATAAAAACTTTATTCTGCAGCTTTTGAAGAAATTTGTTAAATGGTGTCATATTATTTACTCCATCTTTTATTACCTTACTGTCATGTATGCTGTTACCATGATGTGGGACCCCTCAGTGCTTACCTGTCCCGTTACCAGATTTGGGGGTCTTACATATTGGTACCAGATCCATGGTCATAGTGAATTGAGTCGTTTTAAACTTAGTCTATGACCCATATTTTTCAAGAAAATCCTATGAGTCTTAGTGTCAAACATGGAATCTGCCAAGATGTTCGGTATCCGCGCGGGTAACTCTCTAATCCTTATTATTTACTTTTAATTATCGTTGTAGTATTTCATCTCTTGAATATATTTTGGAATATTACCTTATCCGAATGACAATAATTACTACTACGTATCTCTTTTCAAAGCCTTTGTGCTCAATGAATTATCAATGGATATTACTGTGATTACATCTGCCGTTACTGTATTTCTTGAATTCTTGTTCATGTAAACTTGATCCTGTTACCATGATTTTTATTTGTTATCGCATTTCATACTTGTATTCGAAGCGTGTATGCTGCCGATTTTTCATACTCACTTTTGAGTACTATTTCTATCTTGGTTATGCGTGATACGACTGACCTCATATACTTGTTCTTTTGAACCGTCTGTTTTTCTTGACTCACTGTTACATGTTGTGTGTATTATCGTGATACCATTTCTCAGGATTTAATAAGTGTCGCTCTCGATGAAACTTCTGATTTTCATATTATTATCGTGCGTGCTACCTTCATTTTTTAACTCTTAAAGATATCTATTTAGATATTCAAATTTCTTTCCGACCATTTGTGATTGAATGTCTTGTAAAATAGTCTATTGACCATTGTGTAGCTCAATGAGTCTCCAAAAAAAGGGGGACTAAATGATATCGTGTGAGTCACACATCTCGAAGCACTCCTTGAATCAGTGTTGAATAATATCCTGGATTTTCGTAACCTTGATTTACCTTTACGTCACCGTTTTACACGACACTCCTATATCGATTAAATATTATTTCATTGACCATTCTATGTTTCGACTTTGGATTACAACGTTCGTTTGTACCTTGGAAACACCATCGTCATCTTGTAATTCATCCTCTATTATGTGGTGATTGTTTGGAATACGATTCTACTTCTATAAACTTGTATCATTCCCCTTCATTAAACCTCCTCGCCCCGGGAGTGCAACTAGTTAATGTTCCATTCCTTTCTTGATAATCTTCTTTGTAAATTTTCATCTCTATTGTAGGATTTCTTATCTTGATCCAATTTCATTTTAATCCTTATTTTTATTGATGGGTTTTCTGTTTTTGATGTTCTTAGGACGATTTGTGATTAATGGTATGACATTACGATGGTATTAGGATGCATAGAAAGCTAAGTTATGGTGTTGTAAATTAATGTTTAGAGGCGTTTCGATGTGACCATTTTAGGACAGCAGGTTAGGGGTTTATTTCGGCAAATTTAAAATTTTTCCCAAACTGAGTTTTTAAGATCTATGTTGAAAGGTAACGTTAGAAGGTTCGTTTCGGTATAAAATTCGCTTTCTAGCTCTTTAAAATGAGAAAGTTACGACCGATTTATTATTTGATTTTCATGTGGTAAATTTCAGCATATAAACACACTTGCTGTCCAGATTTTGGGTCTAAGTTTTAGACAATTTAAAATGTCATGACCTGAGGTTTTAAAGTTTTTAGTCATGAGGTTTGTCCTTGTGGTCGTTTTGATATAAAATTCGGGTTATAACTCATCCGAACGAAGAAGTTATGACCGAAATAAGAATTTAAGCTCAAATCTAGAAGTGCAGACTTGTTTAGTGTTTCACAGCACCTTAGAACCCCTAAAATTGAAATTGCAGGTTATGAGGACTTGTTAGTACTTATAACTTAAGTTTTTCCGCTGACATTGCGTTAATAGCCATCACCAATTGAATTTTATGACTAAAACGGTGGTCGCCAATTTAATAACCAATTTTCTAAAGTTTTAACTTTTCTCTAAGATGGATTTTTTTTCATTTGGAAAGCTGAGATAAATTTATATAGCTAAGGATGTCGGGTATGATAATACGTTTCCGACGGTATAAGGTTCATCGTCTATCTCTTCATAACGATTAAATGGCGGGCATTTTAGAAACTAGTCTAATAGGGAGCAACCGACTTAAACTAGCATTTGGTTTAGCGTGCTTGGTATGGTTAATGAGTGTTTAGCCAAGATTTATCACTTGAAACATTTAAGAAACATATAATGATGACTTTTGATGCAAATATTTAGTGTCCGTTAACTACCTTTAAGTTTTTGACACATAAGTGGGTACTGTTGACTAATTTGAAAAGTTACAAAATTTTGATTATATAGCTGCTGTCATAGGTATAAGTGTGTCGTAAAACTGTTTTCAGCCTTCGGATAAAACTACAAAGTTGTCCGAAATAATGTTTTTAGTCACCTACGCGGAAACGGAAGCTTTAAAGTGGGCATTTGACCCTCAGAAATGTAAAATACAGACTGTAAAGTTTGACTTTTTCGCGCAGAATGCGTTTTGGTTTTTATTTTTAAAAAGGTATATAAACTTCAAATCTTTTCTTAAAATTCATAAGATATTAACTTTATGATGTATATTACTTCTCTAATTTTTGTAGAATTTCTCCAAGAGTCTAAATATGATTTTTAAGCCTCACGAAAAGGAGTTTTCTTCACTTTTTTATTAAGCAAGTAAATGACTAGTTCATTACCCAGACGCCCCTTAAGAAAGCCTAAACCTTATGGAATGGATTTGGGATGATAGATACTGATTCTTAGGATGTTTAAAATCATAATTGAAGGAATTGAGGTCTAATGATTAGTAATTCGCCTCAAGTCGGAAAAGCCAAAAGTTGACTATTTTCTATACGTTTAGTCAAAACTTATAAAAATGAAGTCTAAGCTATATAGCTTGATGAAACAAGTTTGTATGACCATATTTTTTTGTATTCAAGTAACTTACATGTATTTTTGCAACTTTTCTTTATTGAGTCATACTCGGGTCATACTTTGACTTTTGTTGACTTTTTACGTGTTAGGTCGCGGATAATTGTTAAAGTATTACTATTGCCTTTCTTCAGCCGGATCTCTGTCGCACGCGTATGGATTCCTTTATCCTTTCTTTAATACATGACTCATTTGTCATTTCATTTTATCTTTCTTTTCTTCTATCGCACCACTGATTTGGGCCAATGTTTGAAGTTCTTGTTTTCACATCGTTCTTTATCAACTTGACACGTGTTTCATGGTGGTTATGACTAAACCTTTTGAAACTTATCAACTTGTAACCATTTCATTGATTGTATTGAACTACTCCTTATTACCCTGATGTAACCCACTCGCTATTTTATAAGTTGCTCTATAAACCCAAACTGGTATTGTTTGCGAATCATTTTATAAAATGTTCCACTTGGGCCTTATTAAATACTTGAATGTTATCTTATAATTAATGAATATTAATTTTACAATGTATTTTCACAAATTGTTCAATAATTGGTATCGTAAAGAATTCTTGTAAGAATAAAATTGTTGATTTAAACATCTAGCCAATTAGTACTGGCGAAAAGTTTCATAAATTATTTTGATTCCATATACATATTTTAAATCATATGATATGTAATACTGGTTTGACGAAGCTGAGCATCGCATTGCTAGTCCTAAATTATGCATGGCCTGATCACCTATGCGTAATTTAGAAGGAGCCATGCGAGGCCAAATAGTAGTCACCTAAAATATCTTGTAAAAGAACTTTTACTTGTGTTTCTTAAAATTTTGATAAAATAAAGTTTAGAAAACTCTTACATCTTATGCGAGTAGCACCAGTTCGCGACATACACATATGATCCCTTATCTTTTCTTGAACAAAGTACATGCCTTAAGCACATATATCCTTATTCAAAGATCTTTGTTTTATTGGTTACCTCATCTTCTTTCGTGACATAGTCCTCGTTACAACTTGTCTAATTTCTTACCATAGATACCAAACTTGAAAGTTTCAACGTTGTTATGCTTCTACATCGATCGACCTCCTCTATCAATCTTGGTAGACCTTCGAAACATCTCCGGACGCGAATAGTGATTTATGATTGGAAGTAAACGGTAATTTCGTGTATTTGTCATGATGTGAGTTAGACTCTATTGTCTTGAAATTCATTTGTGTAAACCATGTGATGACTTTGCTCTCTCATTACTAATGTTGTTCATTTTACTAGAATTACTCTCAAATGACTTCTTAAGAATTTTCATTGGTTCGAAAACTTGTTGTGTGGCTTTTCTCTTTCGATCGTGTATCGACCATCGAGAAATAAAATATAAAAAAAACTTTTGTTGGTGACGCCAACCACACCCATGAATTAATCATTTCTAAATCCTTAATTTCTTATTTTTCTTATCATCGATGCATCTATCCTATCATGTTCATTAAGAAAATTGATATGAATTATGTTTTATCCCCTCGTACTATCACTCGTATACTGATCGTTGATTGTTATTCGATTCATACTCATTTGCTATCTTGTCTCATTTTGAAAACTCGGATATGTCACATGTTTACCATTTGAGACATTAAAGACCTATATGGATTTCTATAAGTTATTCTAAATTTTAAGAACGTTTTACACACTTTATCAAGTGTTTAAATTAGCAAAATACCCGTTTCAAGTTAAATATAAGATCTATACATCCTCTTTGGTAGAATTATAACTAGTGTTTAAAAGGATGTCAAGCTGTATCTTTTAAAGTATTTGATTGTATCATACTTTACTTTCAACCTAATGAAATTATCAATTTAATTTATAATTTCTAACAATGCTATAAATTTTTTTTGAAAATTTGATTTTTCTCTAGTGGTAACGATAAACCTGAGTTTTTATCAATAATTTCATACAGTCATCCAAAAGCTATTAAGCTGATTGAAATAAATATTTGAACTAAGTTACCTATACTTCGAAATCCTAATCAAGAAAAGATTTAGCAACTGGTTACTCACTAAATATATATAGTTTGATTTCAAATCACCAAACCTTGTAAAATTTTCTTTTAATCAAGAAAATACTTAAGCCAAATTTGAAAGTAATACCAAAATCCTAGACAAATAGTTGTGACAACTTGTAATCCAAATGTCTATATGTAATTCAAATTTCCCCTCTATTTTGCTAATAAGTAAATTTTCATGCTTTACAGTTGCGTGATTTGTGATTCCTTGTTGATTAACCATCTTGGCTCATTCTAGAGCGCTTTGTCCGTTTAAGCAATTCATGTGTTCATGTTATCTTTTGATATTTCTCCGTATTGAAAGGTCATTATTTTAATCCAAGTTTGAAATTATCGAACGTATTGGCCCGGTGGCTTATCGTTTGAGCTTACCGCAAGAACTAAGGGTGTGTTTGGCATTCTTAGGAGCTGAAGCGGATTGCTGGAGCGGGTTGCTGGAGCTGGATGCTAGAGCATGTAGCTTGATCTTATTTCACATGCTACTTTAACTAGCATGCCATTTAGGAGCTTATTTTTTTAACAAGCTCCCTCAAGCTCTGTCAATCAAACGAGACTTATTTTTAATAATAGCTTATTTTTAAAAAATAATAAGCTCAAGCTACGATAAGCTCTGATAAGCTCACGTACCAAACATAGCCTAAGTTGAATTCATAACGTGTTTCACTTTTCCAACCTTAAAAAATGTTTGGTTGAGTCAGACGTTCAGATTCCGCTAGAGGAGATCAAAGTCGACGACAAAATGTATTTTGTTGAAGAGCCGATCGAAATTGTGGATCGACAAGTCAAAAAGCTAAGGCGCAGTTGGTTTCCGATCGTTAAAGTCCGTTGGGAATCACGTCGTAGCACCGAATTCACTTGGGAAAGCGAAGAGCAATTTAAAACTCTATGAATTTCGCGAATTTACGAAATTATTTAGCAAGATGCCCAAACTTCATGTTTGTAATTTCTGCGAGGTTTTATCACATTCTATATGACTTATTATTGGCTCTTGGCCTAAAAAATAATGAAAAACGAGATCTTGAACAATTACGGACGCAGTGGTGAACTTTTGCATTTTGCGTTTTCCGGCTGTCGGACTGAGTTTTCGGGTCCAAACGTCGCGATAAAATTTATTTTTATGTGATTTCTAGTTATTCTTGATTTCTTGATCCAACTTAGTGAAATCCGGGCCAAACAAGTATTTATGAGTAATTCTAAAGAAATTTCGTTTTAAAAATAAACGAGTCTCGGTTTTAGTCAGAAGCGGCATGTTATTTAAACCCGTAAATTTCGAAAGCTTAACACTAAAACCATGGACTTTTCTTGGGTATTTCGGTTGGACTAAAGCTAAGAGAGCCCATTTTGACTTTTGTTGACCATTTACTTAAACAAGGAAGTACCACAAGTAATATTTACCAAAAGATTGAACAAAAAAAAACACAGCTTCTCCTTCTTCTCCCTTAGGCCGACTAAACACAAAACACACCCATAGCCTTTGATTTTTTGTTTTGAGGTAACTTAATACTAATTCCATGTTTAATTTTTTATTCTTATTCATACCCATGTGTTAATTCAACATGCATCAAGTTTTTGCTTGAGGTAAAAAATCATCAAATCTTATGATTTGATGATGTTTTTGTAAAATCCTATGTTTGTTTTTATTGTTCCAATGCATAAAACCTTATTTTGTTGGATAAAATTTTGATTTGGGCATGTTATTATGACCTAGGGCCACGAAATTTATAAGGATCAAGGAGGAGGAATTGTTTAATTTGCGTGTTTGGATTGATTCATACTTGTTGTGAAGGTATAATCACTCTTAGCATTTTGATTTTAGTGTTACTAGTACTTTGATTTCATTGATTCATGGATTTTGAACTCATGGGTGAAACCACTGAGATTATGAATACTTAGGTCATATTAGGACTTAAAACACTTGCTGGCGATTTCGTATAGCTTAAGAGTTGCGTGTTCGCGGTTAGGTTGCTAAATAAATGGGGTCGTTTTTATAGTATGGAAATCACCACAGAAACAAACAGGTCATGGCAAAGTTTTCTTAAACATATGACATTTTTTTTATTTGAAAAATAGATACCCACTGATGTGCTTAGTATGTGGTGAGTTGGATGGAAACGGTAAGTGTCCGGATGAGCCCGGAACGGTCGTTTTACTAAACTAGGTCAAATCTGAATGTTATGCTTAAAACGTGGGTAAATTGACTTAGGTAAAAAGGATTAATTTATGATTTTATAACTTTATACAGTAGCTACAAACATAATAAAACTTCTCTTTTTGGTTTCGTGTCAAAATCCTTTACCGATTGGGATTTATGCTCAATCTACCGTAAGGTACGAAAGACGTTTACAACTTTCTGTTTTGATAGTCTGTCACTAAAAGTGCATTTCCCATTGATTGAAAATATTTCTAGGGCTGTTCTTGCCCAACTTTTAAAGGTAAGAGAAACACCTTTACATGTCCGAAATTTCACCTCCTGTACTATTATAGATTTTTAGATATGACCAATTCTGCACAGCCATTTTCAGAAAACTGAATTCAGCCCAATATTTCAAACATTATGAACCGAGCCTATAACGTGTTTAAAACCCGCATAAAATGCTTGGACAATCTTATAAGGTTAATGTCATGTTAATAAAGTAGGTCCAAGGTATTTTGGTCAATTTCATCTTAAGCCTGGGTCTCGCAATCGCACGCAAGTCACTTGGTCATACTATGTCACGTTACTCCTAAAACGTTATTTGCTACATTGAACACTTTCTTATTACGCGTCACCAATGCATAGGTCCGTGAAGACTCCATTTTGCTCAGCCCTTTACATTATGATTACTTGCTAAAGGTGAGTTCATAACCCCTTTTACTACTTTATTCATGTTTAACAAATGCGGGGTGAGAAATACATGCGTGGAATATGTGCAGTAGACTTTTTACAGTATTACTTTTACTAGTATTCAATCAAGTATTCAGTATTGCTTTTATAGTTTCATGATTTACTTAATGCCTTAGTACCTTAGTAAAAAATCCTCTATATCATGAACCGTTAATTCACATATCGCAAGCGCGACTGTTATGGATGGATCCATCGGGATTGATAATCCCCGTCACGAGTACCAACGTATATACATTCATTTATACAAGTATTTTGACTAGATACTTATTAGACGTCCCCAATAATACATATGTTAACGCTTCGGTGTCATGAGCTATTGCATTAAGTGAAGTACATTTAAATTGCATATTGGTGCAACTTTTTTTTCTTTAATATTACATGTTTATATGGAAAACATTGCTTGTATTCCACAACTTATTCTATTAAACCTATGAATATCACTCAACTTTTTGTTGACCCGTTTACATGTTATTTCTCAGGTAATGCAAATGCTTGATTTTATGAATGGGAGCCCGTAGGATCCGGCAGCTGGAAGATTCCATGTCCCTTTTGGCCAAATCTTTTGGGAAAACTGCTTAGGCCATTTCAATCATGCTAAATAAATTTACTTTCATGCACTAAGACTATTATCAGAATGTTGGTAAATTAGGTGACTTTTGTTTTGTGTCTTAATTATGCACAGACTGGGACCGTATCTATAAAAACTTTATTCCGCAGCTTTTGAAGAAATTGTTAAATGGTGTCATATTATTTACTCCATCTTTTATTACCTTACTGTCATGTATGTTGTTACCATGATGTGGGACCCCTCAGTGCTTACATGTCTCGTTACCAGATTTGGGGGTCTTACATTTTTCAAAATTTATTTTCACAGATCTCTTTGGTAACTCAAAAGAAGCTTGTGTGTCAAATTAGAGCTTATGACATTAGCTTATGGCTTAATGGGCCCAAAAGCCCATTAAGAATAAGTTGTTGACTTGATAAGTTGTGATAAGCACATTTTCAGCTTTAGGGCCTTCAGAGTTTTGTTCTTAAAATCAAATTTTAAGTCAGATAGGAAGTTTTGGGCTTATTTGGTTGACTTTTGCTTATTGGGCCTAATTTAAGCCCATTAAGTGGACTGTTTGGGTATTTGGCCCATTTGAAGGCCCAATAGGGGTAATTTTGTAATTTCAAGTTCATTTCTGTTTTATTTAGGTTAAAATAAATTAGTTTGCAACCTTTTAGAATTTTTTATAAATTTTGGATTTTTATTAATATTTTATTATTAAAAATTAAAATTTAGATTTTTGCAAGTTTTTTATTTTTCCTAGTTCAAATACATTAAGTTAGGAATTTTAAAAATTTTAGATTAATTTTATTGTCATTAGATTAATTTTTAGAATTATTTTAAGTTTTAATAGTTTTTAATTGTTTTTAAATAGTTTTAATTAATTTTAAAATTTTCAAAAAATAGTTTAAATTTAGTTAAGTCGTTTTAGAGGTTTACAAGTTAAAAAAATCTCATTTTATTCTTTTTGTTAATTAAATTGATTTTTTGGGCTTTAATTAGCATTAAAAAATTAATGTTTAATTAAATAAAAGGTTTGAGTGATTTTTGATTTTTTTTAATCTCTAATTACATTTTTGTGGATTTATTTAAATTTTCTAGGACTTTTTTGGGTAATTTTTAAATTTGGTCACTTTTTACGGTTTTACGTGCACGACTTCATCTTAGTGTAATTCATAATCGTAACCGTCATTCTTTTCTATTCTCTTTTCTATTTTTCTTTCTTCATAAACATAATCACAATCATTAATCATCTCTCACACAACACACTAACCTCCTTGAGAACGATCCCTACTTTGGGTCATTTACTTGTGATTTTCCTAAATTACTTGTCTATACTTGCCCTATTTACCTTATTTTCCTAAACAAGTGTGAAATTACCTTTATCAGTTGAGCATCGGTCCAGGACCGGACTGGATCGGCCAAGAACGGACCGGACCGAGGACCGAAATGGTCCAAAACCCCGTATCGAGATCGGACCGAAATAGTCCGGTCCGGGTTAGTCCAGTCCGGTTCGGTCCTCGGTCCGGTCCTATAAGGTAAAAACGATGAGATTTTTGGTAAGGCCAAAACGGACCGGACCGGACCGAGGACCGAAATAGTTAAAAACCACGGACCAAGGACCAGACCGAAATTATACGGTCCGGTTCAGGTCGGTCCGGTCCCCGATTCGGTTTTCTGGTCCCGGTCGGTTTTAGTACTGTCATGCTCAGCCCTACTTCCAAGTCAGGTGAAATGACCGCCCAATTAAAGATGGCATTTGTTCAAAAAAAAAAATTTAAAGATGGCAACATGAGTGAGTTGGGCGATCACAGGTAAAGTAAAACGAGTGATAGGCTAAACGTACGCAAGCTAAGCTAGCACGATTAACAGCCATAAGATAAAACAGAAAAAAAACATATAAAAACAAAAATAAAAAAGTAATAATACTCTTTATTTAAAAGTAAGGAAAAAAATATTAAATATAAAAAATATTAAATAATCAATTGGTTGTTTTATATACGCTCATTAAAACCCATCGTTTATTTTTAAAATTTGTTTAAAAATATCATAATTAATAACATAGACAAGATTTGCGCACCTTTACGCCTAATTCTAGGGGTGGCAATCGAGTCGTGTTCGTGTCGACTTGTTCGGGTTTGCGGGTTGACGTGTTATTATAACTTTAACCCAAACACGACCTATTTATTAATCGTGTTAAGAAACTCAACCCTAACCCACACCTGCATAACACGTGTTACTCCTTTTTGACCCGTTTAACCTGTTTAAGTAAATATATCAAGCGATTAATAAGGTTGATGCTTTGTCAATCTGACTAATTTATATGTAAAAATATATAAAAATATAAAAAAGGATAACATAACATACAAATAGTTATGCAATGATTTCAATCATATGTGAATTATAATAGCAACTCACTATTATTAACAACATAACAAAATATATTTAATCAAAATCTAACATAAAACTAAAGTTATATATTAATTTTTAGAGGTTTATATGTATTTAAACGGGTTCACGTGTCGACTTGTTTAATACTTATTCAACTCAAACACGACTCAATGATTAAACGGGTTGACTTGTTTTTGACCCAAACTTGTTTATATTCGACCCATACCTGTTTAACTTCGTGTCGGGTTCGTGTCGTTCATCGTGTCTGTGTAAAAATTGCCACCCCTGCCTAATCCATGATTCTTAAGTTTGAGTAAATACAAATTGATCCTCACACTTGCCTAAACACACACAACTACTCCGTGACTTTGTACTATAGGTTGCAGATTCTCATAACAGCGAACACACAGATTTTAAGTTCACAATTCCATTCAATCGAATTTGATAAAATCAATGGCACAAGAATCAGAGAAACAGTTTCACGCCATGATGGACAAGCTCTGCCTCCCCCCTTCCTCCAGGTAGGTCCCACATTAACTTTTTTTTTTTTTAAATATAAAATTAGGGCTCAATTCACTTCTTAGCTTATATTTTTACCAATGGCAGAAGAATCAGAGGTAGGAATACTATGAATAAGGCGTTAGTTCAGTCGAAAAGCTCGATTTCGAAGGGGATGGCTGGGACGTGTGAACCCTGGAACAGAGAGGAGTTGCTGAAACGCCTTGCTACTTTTAAATCTATGAGATGGTTTGCTAAACCTCAGGTTCGATTCCTCGTATTATGTTTTATTTAACTATCACATTCTGCTAAACGAATGCCTGTCTTTTAATTTTATTTTTTTTTAATGGCGAGTTAGTAGTTAGTGATTCGAGCTTACAGTGGCATCCAGTTGGGCAGTATGCAAGCCTCGAACATTCTCCTTAGGGGATAAAACCCCACTCCTGCTTCTATTTAATTCTGGCCCCTGAAGGTTCTTGGTCCAAGAATACCTCCCCAAGGTTACCCTTGGTGGCCAGCTAGCTCAGTTGGTTGAATGCCGCCTTTAATTGGTATTAGTAAATAGTTTTAAGATAGTTTAGTAATCGTAATAGTTGAGTTAACATTCACTATCTCAACAATACCTAACCGGCTAGAGATGCTTCTTCCGGAAAGAACTCTGAGTTAATAAAGGGTTTGAATCCAACGTGAAGAAAATTAATCCCCAAGGTTCAACCCACCGACTTTGGGCTATCGAAAAGGGTAGTCGCCCTGGGATTAGTCGGCTTGCAGTGTCGAGTC
Source organism: Glebionis coronaria (assembly GCA_025667525.1). NCBI lineage: Eukaryota > Viridiplantae > Streptophyta > Magnoliopsida > Asterales > Asteraceae > Glebionis > Glebionis coronaria. The sequence goes on along the minus strand of CM046875.1, from coordinate 609,040,211 downwards.
GGAACTCAGGTAACCAAAAAAATTGAAAAATTAAGACCAGTTGTTGACCTAAACAAGCACACACAACGGGCATTCTTCAGATAGCTAAGATAGGGGCTTTCTCGAGTTAAAGTGGATACTCACTACTCTTCTTTTAGAATGTCTGCTGACCTTATTCGAGTACATAAAAATGAAGGTCTTTGTGAGTTGTGGATGTATGATTTTCCAAAGAAACTTTAATTGCTTAAAATTACCAGGATTACAGCAGTTTGCCATAGTTAAAGAACAATTTAAGGAAGTATTGCTCATTTATTTACCTTAACTTGAAGATGTTGATATCCTTATTTAGTGATTATATACGTTGAGATAGTTAAAATTTGGTAAGAAATATTTATTTTAGCCTCATTAAGATTTTTGATGCAAACGTATTCTCCACCGCTAAATTGCTGCTCAGCTAATCTTACATAGCCATATAGACCTCTTACATAGTATTTTCATAGTTTATATAACATAGAGATATCTTTCACCTTTTAAGTGGCTAAAGCTTAAGGGATTGATGTACATTAGTTTACCTTGATGTGAAGTTGTTGGCATCTTAGTTAGCTGTATACATTGAGAACTGTTTAATATCTGAAAGCAGTTTAGCTTCGTCAAACCCGTTACTGCAGAAATATTCTCAACAACAAAGTTTTTGCTGCATATGGATTTCACTTGCTCTATTTCTTCCTGATTCGTGCTTTCTTTCTATCATGATGCATAGGCACATTCTTTTCAATTTTTTATACAACATAGAATTATCCTAAACTTTTTGTGGCCTTATGTTTAGAAAAGAGGTTACAGTAGTTGATAACTTGGTACGTTACAAAATTCTTTGGAGTGTACATTGTTTACTCAGGAGTCAGGACATATGTGCATTTAACTATGGTGATGCATCAGTGGAATTCTATTTCTCCGTTGTGCATTTTACATCGGAACATACTAAAGGAGGCCTAATCAGTTTTATTTCGTCATTTGGGTTTTCCTTGGTCTCAGATTTATTTGCACTCAACATGTTATTAACACGTGTCAAAGAATCAGATGCACCTTTTGTTTTGACAACAAAGATGCTAATGACCTCTGTTTGGAATATTAGCAACCGCAGTTAGGTTTTCGTTCTATTTCATTGTGGAATTCTAGGCACAAGGGAGTAACATTATCTGATTTTCTCAGGTAGTCAGTCCAATAAATTGTGCCAGAAGAGGTTGGGTTAATGTAGATATGGACATCATCGCCTGTGAATCGTGTGGGGCACGTCTCCTCTTTTCTACTCCATCATCTTGGCCACAGGAACAAGGTATGCCATTCTTTTTGTTATAACTCTACATTGTATACTATATGCTCAGATGTGCATAAAAGTCATCTAGCTTAAACTGTATACTATATGCAATGTAGTCGAGAAAGCAGCTTTGGTGTTCAGCTTAAAGCTAAATCATGGTCACAAGTTACAGTGCCCGTGGGTTGACAATGCCTGTGATGAGAAGCTAGCACAGTTCCCTCCTACACCCCCTTTAGATTTGGTTAATAACTACAAGAAACGATGTGCTTCATTATTGCAACTTTTGGAACTTCCTGTGATCTCATCAGCAGCCATTGACAACATGAGGACCCCTTTGCTAGAACATTTCCTAAACTGCGCTCCAACTCTAGGTGAATGTGAAGAAGTTTTGCCTGTCTTGTACTATCAGGTATGTATAGCTACAACTACTAAATATCACAAATCTTAGCTCATAGCAATGTTAAAGAATGTTAATCTGAAATTTGGTTTTTTAGGCACAAAAGTTCATTAGTTTATGTGGTTGGGAGCCTCGGTTGCTACCTTATATTGTTGATTGCAAAGATGTGCAGAAAGATGCTGTCACTGTATATTCTTCACGCGCTTCCGGTCATGTGGCTGCAAATGAAGGTTTTTCAACTGAAAGTGAGGAATATGATCATACGTCTGTGGTGCTAGACTGTAAGCTTTGTGGGGCCAGAGTTGGTTTGTGGGCTTTTAATACAACTCCACGGCCTGCAGAGTTTGTTAGACTTATTGGACATGCAGAACCAAACAAAAAAAATGAGGCTTCTTCTAGTCAAACGGATGATACCAATCTCCAGATTGTAGAATCTAGTCATGCTGAAAAGGGAGCACAAACAGCAGTTGTTGCTAATAGAAATCTTTTGAGTTTGACAATTGCAGGAGGCCCACCACCGGCAGAGCAGAACTTTCGACCCACAATTTCTTTGCCTGTTGTTGGACAAAATCTCAGGTCTCGTTTTTCATCTGCATTCCAATCTGTTGGCAGCTCAACAAGTAATGGCTCAGTTGAAGAAATTGCAGATGACAACGGTGGTCACATGCCAGTAGGAGGAGATAGTATTATGGAAACCGCAGTTTCTGGAAACAATAAACCACATACTACTGCTGCAGAACAATCTGAAAAGGCCAATGGAAAACTTTCTATCAGTAGTGATACAAAAGCGATGGAGTTTGATCCTATAATGCAGCATAGACATTTTTGCCCTTGGATTACATCAAGTGGCAAGGCAGCACCTGGATGGAAACAAACTCTTGCTGCACTAGAAGATCAGAAAGAATTCGTCTGTCCATCAGAAACAACCCAGGCTTCATCTTCACTCATTGAGGTAACCATAAGCTCTTGTTTTAGTCTTTTGCATCATTGTGGTGCAAACTTTTTCGTATAACTTAAACTAGAGTTTTCTTATTGTTTAAATCAAGTCAAAAAAAAAAAAAAAAAAAACCAAGTGATTACAACAAGGTTCACTTGTATGGCTATAGCGGTAATTGATTTTCTATAGTGCTTTGGCAACAAAAAGTATCGACCTGCTGCTAATCTTTTGTTACCTTACAGGTTGAAGATCCTGTTGGTTCTGTCAGAAAGCTTTTCACACCTCCATCAGCCAAAAGAAAGAAGTTTACTCATGCGTCGAGCTAAAGACAGACCACCATTAGCTTAAACATCAACTAAACATGTAGATGTCCAGTAAGATGCTTTCGCCGCTTAAAACCATTTCTCCGTTTGCTCTTTTTTCAGTTATGATTGCTAAGTTCTGTCTTAAGTGGCGCAACATGTTTGTATCCAATTTTGATCAATTGTGGTGCCATAATATGAAAATTAATATTGTAGTACTTAAATGGCCACAAAATTATTGGTTTTACATAATTGAACATAGAAAAATATTCGCATTGATGTACAACTCTCTGCTCCTCATGAATTTTATCTCAAATTACATCATCAATCCACAATTGGTTACCATTACTTTTGAGTAAGGTCTGTTGAACCCTCTTTCTGCAACCACGGCTCTTTTATCCCCAATCAACTTAGCTACCCTGTTAAAAAATGAAGTTAATTGCATTAGTTTCTTATTTCATGCTTGTGTAGATTACTAATTTGTATATGAAGACTAGTGGTGTATTTTAGTACCTGAAATAGGGAGAACTAGTGTTCTCTTGCACTGTCTTAACCTGAGTCATCTTCTCAACAACCTCCATACCTTCTAGAACTTTCCCAATCACCAACGTTGATGCATCCAACTCTGGTGAATCTTTTGTAGAGATCACGAACTCTGTCCCGTTTGGGTCCTTCCCGATTTCTTCTTCATCAATTACTAGCTTACCGTTCCGGGCAACCAGCTTTTGCTTAGGTGGCGGCTTTAGCGGGTCCCTAACAATAATACCAATAGTTCCAGCAATGTTCTTTGTCCCGGGACATCTTCCGTTCTCTTTCTCCAGTTCCGTAACAAGATTGTTGACTGCAAAATTCCTCCCGGTTTTAGCTGCGAGTTCAGCATCAACACCATATGATCTGACCCCACCGTGTTGCACATAACCTGGTGTGATCTTTATGAACTCTTTTCTTCTGTAACTAACACCTGTCACTCAATTTTCAATTGATTAGATATACAAATGAAAACATAGAACTTTGGAAACAGGAAGTAGAAACTACCTGCTGCTCCACTGACAAAATCACTGAACTTAGCAGTTCCAGCTGGTACATTGTTTCCATGTAGCCCGATGACAACACGTCCTATGGGTTTCCCGTCAATTGATATATCTAGAAAAGCTCGTTTGGTAAGAGCTTTGTCTGTGCAGCTGTCTTTGGTAGTTGTGGTGGTGGTGTCAGAATCATTGTTCACTGGACCATCTTCACTGGCAGTAGTGCTAGTCTCAACTGGAGTCTCTTCAGTGGGATTGACAGTGCCATTAGTTTCTACTTGATTTTCTTCAATGGAACTGGTTGTATCACTAGCCTCAATTGGATTCTTTTCTGTGGGACCAGTGGTTTCACTAGTCTCAACTTGATTCTCATCGGTCGGACTGGCAGTTTCACTATTCTCAACTGGGCTTTCTTCAGTTGGAGTGGTGGTGTCACTAGTCTCAACTGGAGTCTCCGCCGTGTTCTCTTCAGTTGGAGTGGTCTCAACTGGAGTCTCTGCCGTGTTCTCTTCAGTTGGAGTGGTGGTGGTGGTAGTGTCAACTGGATTATCTTCTGTAGGACTTATGGTGATATTACTCTCAATTTGCATTTCGTCTATGCTTTGGGGGTTTTCGCGCGTAAATAAGTTTTCTTCTTGTGCTCTTGCTTTGGGCAGATGGAACTGGTCTTGAAATTGGGAAGTGAGCACGAGCAGCAGAGATGACTTGGAGCAGATTGCTAGCTGTCTACGTGACAGTTTAATAGCTGCAGGGGAAATGGGGATGTTCTGTATCTGTGGTGGTTGTGGTGGCGGTTGGTGGTTAGATGTTGAATGCAGGACCGTTAAGTTTTGCCAAATCTTCTCCATTATGTTTTTTGGTGTGTGTGTGTGTATGCCTCAGGCTCAAAGAGAAAGAGAGATAGAGAATGTTTGTGGGGCTGGGATGAGTTATGTGGACAAGAGGAGATAATAATCCCATCCACAATCCTCTGGACTCTTGTTTACCAACTACAGCCATCCCTTCAAAAGTTGCTCTAGTTTAATGTAATTTAAGCTCAAAATTGTGTCGCTTTAATAGATTCTGGATACTGTGATGAGCGTGTGAACTAACGTTGTTACAGACTTACAGTTATGACTCTTTTTGGCGATAACCTTGGATTTCCGGCTATGCATTTTCAAGTTACAACATCATAATTTAAAGGATAAATTGGTTTTATAATGATAATCTTTCTCTTGATTATCTTTTGAGATGAGATTGTGTAATTTTTGTTCTTCAGTATTCTCAGATTTGCCAATACCCTCAACAAGTATATTTTCTATCCAAGACTATAAACTAGTTTAACGGTTTTAAAAAAGGCGTCTTCCATAAACCCCATGAACGAAGGTGGAATTTATATTCATGTAGGTTCATATCGAAATCTGTCGCTTGGAAGTATATTTTATTGACTTGAACAAACCAAAAATTGAGCTTTTGCAAATTTCATAAAGTGGTCACTATAGTAGTATAGTTTCATATTCTTAAAAAGACAAGTCATAAACAAAGCAGGTTAGTAAATAAAAACTTGCATTTTGCAATCATGTTATACTTATTCAATTTAATTCAACGTCGCATAGCAATGAAAACAACAATACTCGATCCTGACGAAGCGAGGTATGATAGCAATACCTGAATAATTTGAGGCTGTTGCAAACCTCGTTACGACCGCGTGAAGTGAATATTTGACTGATGCCTGGCAATCAACTAAACTCACAAAACTTCATAGAGGTCATCAAGTATTTGGCATTTCGTTTTAACCAAATCATAGAACAACTACTCACTCATAACTCGGAAGAATCACAAACCCCTAAAACGTCAAAATGAATCTAGTTTTGCTATTGTTAGCTAAACACATAATTATCGCAAAAATAAACCAGATGCATGAAGTTCGACCTACTCTCGCATTTTCTTAACACCTCCCAATGATAGACAAAGTGGATCGATGGGGGTGACAGTCACCCTTTTGTAGCGAGAGAAATACAAAAGAAAGAAGCTTGGCTAAGAATCCTGGTAATACCACACATGCATGCTTTCTTCCAAACAGAGTCTACACTTGATAACTAATTCACAATTTCATGAAAATAATAATATTGACCACCGTTTGACGCCAACTGGAGGGGCTAACTGAAGCTAGTTATGAATATCGATTATTATCTAAATGGTAACTTAAGACTATCATAATCGAGAAGAACAAACGTTGTAGTTTGTTCTCCGTTTTTCAGTAATAGCCGACCCCCTTAAGTTCCGCTTGTTGCGGTTCTTGGCCATCACTACCAGTCTGAAGAAACACAACACGGCCTGCAATCCAATTATGGAACACATAAGATGACAAAACTTACTTTGAGTTAATACCACGCTTTAAAAGAACTTACCATCTCGACGAACGGCAACTTCTCTTACACGCCGAGTTAGACCTGTTATTGGGTCATTAAATATCTTCGTCTCCAGATTCCCCTCCAGATATAAGATCGAACTACAAGAAGCAAGAAATGATTTACAGTAATATTTTTTGCAACTTACTAGATTTTACACATTACAAAAAATGACCACATCATAATAAGTGCAATCCAACACCTATATGGTCAATGTAAAGCAAAGATGATAACAGAACAGCTGTACAAGGCAAAAGTTTCCAGCAATAGGCAGTCCATTTTCTTGAAATACTTTGCCATGATGATTAGCATACTCCAATTCTTTTATCAAGTATTACAGAAAAGTTAAAGGCGACAAAGCTACTTGTTCTTTATAAAATAAGCTACTTGTTCAAGAGATTATAAGTCGATCCTTATTAACCTCTAAAATATGAAAATCAAATCTAGTCTCAATCATATTACATACCATCCGGATTCAGAAATATATTCATTAGATATGAAACACAATCTGCAACCTAACACACAAGCATAACACACACTTACCAAGTTACAATTACTAAACTTGATAAGATGGGCAAAACACAGATCATGGAGGAGATCAAATCCTGTAGTGTCATGAAAGATGAATAACATTTTCGGGCATTCTCATATCTGTGTCAACTACATAAGTTTTGGTCACGTGAATCACAACTTATTATCATTTATTACAATGTCTTCCTAAACCAGTATAAAGGATAACTTGTCAGATTACACTAAACATCGTTGCAAGAATAGCCTCTAGCTGAGGCCTATTTATGTATGTACTTTCTTTCTGCATTCTAAATTCGAAAGAAGAAATTACTAGTTCTTCTCTTCTTCCCCAAATTCGTCCACATAGATCATAGGGTTTGCATTTAGCACATTTATAGCCACTACATGAACCAAAAACTTGCAGTTGTGTTTAGCATTGCAATTTGAAGTGATTATTTGACATGATATTATTATAAAACGAGGTGCTAGAGATGGGGTTTGGATGTGCTACTGCAGTTATAGATACAAAAGCTAAGTCTTCAAGTATTTACATGTAAAACAACCCCCAAAAGAGATAATCAAAAACTATTTTGTTGCAGCTTAAACTGATTATTTGACCCTCTAGGCGTCATCATTGGAATTGCTTATTTCAACTCCTTTTGAAATAGTATGAACCATTATAGAATACACAACTCCATCTAAACACAATAAGCACATAACCAAATTTAATAAGCAATCATACACACCCCGTAAACAAACAAATAATCACCTACAAAACGCAACGTAAAACAAACACTATAAAACTTACCCAGGAACAGCATTCTTGGCAACAAGTGCACCCAACCTCTCAGGATAAATTGAGACACGATGCCACTGAACCATGCTCCGGTTTGCATAATCCCTTGGTTCCTCATTCTGTAACGGCCTCCTATTGTTCCTCATTCCTCCCGTCCCGATCGACAGCATGGTCACTTTCCTACCACTCCTCAGCTTTTTCTCTATTGCATTTTGTCCCACTTTCCCTACCAATATTGCCTATCCATCACAACAACCAAAAAGAAAAGAAAAAAAAAAACCTTAAATCACAAATTATTTTCACTAACTACTTAACGATCAAAGGGTTAGTACTACTTGGGTCATTGTACTCTGCGAAAATATTCATTTTTTTCAGTTCACTGTATCTTTGTTCATATAGTACATCACACCTTGATTATGATTTCATTATGCCCTAAAATTTTACGATATGTACGTAAACATTATTGAGAAATACCTCATCTCGCTAACTAAAAAGATCGATTTCATATGAACTGAAAACCAGTTTTGATAGTTACACTAACCTAAACAAACAAACTAAATAGTGGACAATAACAAAAAATAAACAACCGTCTCCATGGTTACCTAGTGGTAAGGTGTCCCTAAAGTCCCAAGAAACCAACAGGGTGGGTGAAATAGAATCGTCCAGAATGGCCACCGGAATACCGGTTAGCCCCATACATCAGAGCCAAAAAGGCTTATACATCCGGCTTATGGCTTATTTGAGTTTCGGCTTATGTTTCATAAGCTCACTTTTTGCGGCTTATTTTGAAACTTTTCAGCTTATATAAGTTTGAAATGACAAAATAAACTTATATAAGCCGAAAAGTTTCAAAATAAGCCACAAAAAGTGAGCTTATGAAACATTAGCCAAAAAACAAATAGGCCATAAGTCGAAACAAACATCCACACAGGTAATCTGAACACGGATCCTTATCTCTTTAATGAAAAAAAAAACCAACACTTTTCGCAAAGGGTATACTTTAGGCCAAACTTAACTTTAAGGCATTCAATTTTGGTGCAATGTACGGATTTCTTAACTTTCCGACCAGTTACTCATTATTTTTATTCACTAGTTATAATTTACATAGTAGGAGAAGGAAAACGGGCAACAAGCTGCGCCGCTAGCCCTTTTTGTATAGCAAAACCAAGTCTATTAAATAAAAGGTTTGTGGATTTAGGAGTCAATACATTACTGTTCCTAACACGTTGTATTCGTGCGCCTCAGGTGCAAGGAAACCAAATGTATCAAACGTGAAAGGAATAAACACGTGGTGATTTTCAATACATGCTTTCTCATTTAAATTTTATTTCGGCTAAAATTACGACTCACATTTTGTGTGATTGGCAAAATACAATCACCTCGATAACCATAATTCATAAACCCACAACTAAACTAAATTAAACAAAAAGAAAGAAAGCATATAAATGTACCCTGTAAATGCCTATATCTAGACCATTTTCAAGCGGGCGTTCTTCGAATTTTCTTTGTTGGGTATTCGGCTCGTGTTCGGGCGATTGTTCGGGTTCTGGGTGGATAGTGGAATCGGAGTCTGACCCAGATGATGATGAAGAAGAAGTGGTGAAATGGTGCAAAGAGTTAATAATTAGTGAATTGGGTTTTGTGGTAAGGATTCTTCTTCTGCAGATTGAAGATGCCATTGATTCAATTCAATTCAATTGAAATGGGTTGTTTTCACAAGGGGGAGGTTTATGAGTTATGACTCTCTCAATACCTTAAACCCTAATTTTTTGTAATTTTTTTTTTCAAATAGAATAAAAAGTACTCTCAAAATTCAATTAAAAGTACTCAACTTTTTTTTTCTTAAATTAAGGTATCGATTTTTGTTTTTTACAATGTTGGGACAATTAACAAATTTAAGGGTTGTATATTAACGACCGTTTACTTTATTATTGCATCGTTAATCCTCTATATTAACGACACTTTGTAATAAACTCAAAAATCATTTTTTACAGTTTTAGACCGTTTTTACTTTTTTTGACCGATTTTTATCATTTTCGTTCGGGTTTTAACGGTTTGTTTCGGTTTTTGTCGTTTTCGTCTATTTTACCGTTTTTGACTTTTTTTAGCGTGTTTGATATTGTTTTCGACGGTTTTTTTTTTACTATTTTCGTCATTTTCTAGCCGTTATCGCCTATATTTTAAGGAAAGAAAAAAAAAGTAAAAAAATTAACAAAAATGGTCATAAATGATAAAAAGAGTCAAAAACGGTAAAACGGACGAAAACAGTTAAAAGCCGGAAAATGGACACAAACGGTGCGAAGGGCTCGAAAAAGTACAAAACGGATGAAACGGTCAGAAACGGTAAAATAAGGACGGATGTTGTAAAAATGGAACGAAAAGGTTAAAAAACGAATGAAAACGGTAAAAATCAAACGAACTTTGAGTTTTAGACGGTAAAAACTGTCTAAAACTGTAAAAAATCGAATTTTGAGTTTATTATAAAGTGTCAATATTAAAAAGGACTAACGATGCAATAACAAAGTAAATGATCGTTAATATATAACCTTTAAATTTGTTAATTTCCCAATATTGCAACAAGAAAAAAGATCGATATCTTAAATAAAGAAAAAAAAAGTTGAGTACTTTTAATTGAGTTTTGACATAAGATTAGTACCTTTTTATGCTATTTGCCCAATTTTTTTTATAACAAATGTAACATGTTTTGTTTTGAGTGATAACTACACGATTACCCGCGCATAGTGGCGGAAATTCCTTGCGACAAATAATTAACGATATGTTATATTGTGGTAAGTGTTTCGTGTGACATTCAAAATAAAACGTGTACAGATCAAGTTATTCACCTTGTGTTAGAGTAGAACAATATAAAAATTTTAAATTATCATTCAGAACCCGTTGTAGAAGTAACATGTTTTGACCCACTAACCCAAATACTTTGAAACCCCAGTTTCACCCGACCAGTTCAACCAGTTGGAAAAACGGTTAAAATTAAACTTGGTCTTATATTTCGAAACCCTGTTACACCTGTTACACCTGGTGGGTGGGTTGACCCGGTGGACGAACCGGTAACCGGGTTACTCGATCGACTTGACGCGGTGGTCGAAATTAAGAGTAGTGAAATTATGAAAGAAGTTTGACTAATTAATGATTAAATCTATTTATGGAATTTAAGGTTTCACATTTCACTTTTCACTTTTCAATAAATGAGTGTTTTTCCTTTATAGGTAGTACAAATAATTTTACAAATGGTTGCACATTATTTTATATTAAAATGTCAAGTACATCTGCGCGATGCAGAATTGATACGGAAATGGAAATGAATGGTATACGAGGATTGTGATAATTCATGGTAAAAAGTATTTGCTAATCAGTTAATGTTGTATAACATTTGTCACAATATTATAGATCACAATAGGGATCAAGTGAGAAGTAATTTAGAAGAATAAATGGTAAGAATTGACGAAAACCATACATTTGATATGCAGTGACTTGCTATTAAATGAAATTTTTATTCATTCAGATGCCCTCTTTTGAGTTTCGAAAGTTATTTGAAAAAAGATGTGAGGGTTTGACTCTTACTCCTAAAAAATGGTCAGAGGTTTTGATATTCTTGAAACCCTAATTTTTGGGGGTTTTGATATTTGGTGGTTCTTAGAGGTTCTTGGTTGGTTAAACATTGATTAACGAGTTATTTGATCATTTTGGTACAGTTGTATAACCTTAATTTCTTCAAATTGGGATTTCTTGATCATGTGGTTTGTGGTTTGGTTAGGTTCTTGGTTATTGTTCCTCTGCGATTCGTAGTGTATGTCTATTGTTCCTTAAAGTGAATCATTCTTTGTCAATGGAGCAAACATGTTGTCTAACATCTTAACCTACAACTATTGAGTAGCTTGGGTACCTGCTATGGACAATCTCATATTTTTGGAAAGGTTTTGATGAGCTTAGGTGTGAGTTCTTTGGTTACCTCTCCTTAACCCACATCCAGGCCAAGGTAAAGCACTGATGCAACCAACTAGCTACTTTTTCATAGCTTAATGAGCTTATGAGAGGAAGGCTTATGTGGAATTCTTTGTTGATGGACTACCACACTTCCAAAGAATTGAAAGAGATGAACATGTCTTGAATACTTTGGACCTAAAAACACATGAAACAAGCAAACAGTTACCAAAAGCTGAGTGATAAGATCTTTGATAGGTGTGAAAACACCCATCCTTTTACCACTTATTTCTTGCTAAAACGAGACCAAATCGCGTATTTAATATCATTTGTTTGGAATTATGCGTGGTTTGTGTGTTTTCTGTATTTTCAGAGCCAAACAGATAAATATTAAACAAAACATAGGATTGCACGGGTTTTATCGAAGAAAAAGACGAAAGACGAAGTCTATAGTCCAAGAGATGCAAAAGATTTGAAGTCAATGGGCCTATTTGAAGATTTATCGAAGAGAAGGACCAAAGATGGAAGATTTATATATGTCGAAGAACTCAAGTCTATTAAACGAAGAAATTAAAAGACGAGTTGAATTTATTCATCGACAAATCCCGAATCAGAATCAAAAACGTCAACTCTACTGAAAAGACGAAAAGACAAAAAGAGAGGAGAAAAGCCCACTCACCAACCAAGCCCAAGGCCTATAAATAGACCCTTCCTTTCACATTTTAAGACTAGCTCTTCATTTTCTGTTTTTCCTTCCTCCTGTTTCGTAGGGATACCAACACCCTTAAGGTGTTTGGTAACTTTTATTTTTCATTGAATCTATCCATGATCTTGTAAGTTTTAATCTTTCCTTTTGTTTGTTAAATCTTAATCTTTCAATACAATCTTTCATTTAATCTTGTTCTTCCTTTTCTTATTGATTCTAAGTTATAAGTTTTTATTTTGTTAATTTTGATTCCTAAAAACAAGTGGTTTTTGTGATTTTGTTGATTTGGTTTGATGTTTATCATTAGTAGATGATTAGTGGTTAGTTTGGTTGAATCCTCAGATTTATTTTGGTTGATTTTGGTAAAAATTCGTGTTGTTAAGTTCCCCTTCGCGTTTTTCAAATCCCCAGATTCCGAATGAACTAAATATTCTGAACCAAGGGTTTTGTTTAAATATTCCGAACGAAGCTTTTAGTTTTATTATTCCGGATGAACAAAACATTCCGAATGAGTCTTCTGTGTTAATCATTCCGAATCAAGCTTTTCTTCTAGTTATTCCGAGTCAACCAGTATTCCGAACCAGTATTTTATTCCGCATGAACTTACTTTCCGAATCAACAATTTATTCCGCATGAGCAAACATTCCGAATAAAGGTTTTTCCGAGTAAGCAAAATTATTCCGAGTCAGTAGTTTTTCCGAATGAACCGTTTTATTCCGGATCAAGCATTATTCCGAGTCAGTCATATATTCCGGATGAACATTGTTTTCCGAATCAAGAGATTATTCCGCATGAACTGATTTTTCCGGATGAGCTAATTATTCCGGATCAAGCAACTTTTCCGAACCAACATCATTATTCCGAATCAAGGCTTTTTGGTTATTCCAGATCAAGGCTTTTTGTTTATTCCGGATGAGCTAGTCATTCCGCATGAGCAGTATTATTCTGAATCAACAATTTTTCCAAGTTAAGGTATTTCACTGTTTTACTGTTTAAGTGTTTAAGTTTAATTCAAGCTTTATTTTTATTAATTGTTTTTGGCTTATTTTCACTACTTCACGCACTTACCTTTTAAGTAGAAATAGATCAAAAGCTCCCCCTTTTAGTTACCAAGAACAACAATTCCACTTTGAACCGTGATCAATTCGAGAAGATACCGAGAACGAAACAACGAAAAATATAATTGGGTACGAGCAACACGACAAAAGATCTTGCAACCAAACCTTTTTATTAACAAACCAAAAATTAGTTATTAAAATGGCGCCGCTGCCGGCTTTTTTCGTAAGGATCAACGGTTTTTTGTGAGAAAAATTGGATTTTGGGATCCGTTCTTTCGGGAACGTTATTTTCTTGCATTAAAAATTTTCAAAAACCCATAAAAATATAAACTTTTCAAAAATAAAAAAAATAAAAATTAAAAAACCTATAAAAATCAAAAAAATTTTCTCTTGCATTTTCTTTATAGTGTATGCGTACTCGATCAACGTCTTATCCCGAGCCCGAGACTCTCGATAATTTAGACATGGCTGGCGTACACAACAATAATAATCCACCCCACCCCAACATGAATAATCCACCCCAACCCGACCTACGAACCATGGAGGAGCTATGCCAACCTACGATGAATGGACGTGGAGGCCCGATTGCGCCGATGCAAATCATGGCTCAGGAGTTTTCGTTGAAGCATCACATGATCCAACAAGTGCAAACTAATCCATTTCGCGGATTGTCGGATGATGATGCCAACAAGCACCTCGACAAATTCATTACTATTACTCAAAGCATGAAGATGCCCGGTGTTTCTATGGATGTACTTCGCCTTCAACTACTTCCCCACACGCTTTCTCACCATGCCAAAAGATGGTTTGACCGTGTCCCAAAGAATTATATTCATACTTGGGACGACATGACTCAACGATTTTTGTCGCGTTACTTTCCACCGTCCATGGTCACGAGCCTTCGTAACCAAATTAGTGGATTCATGCAAGACAATGACGAATCACTCTTTGATGGTTGGGAACGATACAATGATTTGATCGACCATTGTCCAAATCATAACATGCTCCCCGTCACTCTCATTGATACCTTCTACAATGGTCTCACTTTTCGTGATCGTGACACGATCAACGCCGCCGCCGGTGGTACTTTTATGAAAAGGAGACCGGAGGAGTGTAGAGAGTTGATTGAAAACATGACTACTCACCACAAGAATTGGGATTCATCCGCATCCTCAAGATCTAATCCGAGAGTCAATGTTTCATCTACTTCTTCCACCACCGACATGTCCGCCATGGAACGAGCCATTATCAAAATGAGCAAAAATATGCAAATTTTGGCTACTAACCATACTCAACAAGCTAAAGCCGTTGCTATTTCTTGTGAAACATGCGGTGGTCCTCATTATTACATTGATTGTCCTTCTACTCAAGGCAATTTTTGTGAAAACGTTAACGCGGCATACAGTACCTATCCCACAGGAGGCTCTCAAGCTCGTCCTCAAGGAGACCGTAACTTGCTAAGTTATCGTTCAAACAACTATCTTTCACCACCCGGTTTTACTCCTCAAAACCAAAACCAACAACAAAGCTATAACCGAAATAACCAAACCTAAACTCGTGCTAACAATCAATATCAATCCCAAAGAAATCCATATCCACCTCAAGGAAATTCTCAAGCTTACCAAGCTCCACCTCTCAATCAACCAACGGCGTTGAATCAAGACATCGAGACGTTCATGAGGACTAATAGAGAGATGGTGACGAATCTTCAGAGTCAATTCATCAACTTGAAGGGAGACATGGCGAAACAAGGGAGTGATATTCGAGCCGAGCTAAGGAATGACATGGCGAAACAAAGCAATGATATTCGCGCAGACATGAGAGACTCTTTCAGCACTCAAGCGGATAATATACGTGATATGATCGGTTTGCTTTTCCAAGGTAATCAACCCTTTTCTTCGGGTTCTCTTCCGAGTAACACCGTTGCTAATCCAAGAGGGGAGATGAAAGCAATTACCACTCGTAGTGGAAAAGGTTATACGGAACCCGAGCTTCCTACACCTCCACCCGTGATTGTGAACAAGGAATGTAGAAATTGATAACCTATGAATCTATGAAGTGGGTTGATGTTTTTCTAGTGAGAGAAACTAGAGAGAGAAAGTGAGAGAAATATATGGAAGATTTTATTAATATGAAAGTTTAGAATGACAACAACCAACCCCTTTCCTTAGTGGAAAGGGGTATTTATAGTCCAAGCCAAACATTGGGCTTGGGCCGGTCCATGACAAGCCCATGGACCGGTTCTTACTTAAGTTAATAAGCAAATAACAACTAATTACTAACTACGAGCTATTACAACATAAATCATATTGTGGAGCGACCGATACTTCTAATATACGTTAAAACGTATTTCTAACAATCTCCCCCTAAGGGAGGTCACTTCACGTTACAAAGTTCTAAACCTAGCATACTATACTAAGTCTTCGTTCTTTAGCTCGTAGTCTTTTCTTCTTTTCTTTCTTTTGTTGTGAATATGTTGATTTGATCTTTTTAGCTTTGACTTGAGAGCATTGTTCTTTGGCCTTTCACGTGCGATCTTTGCCTTTCTTGTGAACTTTGCCTCCTCGTGACTTCATGTTCCACACACTTACGTCTTTTTGTTGAATTCTCGAAAGCTTCAGAGTTTGGTACAGCGGAAGACTTCATCTTGTGCTTTCTTGAATTTTTGCTGAACTTTGTTGCAAAAGACATAAGCATGTGGAAACGACTTTTCCAGGTACACCGCAACACCACCGTCTTTACTGGTACTCAGCAACGCCACCGTCTTCAACAGGTACACAGCAACGCCACCGTCTTTAGCAGGTACACAGCAACGACACGAATAAAATGGCTTTGAACATTTTATTCTAATTCGGTAGCATTTTACCTCCGGTCGGTGAAGACCGTTGGACGATATTAGATATCGTACCCGTGACGGATAGTTTCAATTAAGTAACTTCCTGACAGGATTTCGCGGGTGAACCCGTTCTCTTTATTCGACCGTCCAAAGCTGACTGCGAACATAAAGAGTGAATCACTTGGATAAATTATCCTTGTGATTAAAAAGCCGTCAATTCATGAAACCTGGAACAAGTGAATTTCAATTAAGATTTTCACCATCGTTGCTTTCCAGTTGTCACGAGCTCAATTCATAAAGAATCTTGCGCGTTACCTACCAAGTGCTGTTTGATGTTGACACTAGAAGGATTTCCACTCGTCACTGTGGTCAATAAAGAGTCACTCTGAGTGTTCTGGCAAGATCTTATGATAATGCGAAGAGGCCTGGAACGAGTTTAAGTTCAATTAAGAATTAAACCACTGTTACCTTCCAGTTTTTCACAAGATTGGTTCTAAAAGAACCGCACGTGTAACCTACCATGAGCTTGTTTGATGTTGGCTCAAGCAGGATTTCCATCTTCATTGTAATACTTGCGTATTACTCGGATGTTCTGGCAATATTACAGGAATACTGCGTAGGACTCATGAAAATCTCTTACTTTTCACAGTGTGTGAGAAAGCAAGGAATAAATGGAAAGTGTCCTAATGAGACTTTTGATGATCTCTTGGCTCTAGACTCGATTGTGCGTTTTGATTTAGTGAGCGATGGCTGGAGAGGAGTGCCACCTTTTCAATACCAGTCTATTCGGAGTGAATAAACCAGTAGATAACGTGTTGATCTCCGTGTGATTAAAACAAATACCTTTTGAGAGATATTTGAGTTAGCTGGGGAAGGGTTGTGCATTGCATCACTGGGTCCATGATGTCTTTCTTCAATACCGAGAATCATTAGCAAAAATGACCTCAATAGCATATGTATTGACCCGGTTTCTGCCTAAAGTTGTAAGGAGGGCTTCTTTCTTTACACCCTTTATCTTTACATTTCTTTTTCATTCTTCAACCCCTTCAATGCTTACCAATACGTCATCACTAGCACCTTGTTGTGATTGTTCCAGTGCTAGCTTAAGTACTTGGTCGGCATTCAGCTACGTTCACATTCTTTCTCCATCTTTCCTAGGACTTCTAATTCTAACTAGGGAATTGTCCTTGGGAAGATTCCATCGGCTCTGATGAATCATTGGACTAAACCTATTCCTACCACCCTTTTGTCACCACATCCGTCGTGAATTAAGCGTGTTTTGGGAAGGAATTGCCACCATGAAAAATCATTGAAAATCACCTAAAGTACTTGTGATATTGAAATCAAAAGTTTTGTACCTTAGGTGTTTTGTTCATCAAAAACGCTCCCCCTTAACACGTGCTTAACACATATTAAGTTGGATAATTTTAAGTCTTTTTCATCTTTTAGCCAAGTATCATTTACGTCTCCTTAATCCCATTTTCTCCCCTTATCCAAAATGTTAACCATTAATATTTGGGATATTGAATGGATTAACCGGTCTTTGGGTAAAAATGAAATTGTTGTTTGGCCATAGAACAACTGATTGCTCCCCCTTAAGTTAATAAGGGGTAGTTGTAGTGCTTTAATATGATATATTTTGAAAGATTTAGAATCTCGTGAGAAATTCTTGAAAAATTATCATACTTTAACGCTACAACAAGCCATTAACGCACATTATTCACAAATATACATATTCACAAATAATACCAATATAGAGTGACCTGAAATGTACGACCCTTCAGATGGATCGTTGCAGTGTCCTGTAGTGCACTCCATATGGTCTACCACCCACAAATCTTTCCAAGCTCCTCATCAATCTACGTTCACGGAGCTTCTGATCGATCTTCTTGATGACATACTTCGCCATCTGCCGGTAACCTGGATGCCAATCCTCCGTCATTTCTGGCAAAGTCCCACCCGAGTTCAGATGCTCCAACTTGTCTCTGACTTGTATAAGAGTGCCATCACTATACTTGTGGAGCTCCCCCACCCTCATAAACTTCATCAATCCTCGACTGTTCAAGTAGAAGATGCCGGAATTCGGAACAGAAATGCCGGTATAGGGACATCTTGCTACATGTTGAGGTAACACTTGGTTCACAGGACGGGTTAAATTGAGCTTCCTCTGATAGCTTTCGACTCCCAATTGAAGATCTTCAACTCGTGTTTTGATGACAACGCTTCGTGTGAACATGCGAAGTGCTGTATTCAACGCAATCAGGTCTTCACGAGGAATATGTGTCAGTTGATCTCTGGTCATCAGAAGCAGCATATCTTCGATATCCTCAAGGCGAATGATGGAAAAATCTCCCTGCTGGATTCTGTATTCCCTGTCATCCTCCCTTTTCAAGCGAATCTCCGTCACATGATAGTAGCCATTCTTGGCTTCTGTTTTCATCCCTAAAATGCTGGAGATGCGGATATCGGATCTAACTGAGCGTCCAGAATTGACTAAGCAGCAACACCTGTACGCCCTTCTGACTCGTTCGTCCCAATGAGATGCACCTATGACAGCATACATATCATAATTACGATTTATCTTAGGGACCCAGAGTCGGTTTACCTTTTCCTCGATGAAGGGTATTGTCCCCCAGTTGGCAGCTTTCAGCAATGTCAGGGATGTTGCGTACTTTGATGACCCCTTCAGTAGATACACCAGATCATTGGTGACAAAGAAGTCAAGAGCAATCTGATTATCTTGATCCATTGGAGGTGGAGCTCTTTCTGATTCATGAAGACCTGGCCGTTGAACGGTATTCAGAGCCTTCAGGATCTCCTCGGCATAATATTCGAACTCCATTTGGGGCAACCGGGTTTTGGCGCGAAGTCTTTTATCCTTTAGTACTTTCTTCACCAATGATGGAGTAACCGAAGTCTTATACTCATGAGCAAGAAATGCACATAAGTCAATCGGACTTCGGATACGAAGGTACAAGACATCTTTGTCGGCGTCGGTGATCGGATCATACTGCGCCGCTGCCATGATCCAAGCCTGTGGTGGAGCAGTCTCGTCGATTTCCAACGTGTCCTCCCAGTTCCTTGTGCTTGGTTCAGGAACAGTGGATTGTGGGTTTTGTTGCAGAGGAGTCGAAATGTGAACATCTGCTTCAGATTCAGGCATTTCAGCAGTGTCATGGATGGGTGAGTGTTGAGCAGCTTCTGGTTCTGTAACCGATTCTGCAATCACAGGAGTAACAACACAAGAACTAACGGGGTTAGTGGTAACATGTATTGATTTATGGATAAATGTACCAGGAATAGATGACCCTGTAGTGGCATTCACGTCATGGCGCCACTTCGATCGTCTGGATTCCGTGGATGTAGACTTCTCCTTTGGTGCTGCATCCTTCTTTGACTTGGTGCCAGACTTAACCACTTTCTTTGAGCTGGCGCCTTTATCCCCTTTCGCACTCTGTTCACCTTTGTCCGCATTGCTCCCCTTAACACTCTCCTGGTGACCATCACCACCATCATTACCATCATTATCATCATCTCCATCCTCATCATCATCATCCTCATCATCCTCATCATCATCTTCATCATCCTTATCATTATCATCATCCTCATCATTCTCATCATCCTCATCATTATTCTCATCCTCATCCTCCTCCTCGTTCTTATCTTCTTCTTCTTCTTCTTCCTCCTCTCCACCAGTACCCTCGTCTTCCTCACTCTCTTCCCGTTCTTCTTCAGGGAGAATGTGGTAGGGTACCACACTTCCAAACGTCTTGAACAACCTATCATCCTCCATGATAGCGTCATTCAGGGATTTGAAGAGAGCTCGTTGTTTCCTTGATTTATCAAACGAACCAAGTTCCTTCATTCGAGCCTTAAGGATCTTCTTCAGTTCAAAATCCGTCAAGTCATATGCGATCTTGTAGGCGGCTTCTGAAGGATTGGATGACTTGATCATCAAGTTATCAGCAGCAAGCGTCTTCAAGTCATCACGCAGTTTAGGCATTAAGGATTCAACTGAGTCTTTTACTTTCTGCTCAATAGTAGCTTCAAGAGCGTCGTTTTGCTCTTTAAGGTCATCCTTAATAGCTTTAAGTCTTGCAATTCGTGCTTTATGCCTATTAGCTTCATCCCTTTTTACCTGAGCAAGTTCCTCTGCATGAGCTTTACGTGTAGCTTCCATGTCTGCAGCGAACTTGGCAATCAACTCTTCTTGAGCTTTCCTTGATGCTTCTTCACTTTGAGCTCTTTTATTTAACTCTTGGCGAAGTTCATTCATTTCTCTCTTGTGAGCATCCACATATTTATCCAACATCTCGCCCAACACTATTGCTGCCATTGCAGATGTTGCAGATGTTGTAGATGTTGATGGAATAGGCTCGGTTGTGACTGCGGTGCTAAGGATGGGCTTTGGTGGTGGTGGAGGAAGTGGTGTAGAAACCTGTTTGGTTGGTAAGGGTTGAGTTGGTGGAGGTTGAGTTGTTAAAGGTTGAGTAGGTGGAGGAGGTGGTGTAGAAACAGGGATTGATTGCTCCTTCGAAGTGGAATAATTTTCAGGTGACCCGAACTCATCAACATCATGAGGTTCAATATACTCATCCTCAACGTCTATTCTTACACCTGAACCACTACCACCAGTATCTTTCCTGCTCCTTTGAATGGCTGTCTTCATCATTTGTTTCTCAGTTTTCTCAATATCAGGATCAGCAATATTTTCTTCGTCACGCAGACGCATCAAGTCCTTACCCTTTCCCTTCTTACCCTCTGTCTTCTTCTTCTTGGTTTTGGGCTCAGGTAAATCTGCTTGCTTCCTTTTACCTTTGCTTTTAACCGTAGTAGATGAGTCTTCACCTGCTAGAAGGCTTGCTCGTTGTTTCTCAATTTCCGTGAGCAAGTTCGTGTAGGCATCGGATGCAATAATCTCATCGGTCAGAAGATGACTGGGAATGGGACCAGGAATAACCGTATTCGAATGAGTCTCCTGCCTTAAGTCTACCAAATCATCATCATCTATCATGTGGTGACGACTACCTGCAAGCTTGTTAATGGATGCATCGTTTTCCATAAAATAATGTATGATCAACTTAATAAACCTAGGGTACTGGTAAGTTTTGATTTTACCCTTAGTGTTAGTGAAGAGTTGAAAAGTAAACTCCTCCCACAGCAGTGATGCATAATCAATACCCATACCTTTGAACATACCATAAAACATTTTGATGATCGGTGGACGAACAGCATCATACCCAGTTGTCTTGGGTGTCAAGCATCGGCTAAGGATCCCAAAGATAGCTTTCCATGGTTGACCAATTTTGGCAGTAGTAAACTCAGACGGAGTTCGAATGTCAAGACATCCAATAGCAGTGAACATCTCCATCATCTGGTCCTTGGTTGGGTTGGGAGAGTATGCTGCTAGACCTTTGAGAATCGGTCGAAAGCCAAAGATCTTCCTGAAGTCTGACACAGTAAGCGTCTGCTGCTTGTTGTCCAAGGAAAAAGTGATCTTGTTCGACGTCCTCTCTTTGGTAGCCCAGAACTCGTAAAGGTAGTCATAGGGCACCGAAGCACTTCTCCTTAGCGCATACTTGAAGTGAGATTTATCAAGCATGGCTGTAGCTACCTTAAAGCCATTATGGGTAGAGTGAGATACCTCCTTCAGACGGTAGTTGTTTGGAACAAACTTAAGAGTCTTGGCTTCAGCAATGGCGGCGGCTCTGTTGTCTTGTAGTTGTTGTACGGTAGGGTTAGTCATCGTTTCTGCTTAAGATAAGACACAAAGGTTGATACAAACAAGTATAAATATCATTATGACTTTAAACCTAAGCATTGTACATATGACATAATCCCTTAAGCTTTGAAATCATTCAAACATCTTCTATTCGGAATAATTAGCCTATGTGGAATAAAATCCCTATTCTGAATAACAGCTCTATTCGGAACATTTGTCTATGCAGAATAACAGCTCTATTCGGAACATTAGGCTATGCGGAATAACAGCTCTATTCGGAACATTAGGCTATGCGGAAAAAATTCTTTCATTCGGAACATTTGGGCTATGCGGAAAAAATTCTTTCATTCGGAACATTTGGGCTATGCGGAAAAAATTCCTCCATTCGGAACATTATCCTATGCGGAACATTTTCCTATTCGGAACATTATCCTATTCGGAACATTTTCCTATTCGGAACATTTTCCTATTCGGAACATTTTTTCCTATTCGGAACATTTTCCTATTCGGAACATTTTCCTATTCGGAACATTTTCCTATTCGGAACATTTTCCTATTCGGAACATTTTCCTATTCGGAACATTTCCTATTCGGAACATTTCCTATTCGGAACATTTCCTATTCGGAACATTTTCCTATTCGGAACATTTTTCCTTATTCGGAACATTTTTCCTTATTCGGAACTTTTGCCTTATGCGGAAAACTTTTCTATTCGGAAAAATTTTCACCATGCGGAAAGTTGTTCTATTCGGAAAGTTACAAACAGTGACGTTTTTTCTAATTGGGCATGCAGTCGATTGTTTCAAGTGTTCTAAAGGCCAAAGTATGCAATTAAACCTATTCCGAATCATCCCCAGGCAAAACCCCCATTTAATCAAACCCTAATTAATCATTAATTTGATTCGATTGATTTTCCACCTTAATCAGTTAATTAACTTGATGTATATGAAAAATAGATCCGATTTAATACCTTTTTGTGATCTTGATCTGAGATTGAGATGTTCTTGTGATTTGTTTGTTTGATTTCGTGAGTTTGAGTGAAAAGATATTAATGGCGGCAAGTATAATGTAAACAGTGAATGATTAGACACAAAACGGGGGGGGATAACATTTGACTAGGTCAAAGTTTTCCATAAGTTTGACAAGTTGTCAACTTTGCCCCCTCAATTTTTCTTTTTGCTTCAAACAATCATTCCAAGTTTTGATACTAGCCATTTTTACCCTATCTTATGTTAACTAATCGAGCCTTAGTGATTAAATTAACTTAACACAAGCACCAAACTATCCACGACAAGCTTATAAGCAACAACACTACAAATGCCAAAGCAATCCAACCATTAACCATTAAGCTTTGTGAATTTTCTTGAAAACTTTTGAAGATCTTGTTGATGTGAAAGATGATGAAACATTTTCTCCCCCTTAAACGATGACCCGTTTTCTATTTAAAGAGCTGTAGTCATTGTTTAACGAGGCATATGATGATGAAAAACATTTCCCAATTGATTTCTTGAAAAAGTTTGATTCGTGGTGTCAATAAGATTTCTCTTATTTTAACAAATTAATGCATGATTTGGCTTGTAAATCATGCCCGAGAAAATTAATTCCCGTTCTGAGCCAACGTTTTCCAAAGAAATACGTGACTTTAATATGAAAACCGGGTTGCAGTCTGAAATAACTACAAGCCATAATGGGCATGTTTTCAAAAAAATGTACAACTTTTATACGGACTCTATTTATGGCACCGTGTCAATATTGATCGACATTTCTAAGGCCGTAAATATTACCGTACTAAAAGACATGCCCGTTTTAAAACGAAAAATATTTTTGGTTTTTCTTGGTTTTATATTTTTTATGGTTTTTCTAGATTTTATATTTTTTATGGTTTTTGTTGGTTTTATATTTTTTGTATTTTCTTTTTGTGGTTTATATATTTACGATAATATACATGATCACAACCAAAGGATACTCTGAATAGTTTACCACGACTATTCAGCTGATTCTTCTGCCAACTCTTTGAGAGTCGCTGGAGTGAATGATTTCATGCCAAGCTTGTCGATCAAAAACTCGATTCGTCCTCGATCTAAGGCTTTGGTGAACATGTCCGCCAGCTGGTACTCAGTAGTGACAAAATACAGCTCGATCACTCCGTTCTCCACCTGCTCTTTGATGAAATGGTAGCGAATGTCTATGTGCTTGGCCCGGGAGTGTTGAACATAGTTGCAGCAAAGGGCAATGGCGCTCTTGTTGTCACAATACATCGGAATTTTGTTAAATCCAAGACCGTAGTCAGTTAATTGTGATCTCATCCAAAGGACTTGAGCACAACAACCGGACATGGCGATGTATTCAGCCTCCGTGCTAGAAATTGCAGCGCTTTTCTGCCTTTTTGAAGACCAACTGATCAATCTATCTCCTAAGAGTTGCACAGATCCAGAAGTGCTACGCCTCGTATCTTGACATCCAGCATGATCGGCATCTGCGTATGATATTAAAGCAATCGAGGAATCTTTCGGATACCATAGAACACGATGAAGTGTTCCTTTTAGATACCGAAAGATCCTTTTCACAACATGTAAGTGCTTTTCGGTAGGCCGAGCCTGATACCGGGCACACATGCATACAGCAAATTGCAAATCAGGCCTGCTAGCAGTCAGATAGAGAAGGGTGCCAATCATTCCACGGTAAAGTTTCGGATCGACAATAATCCCATCCCTATCTGCATCTAACTTGGTTTTCTCAACCATTGGAGTGTCTACGGGGTCACAATTCTCAAAGTTATATTTCTTAAGTGATTCTAGAGCATATTTGGATTGATTTATAAAGATGCCTCTGGGATTCTGAGAAATCTGTAATCCTAAGAAAAATGATATTTTTCCCATCATCGACATCTGAAAGCGTGTGGACATTATCTTCTCAAATTGTTTAGACAATTCTATGTTAGTGGCAGCAAAAATTATATCATCAACATAAATTTGTACCAGAAGCATGTCGTTGCCGTCCTTGAGAGTGAATAGAGTGGGGTCCACTTTGCCTTTGGAGAAGCCTTCCGAAATGAGATATGTTGACAGGAGATCATACCACGCGCGTGGAGCTTGTTTCAACCCATAGAGAGCCTTCTTAAGCTTGTACACATGGTTAGGAGACTCTGTACTCACGAACCCATCCGGTTGACTAACATAAACCTCTTCCCTTAGTTCACCGTTCAAAAATGCCGTCTTCACATCCATTTGATAGACGATCATGTTCATATGAGCAGCAAACGCAAGGAATAGTCTAATCGCCTCCAATCTAGCCACAGGAGCAAAAGATTCCTCAAAGTCTATACCCAAGGCCTGTTTATATCCTCTAGCGACCAATCTTGCCTTATTCTTCAATACCGAACCCATCTCATCAAGTTTAACCTTATAAACCCATAACAAAGTAAGGATGTTAACTTTGTCAGGGCGAGGAACCAATTCCCATACTTCTAGTCTTTTGAATTCATTGAGTTCCTCCTGCATAGCTTCGATCCAAGATGATTGGGTCATAGCCTGCTGCCAATTTTTGGGTTCAACTTCAGAGAGAAATGCATCAAAGTAGCAATAAAGTGCACTCTCTTGTAATTGATGACGAGTAGAGACTGGTCGATCTAGATCTCCAATAACATTCCTAATTGGGTGATCTTTTGTCCATTTAGTACTATGTTTTTCAATCCTTGGTGGTCTGGAGTGAACAATAGATGGAGCTTCTTCTGAGGTAGATGCGGCTGAAGGGTTTTCAGGTATCGCTACACCAAAGAAAGGAAGTTCTTGCAAGTGAGCATATTCCAGGTCGTGATCAGTAGATTCCTCTTCCACATCATTAGGCACGAGTAGGGGTGATGATTCAGGTGTAGTTTGTGAATCACTTGGTGAAGGTGCATCTGGTTCAACTTGAATTGTAGATGCATTAGATAAAGGTTCATTAACTTGAGCAACCACTTCAGGTATTGGAGCAATTACTACAGGTACTGGAACTTCATCAGCTGGGGGATCGAAGAATTCATCAAACAACGGTTGAAACAGTTTATCCCACTCGGGCCTTGAAGGTGGTAAAAATGATGTAGAAGTAGGATTGTTGGGAACTAATCCGGAACTTATAGCACCGGGTCCCATCTCATGAAGCGCGGGTTCAGAGCTGTGTTGCTCAGAAGCCATCGCTGTCAGCTCGTCGAAATCAGCGTCCATAGTTTCTACAATCTTGCCAAGACGACGGTTATAGATTCGGTATGCTCTTTTGGACGGTGAGTAACCAATGAAAATACCTATGTCGGCTTTTGGTTGAAGCTTACCCAAGTTCTCACTATTGATGTTTGGATAACACAGGGCACCAAACACATGGAAAAATGAAACATCGGGTTTGCGGTCATGTAGAAGCTCATAAGGTGTTTTTCCATGGCGTTTCCGAATGATTGAACGGTTTTGGGTGAAACATGCAGTAGAAATAGCCTCTGCCCACAAGAACAATGGAGCGTTCGCATAAATAAGCATGGTCCGAGCAGCTTCCATAAGTGTGCGATTTCGTCTTTCAACGACACCGTTTTGTTGTGGAGTGCGTGCAGCGGATGTTTCATGTGATATACCAACTCCTTCATAATAATCACGAAGAGTCTGGTTGACGAACTCTGTACCATTGTCTGTACGAATACGGCGGACAGTGGTATTCAAACGTACCTGAATGAACTTCAGAAAAGTGATGATAGCTTTCGGAGCTTCATCCTTTGTACGTAGAAATCTAACCCATGTAAACCTTGAGAAATCATCCACAATGACGAGAATGAATTTCTTACCGCTCACACTTTCAGTTCTCATCGGTCCACAAAGATCCATATGCAAAAGATGAAGTTTTTCTTGATTAGTGTCTTCAGCTTTGGGTTTGTAAGATTTCTTGGTGCTTTTCCCTCTTGAGCACGCGGAACATAAATGATCCTTGTGAAATTTAAGCTTGGGAAGACCACGAACTAACTCGTTTTTAGCCAGATGATTAATAGCATCAAAATTAAGATGAGATAATCTGCGATGCCATAACCATGACTTGGTCTTAGAAGCTTTAGAGAGAAGACATACTGGAGAAGCGGACATCATGTCTTGTAAGGACAAAGTGTAAAGATTTGCACCACGAGATCCCTTCAACAAATCTTTTCCTTCCAAGTTGCGGATGAAACAAGTATGTTGTCGAAAAGCAACCTCAAGGTTGGAATCACAAAACTGTCCTACTGAGAATAAGTTATGACCAAGACCTTCAACATAGTATACCCTAGAAATCGTCACGTTTCCAATCTGATATTCACCATACCCCATAATCTTTGCTATATGATCATTCCCAAATTTAACCGTACCAAGAAACTTGCTGACGAAATTTCGGAGCATCGAGCGATTTCCGGTCATATGTTTTGAACAACCGGAGTCCAAATACCACAGGATGATTTGGACCACCTGAAAATATCACCACACAAAGACAATGTAGAGGTATCGGAATCTGAGTGTTCCTTGTTATTAGCAGGTACAGATTTATTAATCTTAGATTTGCTAATTCTAGGTTTCTTAGATTTCCTAGCCTTCTTCTTCTTAATTGGTGGTGTAGATTCTAATTGGCTCAAATCCTGAGGTATTTCTACACTGATAGGCACTATAGTGGGGGCAGACCTAATTAAAGGGCGCTGTTTCCTTACTTGAGTGCGAGTGTTCCTAACTAAAGGACGCTCAGACCTATCCTCAATGGATGCATTCCTAGTTAAAGGGCACATTTTACCATCGAGAGTAAAGGTCCTACCAGTGGGACGCCATTGCCAGCCAACTTGGGCACGAGTTCTACCCGTTGGCTTCCATTCAAGACCATTCTTAATAGCATTCATTTCATTAACGTGATCAATCAGACACAAATCATGACGCTGTGAAAACATACATTCATTACAATTCCAGCAATTTAAATCAGAATTCACGAATGGTTTAGGCTGCTGCACAGGCGCAGAGCTTTTAGTCTTAACATGATTCGTTTTATTTAAAACTGAACTAGCATTCCTATTGTGGACTTCTACTTTCTTCTTTGTGGCACTACTAGTGGCGGGCTTGATCTTAGCTTTCTTGAGTGGCGATCCTTTAGCCTTAGTAGTCTCTTTTAATCCTGTAGAAGGCAAATTGGGAACATTAGCAGCAGATTTTAAAGGTGTCTTACTTGATTGTGCCAATGACGGTTTTGCTCCTGGAGTCTTATTAAATGGAGTGACAGCAATGGGCCTATTGTTAAGTAGTGCTGAACCTGGTGTACCTATGTATTGTAAATAAGCCAAGCAATATTGAACTCGCTTAACATATTCATGAGCCGAATAATAGTCGCTACTTGAGGGATCTAAGGCATAAAGATCGTCTAAAATATCCCTAAGAAGATCGACATGCTTAATGGCATTCCTCATATAATCATCGTATACAGCCGGGTTTCTCTTATGAAGCGGATTCTTATAAAGCACTACTTTCTTGGTTGTTGGAGCACTAGTGGACGGTACAGAATCGGTAGCTAAGTTATCAACTACTTCTTGTCGGGTGAGAAGAAGTGTCTCCTTTAACTCAGCCAAAACCATATTTTTGTCTATGAGCAAGATGTTCAAGTCAGAGATTTCTTCGCACTTTTGGTTCAGTTGTTCAATATAATATTGTTGCTGTGTCGCATTAAAAGCGAATCGATCTTCTAGTGAACCATAAAGAGCGGATAGTCCCTGCCTTGTCCGATCCATCTCCCCTAGAACAGTTGATAGTCTAATTTCTAAGACCTGGTTTTTAGACTCTGCAGCCTCTAGTTCCATTCTTAATGTTTCCTTTGATGATATCTCTCTCTTCAATCTCATGATTTCTTCCTCTAATGTCTTAACAATTGCAATCATCTTGTCACTTGTCTCAACACCGTTTTCACAAACATTTGATATCAAAAGATTTTCATTTTGAGCTTGTTGTTTTAATTCTAAAGATATACAATGTTGTTCTAGTTGATTAAAGCGTTGAGAAAGTAAATTATAAGAATCTTGTAGCTTTAAAAACTCAGCGTTAGATTCGTGACAAGAATGACTATCTACCTCATTTACAGTTTCAGCAACATTTACAGAAATATCACAAACATCATCACAAATATCCTCACAAATATTCACAGCATCACAATTAATCATAGTGGATGTAAGCTCATTCGAATAATTAACATTTACAGTGGTAAGCACATCACACGCGATTACTTCAGACAAGAATCGGTCATATTCGGTTGAAATCTTTTCCTTTTCAATTAGTTGCAGTTCGTAAGCGGTGTCCATTTCATAAAACACTTTTTGAACTTCCCCAATTTCAAACTGAAGATTTTCCTTAAGAGATGCAAAACTTCCTTTTAGACTTTCGACAAACGGATTGATCTTAGTTTTAAACACCTCGTTCATGTGTTCGAAAGCCCATTCTCCGGCGTTTAAGCCATTTGAAGTCGTACATTCCAAAATGACCTTGTCAAAGTTAGTAAAGTATCGGTTAATCTCTTTCAAGTTTAACCATACAGTACTAACAGGTGGAAGATTCTTTGGAATTTCCTTAGGACCTTCCATGTTGACAAGTGTAGGAAATGTACTAGGGCGTTCTTCCTCTAACATGTAGGTTGGTGCTGTAATGAGATCTTTATCCATATGGAAGCGAACTCTAAAATCAGTTTTAGCAAGCTCCTTATTCATTTTAAAATAATCACACTCGGGATATTTTTCTGAATTGTATGACCGATCCTCATCAACTAGAACCTTACTTGTTCGATCATTGGGAAAAACAATCGGGTCTAAAGCCAATCCTAATTGAGTTGCATTATAAAGTCTAGGACTATGTCTTAAAGCTTGTTTTGCATATCGTGGATTAGGGGGAAGGCCTTTTAGACGTGATAAGTTAAACTCTTTAAATGAAGCATCAAATAAGTGAACTAGTTGTGAAGCAGCGTATTGTCTTAACAGCAAGTAGTCTAGACTTCTAATCTTATTAGTAGCATTAATCTCCATTTCAGTCTTCTTAGATTCGAGTAATTCAAAATCAGTTTGAAGTTTTTGAAAATTAGTGACCACTAACTCCTTTTCTCTAAGTTCACTAGACAAATTTGCTCTTAAGTTTTCGATTTCTTGCAAGTGACCCATTTGTTTGTTTCTAAAGTGATCATATTCGAGATTTGTGAGAACACTAGACGAAGGCACTAGTTCCAAGGTTTGTACTTTCTCATTGCTTAAAGCAAGCTCTTCAGACAAATTCTTATTCTTAGCTAAGGTTTCTAAGAGTGCAGCATTCATTTGGCTAAGTAGTGTAGCAGGAACCATGACCAAATCTTGTTGAGCAGGAGTAGGCATATGCGAACTGGTTCCCGGTTGTGATTCACTCAAAGTCTGGGGACTCACATTGATATTGCTATCATTGTTTGTCTCCTCGTTTGAAAGACTCACCACCGAAGATTCATTCGAATTAGCACTCTCTTGCCCAACTTGATGTGGTTGAATACTAGCATCAGTGGCATTATCAGTGTTATTAATAAGTACCTCAGATTTCTTATCTGGCCCTAAGCTGGAGAAAGTTGCCATGAAAGCAGCCTTTGCAGTCTGAAAGTCATCACAATCGGAATCATACGCATCAAGATCATCGGCTTGGTAAGCTGCATTTTGCGTAGTGACAACGTCTTGTTCGGCAATCCCTGGGTCAGCAAGAAATGCAAGCTCCTCTTCATCAAGTTCCCTTCCTTGCGCCTGAGCATTTACCAGATAGATCTTTTCTGCAAACCACTGTCCATCCCTTCTCCTCTTGGGTTTCTTACAATCCCTGGACATATGACCCTCTTCCTTGCAGTTGTAGCATGTAATCATTCTCAACTTGCCTGTATTAGCCCGTGGAGGGTTGTTGACCATTGGAGCAGGAGCAGGATTGGCGGTGCGAACATTGGTAGATGTGGAAGTTCTCCCCTGATATGGCTGAATTGGCTGAACCATTACTCTGCCATTCTCAATTGTAGCTTGTTGGCGAGAATTGGATGAATTCCTCAACTGATTGTTGGTAGGAGCTGATCCTCTGAATCCTCGTTTGCTTAAAGTTCTTGTGAGGTAAGCAGACATAGTAGTTAGCACTTCAACTGGGTCAGCTCCTTGTTGGAATACAGGAACTGGGACTTCCTCATCATCACAATATAGTGCTTGATCTGGATGAGCTGCATAATCAGTATAAGGAAGACTCATTTGATCAGGGTAGCTTGTTGGATATGCTGCATTCGCTTGATAAGAAGAATATGATGGCTGAGCATAATGTGCAACATTTGCTGGATGAGGTTGTGAAGCATACTGTGGTGAGGGTGCATTGAACCGATATTGTTGCTGATGTGAGGTGGGTGGTTGTGGTAGAATCGAGTATTGGGGAAAGGCTGGTGTCATGTAAGGTGATTGATGATAAGCTTGATGTCCCAAGATATAGGGTGTGTTGTTGTGAGACAAGCTTGGTTGATTCGCCATCAATGCTAAAGAATCTGGGTGCATACCACGAGGAGAACGGTGCATAATCACATGCTTCTCATGCTGCTGAAGGAAGGCATAGATTTGATCTAAGTTGCACTTATGCAAATCCCGGGTTAACTTCACATCAGTAATGTACTCACCCCATTCAGCTTGAGGTAGAGTATTCAAGAATTTGGTGTTAACCTGGAATGGTGCGATCACAAGATTGTATACATTCAGATCATTCATAAGTGTGGTGAATCTGAAGTAATAATCGTGGAGCGTTTCCCCTGGGTTGTAGGTGAATCTATCAAACAAATCATACAGCTGACACTCCCTTTCTTGTTTGGTGAGAGACGTGCCTTGTAGCAACACCTTAAGACGTTCCCATAGATCCTTTGCCACCGTATACTGACTCACCATCCTATAGATGTCATGGGGAAGTGCTTGGAGAATTGTTTGAAGAGCTTTTTCATCTGCATCTGCAACGAGTTGTTGGGCTGGAGTGAGTTCTTCAAATTCTCGTGGTCTAGTCACGTTGTCAACCGTAATGGTACCATAGTCGAGTGGACCATTCAAAATCGATTTGACCATAAGCCTTCCGTATGTCGGTTTCCCCTTTAGATATTGCATCATTCGACCTTGCCATGCCTCAAACACCTCTTTAATAAGCATCGGTGGACGACTATCAGTCCCCGTTATGATCGAGATATCCGTAAGAGATGTCATCTGAGGCATTAATGAACTTGGATTCATTGTGATCACTTAACAGACTCAAAGATTATCGTTTGATCGAGCAGTGAAGAAAGGTTGAGAATTTGTGTTGTGTTGGTTGAACTCAAGATTAAATCCACTAAAGATCGTCGAAAAAAACTCAAATACCCCTTGAACTTGCTTATACGGAATAACCCAAACTCAGAATAAACCCTTATTCGGAATAATGCCTATTCGGAATAATCCTATGCTGAAAAAATACCCTATTCGGAATAAACCCTATGCAGAATAACCCTTATGTGGAAAAACCCCTATTCGGAATGTTTTCTTCAATTCGGAATATTTTGGCAATTTGGCTTATTCGGAAAAACTGGTCTATTCGGAATATTTCCTAATTTTGGCTATTCGGAAAAATGGTGTCTATTCGGAAAAGTTGGCTATTCGGAAAATTGGTGTCTATGCGGAAAGATTGACTATTCGGAAAAATCTTCTATTCGGAAAGATCTTCTATTCGGAAAAAACTTCTCTATTCGGAAAAACCTTCTCTATTCGGAAAATTTTCTTCTATTCGGAAAAAATTCTCTATTCGGAAAATTTCTTCTATTCGGAAAAAATTCTCTATTCGGAAAATTTCTTCTATTTGGAAAAAAAAAAAAAAAAAAAAAAAATTCTCTATTCGGAACAATTTCTTCTATTCGGAAACTCCTCCTATTCGGAATCCTATTCGGAATAAACTGTCTATGCTGAAAATCCTCCTATTCGGAATCCTATTCGGAAAAACTGGAAGAAATTGTTTCCGAGACTTAAAAAGAAGCTTTTTACCCCGATTTTTGATCCAAAACCACAAAAAGTTTTATGATTTTTACCAAAATAAGCTAAACCCAATCCTTATCAATCAATCCCAATAACAAAAACACCAAAAATAACAAGATTCAAGATTGATTTTTCCTAAAGATCACTAATAGATTCAAAAACTAAAAAAAATAACACAATCCTTACCTTAAATCACCCCATAGCTCTTGATACCAAATGTAGAAATTGATAACCTATGAATCTATGAAGTGGGTTGATGTTTTTCTAGTGAGAGAAACTAGAGAGAGAAAGTGAGAGAAATATATGGAAGATTTTATTAATATGAAAGTTTAGAATGACAACAACCAACCCCTTTCCTTAGTGGAAAGGGGTATTTATAGTCCAAGCCAAACATTGGGCTTGGGCCGGTCCATGACAAGCCCATGGACCGGTTCTTACTTAAGTTAATAAGCAAATAACAACTAATTACTAACTACGAGCTATTACAACATAAATCATATTGTGGAGCGACCGATACTTCTAATATACGTTAAAACGTATTTCTAACAAGGAAAAAGAACAACTTTCTTCACCTCCTTTACCTTCTTACCCCATTCCCCCACCACCCGCGGTTGTGAGTGATCCTATTCCCCTAAAGCATTCCTCTTCATCCGATATACCTTATCCTTCAAGGTTGAGGAAAGAAAAGCAAAAGAGCAAGGATGATATTCAAGTTTCAAACTTTCTTAAAATGTTTAAACAATTGAATATTAACATCTCCTTTGCCGAGGCTCTCGCTCACATGCCTAAATATGCGAAGATGTTTAAAGATCTTCTTAGTGACAAGGAAAAGCTTCTTGATATTTCTAATACCCAACTTAACGAGAATTTCTCTGCGGTTCTCTTAAGGAAATTACCCACCAAACTTGGTGATCCGGGTCGCTTCTTGATTCCTTGCAACTTCCCGGGAGTAGAGAATTGCATGGCCCTAGCCGATCTAGGTGCTAGTATAAACTTAATGCCTTTAAGTGTTTGAAAGCAATTATCTCTTCTCGAGCTAGTCCCCACCAAAATGACTTTGGAATTAGCTAACCGTACGGTTGCTTATCCAGTGGGGATAGTCGAAGACGTCTTCGTTGGCGTTGACAAATTCACCTTCCCGGCGGATTTTGTTGTCGTTGACTACGAGATGGATCCCCTTG
Organism: Glebionis coronaria; assembly: GCA_025667525.1. Classification (NCBI taxonomy): domain Eukaryota; kingdom Viridiplantae; phylum Streptophyta; class Magnoliopsida; order Asterales; family Asteraceae; genus Glebionis; species Glebionis coronaria. Next base: position 609,006,101 of record CM046875.1, on the reverse strand, counting down.
TTCCATTAATCGTTGGACGTCCCTTCTTGAGGACCGGTCGCACTCTCATTGATGTAGCCGCGGGCGAAATAATCATGAGAGTTGGTGACGATAAAATTGTCTTCAACATGGGTAAGATTTCTAAGCAACCTTATTCATATGAGAGTGTTAATGCTATTGATGTTCTCGATGTGGCTTGTGAAGAACACTTTAATGATGCTTGCAAAAGTAATCTTTCTTCTCTACCCAATATTGAGACCGTTGCCTCAATTGCTCTGTCATTGACTCCATTTGGAGAAAGTGGCTTTCTTTTGGATGATTTTGAAGCTAGCTTGGGTCCACTTGATCTAAATATGATGATTCCCCCACCGATTGAGAAGAAGATATTCGTACAATTAAGAAACTTCTCAATGAAGACCCTTTATCTCCTCATTCTCCTAAAGAGGTGACTAATGATGATCCATCATTAGTTACACCATCTATTGAGGATCATCCTACTCTTGAGCTTAAGGACTTACCTCCTCATCTCGAGTATGTTTTCTTAGAGGGCATTGATCAACTTCCCGTTATCATTTCTAAGGACTTAAAAGCCGATGAGAAAACTCGTCTCCTTGAAGTTCTCAAGAAACATAAAAGAGCTATCGCTTGGAAAATCTCCAATATTCGCGGAATTGATCCTCACTTTTGCACACATAAAATTCTCATGGAGGACGACTTTAAGCCCACCATTCAAAGCCAACGAAGGGTGAATCCTAAAATCCATGACGTTATAAAAAAAGAGGTTATCAAACTTCTTGATGCGGGCATGATTTACCCTATCTCGGATTCACCATGGGTTAGTCCAGTCCATTGTGTGCCTAAGAAAGGCGGAATCACCGTTGTGCCCAATCAAAACAACGAGTTGATTCCTACACATCTCGTTACTGGGTGGAGAGTTGGTATAGACTATCACAAACTCAATGATGCCACGAGAAAGGATAATTTTCCTCTTCCTTTTATGGACCAAATGCTTAAACGCTTAGCGGGTAATGAATATTACTGCTTTCTAGATGGTTTCTCGGGTTATTTCCAAATACCCATCGATTCCCAAGATCAATAGAAGAAAACATTCACCTGTCCCTATGGCACCTTTGCTTACAAAAGAATGCCTTTTGGCTTATGCAATGCCCCCGGGACTTTCCAAAGGTGCATGTTGGCTATTTTCCATGACATGGTTGAGCAAACCATGGAAGTCTTCATGGATGATTTCTCGGTCTTTGGGGATTCATTCTCTTCTTGCCTTGCCAATTTAGAACGTATGCTTAAGCGGTGCGAAGACACTCGCCTTGTTCTAAATTGGGGAAAATGCCATTTTATGGTAAAAGAAAGCATTGTGCTAGGGCACAAAATCTCAAAAGCCGGTCTTGAAGTGGACCGTGCTAAAGTGGATGTCATTGCCAAATTACCTCCACCTTCAACCGTGAAGGGTGTGAGAAGTTTTCTTGGTCATGCGGGCTTCTATCGTCGATTTATCAAAGATTTTTCTAAAATCGCTCGCCCGATGACCTACCTCTTGGAAAAAGATACTCCTTTTATCTTTTCCAAAGAGTGTATTGAATCATTCAACCTTCTTAAGGATAAGCTAACTAAGGCACCGGTCTTAGTCACCCCTAATTGGAAGCTACCTTTCGAATTGATGTGTGATGCTAGCGACTTTGCTATTGGATCAGTTTTGGGCCAAAGAGTGAATAAACACTTCCAACCAATCCATTATGATAGCAAGACAATGACGGGGGCTCAATTGCATTATACGACAACCGAAAAAGAGCTTTTAGCTGTTGTCTATGCTTTGGAAAAATTTCGCTCGTATCTTGTTTTATCCACCACCATTGTATACACGGACCATTCCGCGTTGAAGTACTTGATGACTAAGCACGACTCTAAGCCAAGACTTCTTCGCTGGGTTTTACTCCTTCAAGAATTTAACATTGAAATTCGTGACAAGAAGGGAGCTGAAAACCTAGCCGCGGATCATCTAAGTAGACTTGAGGATCCATATCAAGGGGATCATCTAAACAAAGAGATCAATGACTCTTTTCCCCTTGAGACCTTAATGTCTATCAATTCCAATCTTGATGACCCCCCGTGGTTTGCGGACATTGCAAACTACTTAGCGGGTGGTGTTCTCATCAAAGGGTTAACATCCCAACAAAAGAAAAAGTTCTTGAATGATGTTAAGAGCTACTTTTGGGATGACCCTTTTCTCTTCAAACAATGCGCTGACTTGATTATTCGCCGATGTGTTGACAGACCGGCAGCTTTAGACATTCTCGAGGCTTGCCACAAAGGACCCACCGGTGGTCACTTTGGTCCTAACTTCACCGCGAAGAAAGTGTTTGACTCGGGATTTTATTGGACCACCATTTATCGTGATGCTCACGAGATGGTTAAACATTGTGAAACGCATTTCCATTTCACGCATAGTATCTCTTAAATCAAGATACGGTTTCGATAATAAGTTTCTGTTTAGATCATCTTGATCTTTTGTTTACGGTTTGTTAGGGTTTTATGTGAGTTTTGTTTAGATCAATAGCTATCTTAGTTTTTTTGTATTTGTTTGGTGAGCATTCGTTTTGAGAACTTATCTTTTGTATATATTGAAAGTTTATGGACATAAATTTAAATAGTCGTGTGTTAGGATCGAACTCGGGATTACGGATTGCACGCAATATGTAAAGAGTTAATTTATCTAATAAATGTATTTATTATATTTATTAAATTAAATCGAGTTTTAACATTTAACCGTCATTAAGTTTAAGAGTTAAGGACTTAATGGTTAACGTGGAATTAAATAGAAGAGAAAAGAAGGTTTCGGAACACACCCTTGGGTGGTGGGCCGGCGATGGAGACAAAAGAAAAGGAAGGAAAGATTTCTTTCCTAATTTGCGTTTTGTCTTGGGCTCCAAGTTTTAGTATCCTATATAAACACATGGGGTACTTCATAAATCTTTACCCCATAACTTTTCTCTTCCTCCCCTCCTGCGATCACTATACCAAACACACCTTAGGGTTTCGTTTGGTTCATCAATTACGATCAACTCCAAAGGAAAAACACCTTTTTTAGGGTTCCTTTTATCCTTTGGTTTTGGTTTAGCAATAATCTAGTCCTAGCCCCTCTCTAGAGTTGTTGGGTAGATTTTCCACAAGCGTAGAAGCTCGGTTTACACGTGCTAGAATCACGGTTAGCTCGTTGTATTACGTATGTACAAGAACGTAATGTAGTCTTACTTTAGACTATATCTTGGTAGTGCTCGTCATAAACCCTAATTGGTGATTCGTTGGTGATATTGTGGATCTTCGCTAGGATAAAGGTATGTAACGCTAATTCGATTAATTATAATTGTGTTATTAATTATGATCTTGTTAAATTGCTTCTGCTATGTGTGCTTTGATCTTATTTAGGGTTTTGTATAATTGTTATGAACTTTATAAACCTTCAGTGGCATGAGAGCCGTTTTAACATGTTACAATTATCGAAAATCTAAAGTTTTTTAATTAATAATTGTTTTGAGTTAAAACTACATGTTTTTTAGGTTTTTGAAAAATTAGGGTTTTGTTTTTTTAAAAAATTAGAGTTTTGGCCGAATTTTTAATTAAAAAAAAGAATTGTTTTGAAATCCTAAATTACATGTGGGATAATTTTAGATTAAATTGCATGATTAATTGTTATGTCGTGTATGGTTACGATCCGTAGAGATTTAATTGTTAAGATTCCTAGGGAATCCATGATAAACGTGCATGTTTTCATGGATTGTTAAATAATATGTTTGTATGATTTTATGTGCTACGTGATTATTTGATTCAATAAATCTTGAATTAGAGAAGGCTTTTATATGAATATAAAAACCTAGATTTGATGATTATTGAATAAATCGTATGCATGTGGCTACTTGATTTATTTATTGCACATATAAATCATTATTATGTGTTTATGATTTAGTTTTTTTTACTTGTTTATATTACAATTGTTGAATTGTTGTAAACAAGGGTTTTTTTGAAAAGAAATAATATGGACTAAATCATATTAAAATAATGATTTGTTAGAGAACTAAATTACATAAGATTACGTTGATTGGTGAATTGCAATAATAATCTAAACGACCTACTCCTTTTGACAAACTATAAAGTGGGTATAACGCACCGCTGGTGATGTACCCGGTTAAGGAAGGAGGTGTTATGCCATTAGTTGCTGACCGAATTCCCAGCTCGCCTGTGCGTCGAATTGAAACTACCTACGATTATTATTTGCATCATACCTTAAGGTTGATTTACTTGAAATTCACATCCGAAACACAATGAATAAGGTTATTGCTTTGTGCTCTAGCCGAGTTCTAGGAGACGTATGTTGTGAATAGTTGTGGGTAATACTTTAAATTAGTTTAAACCAATACCTCAACAGAATTTATGTAGAAATTTAGTTTCGTGAAAAAAGTTTACTAAATGTTTTATTAAAATTATGCTATGGAGTTGTATGCATGCTTCTCCATACATTGATTTTGACATCAAAATTTATACCCTAAATTTAAGTCATATGCCATCTAATTGACGAACACTTGAAGTTACAATGTTGTCATGCGAGATCTTGGACGATGTTATAATGGAGAGAACTTCATGACTGAATGAGATTCACATGAAGGTTTTATATTCTTTAGATTAGTCGACTTAATTAAGTTACTCAGTGAGATCTAGAAACTTAAGGCATAAAGTAGGGTTTGAAACATGTTTACAATGCAAAATGACTTTTGGCAATGTAAGTCCCTAAAGAATCTAGAAATTGCAAATTTTTTTTGTCAATAATTGTTCGACGCGTTACCATCTTGAATACTTTCATTGCCAGCAGATCAACTGATGTGATGAAATTATGTCAATTTGGATTCTAGTTTTCAAGGAAAATACTATGGTTATTATTACCGGGGTAATTTTATTTTCTTGAATGGTATTATCGAAAATACTGAAATTGAATTTTGTAAATTCTTTTACAATGTATTAATGCAACGTTACACCGAAAACGTGGTTTATTCATTTATTGATATACAAACCGTATGGTTAAGGATAGAGTCAATTTACAATGAAAAGATAAACTTAAACTCTTTTCCATGAGTGAAGAAGGAGTAATAAGGATTTTAGAAATATCTAGTTCCAAATACATAACTCATAGCAAACTTTAATAGTTAAGAAAAATGCTTATTTTGAGTTATTACATTTTAAGAATGGTACCGCTATTGGTTAAAAGACAAACTAGCATATTTTGTCTAGTAGTTGTGCTTTGACTATTTATAGGCACTACATACCATTGTGGGGTTGGTAGACCTATTAAGGAAGAAATTGCATGCCAAATCTTTCAAGTTAAAAAGCAATTGATGGATAAGTCATCATTTACGAAGTAGAGTACACTCTTAAACACTACAAGTAATTGTTGCGAATGTGTTTTTCAAAAGTGTAAGTAATTGTTACGAATACGTTTTCAAAAGTGTAAGAAAGTAAACAACACACTAATATGTTTCACCGTTTATGAAACATTTACAATGTTGTAATACTGAATTTGAGTCTATTAAAACATTCTTTAATTCAGTGGGAGTTACAAGCTTTGTTGTCTTGGTAATAACCCATGTTATCTTTAGCATGTCCTAAGATAATTACTTTTGAATTGTTGACACTAATATCTTCAAGGATATTCATGTATTGATTCTTGTTGATTAAGAGGTTCTACATCTACTTGTAAAAGCTAATATATGTGACACAATCATATTTTGTATAGACAAACGTTAGACGTGATGTTTATCTAATTTATGAGGTTGTTCCATGCACAAGTGGGAGAAATGAACATTGTGTGTGATAGGTGTGAAAACACCCATCCTTTTACCACTTATTTCTGGCTAAAACAAGACCAAAACACGTATTTAATATCATTTGTTTGGAATTATGCGTGGTTTTTGTGTTTATTGTGTTTTCAGAGTCAACCGGATGAATATTGAAGAAAACATGGGATTGCACGGGTTTTATTGAAGAAAAAGACTCAAGACGAAGTCTATTGTCCAAGAGATGCAAAAGATTTGAAGTCATTGTGCCTATTTGAAGATTTATCGAAGAAAAGGGCCAAAGATGGAAGATTCATATATGTCGAAGAACTCGAGTCTATTAAACAAAAGATTATAAGACGAGTTGGAATTATTCACCGACACTTCTCAAAGTCCAAAGTCGGAAACGTTTATTTAAAGAAACGTAAAGACTAAAGAAGAAAGAAGAAAAGAAGCCCAAAAACAAAGCCCATTCACAAAGCCCATAAGAGACGCCTATATATAGGATTCCACTTCACAATCTAGTAGTTAGTCTTTAGTTAGTTTTTAGTTTTTCATTCTCTCTAGTTTTAGAGAGAGAAAGTTCTCAACTTTCTCTCACTAGTTTTCATCTTTCTTTCTTTTAATCTTTCAAGATTAAACCTTTGTATTGTTTTCTTTCATTAATCAAGTTTAAATTCAAGCTTTTAATCTTTAATCTCATTCTACCTTTCTTGATTTTAGTTAACTTTTGGTGCAAAATACATTTGATCCGTGTTGTTCTTAATGTTTTTGTGCTTAAAAAGTTAATCTTTTTGTTCCTACATAAGCTATCATTTGATTAAGCTTTAAGATTCTTGTGCTTATTGGCTTATTTACATGTTTAGCTTATTTACCTTTTAGAAGTTTTCTTAAAAAGTTCATCTTTTTATTGTTTGATTTCTAAGATTGATTATTTGAAGTTTAGATAAGTTGTTATTCGAGCTTATTTGATCCTATTCTTATTAGATTCGTCCTAGTTTTAGTGACTAGCTTTTTCATAGCTTATTGCTTTGCTTTCTTGCGAATCCTTTTCAAATCGGAAAAGGTATAACCCTTTTCCGATTAGCACATTCCGAGTACCCCCCCTTATTCCGATCGTCAGATCGGAAAAGGGTTTTGACTTATTCCGATTGGTGTTGCTTTAAGACATTCCGATCTGAACCCTGTTTTGGGTATTCCGATTGTAGGGTTTTTGATACATTCCGATCTGGATACTTTTTCAAACATTCCGATTGTGCTTATTTAAGATTATTTCGATTTAAATCTAGTACTAGCATTCCGATTGTGGGTATTGTGGTAACATTCCGATCAGCTCCTTTGGTTCATTCCGACTGCACCTCCAATATTCCGATCCTTTGATCGGAATAGGGTTTAGGATTATTCCGATTAGGGTGTTTGTGATATTCCGATTTGATTTGTTTCCTATATTCCGATCTAACTCATTTATAGATATTCCGATCAGACTTATTCCGACCAGTATTCCGATTAGATTCCTATTTGGCAATTTTACGTTGGTTTAGTTTCTTGTTTTTGCAAAGTTTCAAGTTTAGACTTACTAAGTTTTCTAGCATTTATTTTTAAACTCGTCTTTTCAGTTCAATCTTTAAATCTCTTTTCACTCAACGACATTTACATTTAATTGCTATTAGTTTAAAATAGATAAACAAACCAACACCTTTTTATTAACCAAGAACAAATCATTCCACTTTGAACCGTGATCAATTCGAGGAGATACCGAGAACTATAATCCGAACCATTGCAAATCACTTGTATCAAATGGCGCCGCTTACGGGTCTTCTCGTTAAGATCAACAGTTTTTTGTGAGAACTTGGATTTTGGGATCCGTTCACCGTGAACGTTACTTTTCCATAAAACTTTTCAAAAACCCGAAAAAATATAAAATTTTCAAAAATCCAAAAAAATTAAAAAACCATAAAAACCAAAAATATTTCTTGTTTTCTTTGTTAGTTCTTTTGCAGGTGCATGCGTACACGATCCACGTCTTATCAAGAGCCCGAGCCTCTCGAAGACTTAGACATGGCCGGTGTACGAAACAACAACAATAACCCACCTCTCAACAACAATAATAACAACAACACTAACAATCCACCTCTCAACAACAATAATAACAACAACAATGAGCCTCTACCAGAAAATCGCCCGATGATTGAACTTCTTCAAGCACATGTAGACGGAAACAATGATCCAATTGTCATACCCGCGATTGCAGCCAACAATTTTGAGCTCAAATCCGGCTTTATCCAGATGGTCTCTGCTCAACCATTCTTGGGGCGTACCATTGATGATCCACATGACCACATCAAGAGATTCTTGCAACTAACGAATACGGTCAAATTCAATGGTGTTCCACAAGAGGTAATCCGTTTGCAACTTTTTCCCTTTTCTTTAGAGGGACAAGCCCGACATTGGCTTGCTAAGGAACCGCCACAAAGTATTCTTACGTGGGCGGATTTAGAGACCAAATTTATCAACTACTTTTTCCCATCCTCTCGTACTACCGCTTTGCGGAATGAAATTATCAATTTTTAACAAAAGTACGATGAATCTTTTAGTGAATCTTGGGACCGTTTCAAAGATCTTTTAAGAAAGTGCCCACAACATGGCTTTACCAAAGTGCACCAAATTAATACTTTTTACAATGGTTTAAGGATGAATGACCAAGATTCACTAAATAGTGCCTCGGGGGGTAATATTTTGGTTAAGACTTCCAATGCCGCTTGGGATATTATTGAAAATAAGTCTCGTGTGCAAACCAAGAGTGTTCGGACCAATGTCGCTAGTGCTAGTACTAGTGACAGCGACAAGCGACTTGACAAAATCACTACGCTTCTTGAATCGCTTGTTACCCACACCGCTAACAACACCAACAGCATCAACGCTAAAAACGCTCACGACACTCAAGTCAATGCTGTTAGCCAACCATGTGAGATATGCGGGGGTCCTCACTCTTACACAACTTGTACCGCCACCCAAGACTATCCTTCTGAGAATGTGAATGCAGCATACGGTACCTATCCTCCGGCCGCTTATCAAGCTCGTCCTCAAGGTGACCGCAACTTGCTTAGCTACCGCTCAAACAACTTTATTTCCCCACCCAGTTTTCCTCCTAACAACCCAAACCAACAACAAAACCTCAATCGCCCTCCTCAACAACAACAACAACCTCGTGCACCATACATACCACCTCACAAACAACCATATCCACCTCAAAGAAACAACCAAGTTTACCAACAACCTGCTTATCAACCACCCGCTTACCATGCTCCTCCTTCCAACCAACTTACCGCATTACACCAAGATGTTGAAACCTACATGAGGACCAATGATGTGATTGTGGAAAATCTCCAGCGGGAAGTGCTCAACTTGAAAGCAGACATGGTGAAACCAGGAAACGATCTGAGAGGTGATATGAGAAACACTTTGGCAAGTCAAACGAATGACTTAAGGAACATGATGGCTAGTTTCTTCCAAGGTAATCAACCCTCTTCTTCGGGTACTCTTCCGAGTAACACCGTTGCGAATCCAAGAGGGGAGATGAAAGAAATCACCACTCGCAGTGGCAAAGGTACCAAGGAACCCGAGCTTCCTATACCTCCACCGGTGATTGTGACTAAGGAAAACGAGTCACCTGCTCCTATTCCTCATCCTTCTACTTCCCCAATTTCTCCACCTCTTACTTCTACCCCTCCTCCACCCAAGGATGTGAGTGATCCTATTCTCCCAAAGATTTCCTCTTCTTCCGATATACCTTATCCCTCAAGTTTGAGGAAAGAGAAACTCAAAAGCAAGGACGATATTCAGGTTTCAAACTTTCTTAAAATGTTTAAACAATTGAATTTTAACATCTCCTTCGCTGAGGCTCTCGCTCACATGCCTAAGTACGCGAAAATGTTCAAAGATCTTCTTAGCGACAAGGAGAAGCTTCTTGATATTGCTAACACCCAACTTAATGAGAATTGCTCTGCAGTGCTCTTAAGGAAATTGCCAACCAAGCTTGGTGATTCGGGTCGTTTCTTAATCCCTTGCAACTTCCCGGGAGTAGAGAATTGCATGGCCTTAGCCGATCTAGGTGCCAGTATTAACTTAATGCCTCTAAGTGTTTGGAAGCAATTATCTCTCCCTGAGCTAGTCCCCACCAAAATGACTTTGGAATTAGCTAACCGTACGGTTGCTTATCCAGTGGGGATAGCCGAAGACGTCTTTGTAGGAGTCGACAAATTCACTTTTCCTGCCGATTTCGTTGTCATTGACTACGACATGGACCCTCGTGTGCCGTTGATCGTTGGTCGTCCATTCTTGAGGACCGGTCGCACTCTCATCGATGTTGAAGCGGGTGAGCTTATCATGAGAGTGGGTGACGATAAAATCGTCTTCAACATGGGAAAGCTTTCTAAACAGCCTTATTCATACGAGAGTGTTAATTGTATTGACGTTCTTGATGAGGCTTGTGAAGAACACTTCAAAGATGCTTGTAAAAGTATTCCTACCTCTCTTCCCAATGTTGAGACCGTTTCCTCTATTGACTCATCACTATCTCTATTTGGAGAAAGTGATTTCCTTTGGAAAGATTTGGAAGCCACCATGGGAGATGTGAACTTAAACCATGACGATTCTCCCACCGATTGGGATGAAGATCTTCGCCTCATTGAGAACCTTCTTAAAGAAGACAATATTTCTCCACCATCTCCCCCGGTTATTGCTATCGATGCACCGACTTTGAATACGCCTCCCATCGAAAATCCTCTGGATTTAGAACTTAAGGAGTTGCCGCCCCATCTTGAGTATGTGTTCCTTGAAGAAAACAAGATGTCGCCCGCCATCATTGCTAAGGACCTGAACGAAGAAGATAAATCTCGCCTCATCGCCGTGCTTAAAGATCATAAGAAGGCAATTGCTTGGAAAATTTCCGATATCCGCGGAATTGATCCAAACTTTTGTACTCACAAGATTCTCATGGAAGATGACTTTAAACCCGCAATCCAGAGCCAAACAAGGGTTAATCCTCGCATTCATGACGTCATCAAACAAGAGGTTATCAAACTTCTAGATGCCGGCCTGATTTACCCTATCTCGGATTCGCCATGGGTAAGTCCCGTCCATTGTGTGCCCAAGAAGGGCGGAATAACCGTTGTTCCCAATGAACACAACGAGTTGATTCCCACTCGTCTCGTTACTGGGTGGAGAGTTTGTATCGACTATCGCAAGCTCAATGATGCCACGAGAAAAGATCACTTTCCTCTTCCTTTCATGGATCAAATGCTCGAGCGTCTAGCTGGTAATGACTATTACTGCTTCTTAGACGGTTTCTCCGGGTATTTTCAAATTCCCATCGATCCCAAAGACCAAGAAAAGACCACATTCACTTGTCCCTATGGAACATTTTCTTACAAATTTATGCCTTTCGGTTTATGCAATGCTCTTGGGACGTTACAAAGGTGTATGATGGCTATCTTCCATGACATGGTGGAAGACACTATGGAAGTATTCATGGATGATTTCTCGGTTTATGGCGATTCTTTCTCTGCTTGCCGTGCCAATTTAGAACGTATGCTTAAGCGGTGTGAAGACACTCGCCTTGTTCTTAATTGGGAAAAATGCCATTTCATGGTAAAAGAGGGCATCGTGCTAGGACATATGATCTCCAAAGTCGGTCTTGAAGTAGACCGTGCTAAAGTCGATGTTATTTCTAAGTTGCCTCCACCGTCAACCGTGAAGGGTGTGAGAAGTTTCCTCGGTCATGCGGGCTTCTACCGTCGTTTCATCAAAGATTTTTCTAAAATCGCTCGCCCGATGACCCACCTCTTGGAAAAAGATACTCCTTTTATCTTTTCCACAGAGTGTCTTGAAGCCTTCAACTTGCTTAAGGATAACCTAACTAAGGCACCCGTCTTGGTTACCCCTAATTGGGAGCTGCCTTTCGAGTTGATGTGCGATGCTAGCGACTTTGCTATTGGAGTGGTTTTGGGCCAAAGAGTGAACAACCACTTCCAACCAATCCATTATGCTAGCAAGACAATGACGGGGGCTCAATTGCATTACACGACAACTGAAAAAGAGCTTTTAGCTGTTGTCTATGCCTTTGAAAAGTTTCGTCCCTATCTTGTCCTTTCTACCACAATCGTTTACACCGATCATTCCGCGTTGAAGTACTTGTTAACTAAACAAGATTCCAAACCAAGACTTCTTCGCTGGGTTTTGCTACTCCAAGATTTTAAAATCGAAATTCGCGATAAAAAAAGAGCTGAAAACCTAGCCGCGGATCATCTCAGTAGACTTGAGGATCCTTACCAAGGGGATCATCCGAACAAAGAGATCAATGACTCTTTCTCCTGGAGACCTTAATGTCTATCAACTCGACTTCTGATGAAACCCCGTGGTTTGCGGACATTGCAAACTACTTGGCGGGTGGAATTCTCGTCGACGGGCTAACATCCCAACAAAAGAAGAAGTTCTTCAAAGACATTAAGACTTACTTTTGGGATGACCCGTATCTATTCAAACAATGTGCTGATTTGATCATTCGCCGATGTGTTGATGGACCGGCAGCTTTAGAAATCCTTGACGCTTGCCACAAAGGACCCACCGGTGGTCACTTTGGTCCCAACTACACCGCCAAAAAAGTGTTTGACTCGGGATTTTATTGGCCCACCATTTACCGTGATGCTCACGAGATGGTTAAACGATGTGATGCTTGCCAAAAACAAGGCAAGATCACACATAAAGATGAGATGCCTCAGAATTTCATTCAAGAATGTGAAATCTTTGATGTTTGGGGTATCGACTTTATGGGGCCATTCCCTTCCTCAAAAGGAAACAAATACATCCTTGTAGCCGTTGACTACGTTTCAAAGTGGGTTGAAGCCAAAGATTTACCTACTAATGACGCAAGGGTGGTTTGTAACTTTTTGAAATCGCTGTTCGCTAGATTCGGTGTGCCTCGTGCCATTATTAGTGATCGCGGGACTCATTTTTGCAATGACCAATTTGCAAGAGTCATGGCTAAGTATGGTGTAAATCATCGTCTTTCCACCGCCTACCACCCACAAACTAATGGCCAGGCTGAAATTTTGAACCGAGGATTAAAGCGAATTCTTGAAAGAACCGTGGGAGAGCATCGTGCCTCATGGGCTGATAAACTTGATGATGCTTTGTGGGCTTTTCGTACCGCTTACAAGACTCTGATTGGTTGTACACCATATCGTCTCGTGTACGGGAAAGCGTGCCACCTCCCCATTGAGTTGGAGCACAAGGCTTACTGGGCCTTGAAGTGGGCTAATTTTGATATCAACAAAGCCGGTGACCTACGCAAGATCCAACTCAATGAGCTGAATGAACTCCGGAATGAGGCTTATGAAAATTCTTTGATCTATAAGGAAAAGACTAAGCTCATTCACGACTCCAAGATTAAAAACCGAGAGTTCCAAGTCGGAGACAAAGTTTTACTCTTTAACTCTCGGTTGAAAATCTTTTCGGGCAAGCTGAAATCTCGTTGGTCCGGCCCATTCACCATTGCCCAAAATTTTCCATATGGTACTCTCGAGCTCGCTCAACCTAATGGACCTAATTTTAAGGTGAATGGCCAATGAGTGAAGTTGTACTTTGGTGAGGACATCTCTCGTGAGATGATTCCATCCCTCACCACGTTCCCCATGAACTAAGTTTGGGTCGAATCAGGCTCATGACTCGGTCATCAAAAACAAGCGCTCCTCGGGCGGCAGCCCGAGTATCTATCCTTTTCTGTTTTACCCTCCTAAGTGTAGGGGGACCTATATAGGTGTTTGTATTTGTGTGGTGATGTGATTACAGGGATGAGTGCACTTTTGGAACCTTTGAAGAACCGTGCTCCCGTGTTATCCGAAATCCGGTTCTATCTCTCAACTATCGTGATTCAATTTTCTTCATACTTACTTTTGAAATTGATCACGTTAGTCGTCTCTCCCTTAGCTTGATTTAACCAACGTGCACAATGTCATAAGGGTAGGGGAGACTTTTCCCACATGCTTAAACATTGAGGACAATGTTTATCTTAAGTGTAGGGGGGACTTCTATCGAAGTTTTAAGTGGGCTTTTCCATGAAAATGCCTTCATTTAACCGAAAAATCATCTTTTTCAACATTTTTCAAATTTTTAATTAACTTTGGCCATTTAGTCGTAATTTTGAATTTTTATCGTTGCTTTCATATGTATATATCCCGCAATAAAGTCAAAAATATTAATAAAGTGGTGTAGCTAGTTTTGAAATCTTTGACATATTAGGCCCGTTTCGATTATTTTGACTCAACCCGAATAGACTTATCCAAGTTTATTCTAGCTAGTATCCTTAACCATGTAGACCTTAATTGGTTTATTAGGCTAAGTATCCACGAGTCTCATTACTTGAGATTTTAAATTGTGGAGAACGAGAAATGATAGAGTCAATTATAAGTCGGTAATCTCGCACAAGCTCACTTGGTGTAATTATTTGCCTATTCTCCCATCACTTGCTAATAATTTATCTACAATAAGTAAGGTCATACGATTTGAAAAGTTACTTAGCTTCTAGCCCAAGATCGTTTAAAAGTTGCTCGGTAATGATAAGAGTTCATAGCCAAGGCATAACTTATGAAGCGGGGCGTGAAGATTGGCGATCCGAAAAGGCCCTAACAAGGCATGAGGATTCAATCTTATTGCTAAAGATCCAAGGTGATGTGAAAAGCATTATTCACAAAATCAATATGAAGGATCAAGACTCACGACGAAAAGCAATCAACTCCCATAAAGATCATGGAGAAGTCTATCCGAAAAGACCCTAACAAGGTATGAGGATAAATAGATCCAAGTCCGAAAAAGAGGCGGATCGTTGTATCTCAAAATCCCAATTAGAGATTGAAGAAATAATCATGAAGTCGTGGTCAACAAAGTTGGAGTACCCCTCAAAAGTCTCCAAGTGATGAAACTCTATTACGAAGAGAAGACCATTATCTCAAGAACGTCTCTCAAGATATGAAGTATGAAGTACATGCCAAATATCGGCCCGAGAAAGGTCTCAAATCGTGAACCGAGTTACGCCAAGATATGAACTTTTTGATATCCCGAGAAGCAGTTTTAAGAGATTTTGTCCTTTAGCTAACTATTGATCAAATCGTCCTACTTTGCTTTCAGCCTAAATAAACTATCGAAATAAGTCCAAAAATGCATCTTCATGATCATTCTAAGACAAAAATAAAATATAAGAGATACCTCTAGGAATAAGGGAGTTTAAGCATTTAATTAAGCCATGTGTGTAAGTGTTTGATATGCTAACTTATAATAACAATGATCTCGTTTTTAAGCTTAGTTTGGGGAACGTGAAACTTGAGGATGATAAATCTTCGCAGCACCGAAGCCCTAATGTAAGTCCTTGATCTCTTTGCAAGTTATTTCCATATAGCTATTTTCAAGTGAAAATGGTTTTCTATCCTTTTGTTTACTTTAAAGTTTTAGTTTTTCTTAGTACTTTAATTTTTGTTTAGTAATATTTTAATAAGGCCAAGGTTGATTGATTATGAGAAAAGTGTAAATTTGCTTTATCACTAAGCATTGCATGAGGGCATGGCAATGGTTAAGTGTAGGGGATTTGATAGGTGTGAAAACACCCATCCTTTTACCACTTATTTCTGGCTAAAACAAGACCAAAACACGTATTTAATATCACTTGTTTGGAATTATGCGTGGTTTTTGTGTTTATTGTGTTTTCAGAGTCAACCGGATGAATATTGAAGAAAACATGGGATTGCACGGGTTTTATTGAAGAAAAAGACTCAAGACGAAGTCTATTGTCCAAGAGATGCAAAAGATTTGAAGTCATTGTGCCTATTTGAAGATTTATCGAAGAAAAGGTCCAAAGATGGAAGATTCATATATGTTGAAGAACTCGAGTCTATTAAACAAAAGATTATAAGACGAGTTGGAATTATTCACCGACACTTCTCAAAGTCCAAAGTCGGAAACGTTTATTTAAAGAAACGTAAAGACTAAAGAAGAAAGAAGAAAAGAAGCCCAAAAACAAAGCCCATTCACAAAGCCCACAAGAGACGCCTATATATAGGATTCCACTTCACAATCTAGTAGTTAGTCTTTAGTTAGTTTTTAGTTTTTCATTCTCTCTAGTTTTAGTGAGAGAAAGTTCTCAACTTTCTCTCACTAGTTTTCATCTTTCTTTCTTTTAATCTTTCAAGATTAAACCTTTGTATTATTTTCTTTCATTAATCAAGTTTAAATTCAAGCTTTTAATCTTTAATCTCATTCTACCTTTCTTGATTTTAGTTAACTTTTGGTGCAAAATACATTTGATCTGTGTTGTTCTTAATGTTTTTGTGCTTAAAAAGTTAATCTTTTTGTTCCTACATAAGCTTTCATTTGATTAAGCTTTAAGATTCTTGTGCTTATTGGCTTATTTACATGTTTAGCTTATTTACCTTTTAGAAGTTTTCTTAAAAAGTTCATCTTTTTATTGTTTGATTTCTAAGATTGATTATTTGAAGTTTAGATAAGTTGTTATTCGAGCTTATTTGATCCTATTCTTATTAGATTCGTCCTAGTTTTAGTGACTAGCTTATTCATAGCTTATTGCTTTGCTTTCTTGCGAATCCTTTTCAAATCGGAAAAGGTATAACCCTTTTCCGATTAGCACATTCCGAGTACCCCCCTTATTCCGATCGTCAGATCGGAAAAGGGTTTTGACTTATTCCGATTGGTGTTGCTTTAAGACATTCCGATCTGAACCCTGTTTTGGGTATTCCGATTGTAGGGTTTTTGATACATTCCGATCTGGATACTTTTTCAAACATTCCGATTGTGCTTATTTAAGATTATTCCGATTTGAATCTAGTACTAGCATTCCGATTGTGGGTATTATGGTAACATTCCGATCAGCTCCTTTGGTTCATTCCGACTGCACCTCCAATATTCCGATCCTTTGATCGGAATAGGGTTTAGGATTATTCCGATTAGGGTGTTTGTGATATTCCGATTTGATTTGTTTCCTATATTCCGATCAACCTCATTTATAGATATTCCGATCAGACTTATTCCGACCAGTATTCCGATTAGATTCCTATTTGGCAATTTTACGTTGGTTTAGTTTCTTGTTTTTGCAAAGTTTCAAGTTTATACTTACTAAGTTTTCTAGCATTTATTTTTAAACTCGTCTTTTCAGTTCAATCTTTAAATCTCTTTTCACTCAACGACATTTACATTTAATTTCTATTAGTTTAAAATAGATAAACAAATCAACACCTTTTTATTAACCAAGAACAAATCATTCCACTTTGAACCGTGATCAATTCGAGGAGATACCGAGAACTATAATCCGAACCATTGCAAATCACTTGTATCAGTGTGCAAGAAACAACTCATAAAGATATGATTCTCTTGACTTCAAGATAAGAGACTAATGATCTAATAAAAGTTAGATCATGTGTCAATATGATTAAAAGAGTACTTAAAAGTATATATATCATACACATTGAGAAACACTTGTTGTTTTGATTTAGTCATGTGAGAGCTTGGACTAAATTGTAAACATAAAGGTAATATATCCACATGTCGTGAGATCGGGCGTGGATTGTTTTGTAGTTTCTTAAAATGGATAATTACTGGAATGACATAAGATACATAGAGTAATCTTATACTACTAAAGTAAATATTTGTGTATTCTTGGAATTACATAAATATACATAGTAGTGAATTAACTTGAAAAGATTGTTGAAACCTAGTGGTGTTCATAATTACTTTAGTTATACATGTTTATGATTTATTGTATAAAGTCACAAACATAAAGTCTTGAAAGACGTATAATATAAAGTAAGACGTGAATGTATTGTCTCTATTTTACTAAAGACATATACATGGAGTCATGGTCAAATGACTTAAAACGTATAATGGAATTATAACTTTTATGTTTTAAAAACATAAAATGAAGTGACTTTGTGTTAGAAGTACTTGAGTTATAAAGCATGTAAAATGGTTAGGAAATCTATTATACCATTAAGATGGTTTAGTTGGTATATAGGTAAGCCGAAAGATATATATTTATCTTACATGTTGTTAAATTGACTTACAATATTAATCCTAATGAAACACAACATTGTGGTGGTATGTTCATTAGGAGAATCAAGCTCTCAATATGATGGTGATGATTGATTCAAGATAACTATATCTTCCATTCTTCCAAAAGATATCAAGGTTAGAAAGTTGAGTATGAATTTAGCTAAGAAGATTAATAAGATACCATTATATATGGAAAGTGATGAATCATGTTATATCTTAAATGAAGTTCGGATTTTGCTAAACTACTTATGAAGTGGGTTGTTTAGGAAATAAAGAGTTAGGATCTGTCATTATGTTTTGTAAATGTCCCAATAGATAACGTTGGAGTGTTGATCTATTTGCTAAGTATTTAAAGATTAACTTTAAGTTACTAAAAGCAAGTGGGATTTTGATCTCGAAAGATAAAATTACAAGATACATAATCTTCTGAAATACACTAGTAACTATCATGAGGTAGGCGTGTAAATGCTAACTCTCATTATAAAGGAATTTAAGTCATAGGTCTGTAAGGATATTTTGGATATGCGATTAATATGCTGAGAATTATGAGTTACAAATAATCGTTATGATTTATTACCAAACATTGATTTGGGTAAATTAATCATACTATGAATGTTATAGATGTTGTCCAAATAAGATAATCAATTTTAGTTTTGGTTTATCTTAAATAGTTTGACTAGAAATTGGAGATGAGTTTCGTCAAAGGAAGGAAAAACGCCAATTGTGGTGGTTTAATCTTTGTGTCAAAATTTTATGAACAAAAATTGTACACGTATTTAATGTATGTATTATGAATAGATTATTGATCATAATTAATTAATTACTTGTGATTGAATATTCTTTAATAAACGCATTAAATATATAAAGATTTTGGTGATTATATTTTAATTGACAAATTGAATGTATATGGACTCTTTCTTGAAATCATTGCTTGGGCAAGGACTTAAGTAATTGAAAGGAGTTTATTAATTCAGAAATAAATCTTTGGAAAAGTACAAAGTGCAATTATCCATGAATGGATAAAATCAGGCATCTAGGAGATTGTTCTTATGTTTAATTTGAAATCCAAGATTGGATTTAAATTTGAATAAGATGATTTCTAAGTATTCCTAAAAGCTAGTGGGAGTATTATGGTTATTTTCTTAAATTATATATGTTGGATAGACATATAAGAAAGTAAATTTCATTCAAATTAAATGTTGATTTGGTTTATATTTGAAATGGAATTTTGCTTTGAAGATTTAGAAAATAAGATATATATAACCTTGGAATAAAATAAATTTGTTTATTTATGTGGTGGAAATACAACATAATATGCCATGTAGTAAGTTTATATGGATATTTAGAACATGAAGAAATCTAAATCTGGTTTGAGAATTTTCATGTGTATCAAGTTGTATTTATATCATGCTTAAAATGTAAGATGATTTGAATATATTAATATTTGAAAGTTATTAAATAACTTGTGTAATGAATATTCCGAAGGAATATGTTTGGATATAGAATAACATCCTTGTCTTGGATCAACTTCCATATTCCATAGATGAGTAATTTGTCAATAGTTGTGCAAATTATCATAGCCAACAAACTTGGATGTTTGGTTGGAATCAAACATTACATAATAGATATTATTGGTAACGTATTTATATCTTTGAATGAGAAATTATCAAACTTGAAAAGATATAATTGGGGTAATACTCAATATTAATCGTGGTATCCTTGGAGATGACATGTTAATTAAAGTTGCATTATACATTAAAGAGTCAGAATACTTTGAACTTCAAATGTTGTTTTGGAAGTTTAGTATAATAAATTGGTAATCAAGGATGTTTCACAATTTTGGTACTATGTGACAATATCAAACTATTTGAATGCATATGTACAAGAGCTTCAATGAATTGAGTTCTTGAAGAAAGTATTCTCAAAATTCCAATAGGTCAAGATTGGTTGTTTTATGCATTGCCAAACAAGTGTGAAGGTCACTACTAGAGGCATGATGCATCGACTATGTTTTTCATGCATTGATCTATTTAGTATTTGGATAAAGGATGTTAAGACATTATTAATTTAATGGAATAAAGATTGGGTTTCGTTTATTCTTGTTATTTAATTTTGTATCATATTTTACATGTTTTAATCCATGAATAATTTGCTATTCTAAATGTCCGTTGTCGATTAATAATATGGAAATATTATTAAACTAAGACAATTCGAAATTGCGATAGAGTATACTTGAAAGTATATTGATCGATTTTGGATGATATCCAAAGAACTGAATATTGGACTTATCCCAAATATATGATTATACTTTGTGGATCTTTGTCATTAAGTATATAAAAAATAGTTATCTTCAGACCTGAGATACCAGGAAACTGATGTGAACTAGTGCATTTGTGTGAAATAATCTAACGCTAAACGTAACTGGTAGTTATAAGGGTTATTTTCAAAAGTGTTACAAAATTCATAAGTTTTGCTTGTAGTCAATTTGGAATTTGTTTCCTTCGAATTTATTTTGAAGTTTAATACAGCTGGACCCCTCTGGGATTAGTAAGATGCTTGTATGACCGTACCCAAAGTCTTTCTAAACTATGTTTAGAAGTTTTGGTAATCTTGATTGAATCTGATGAACGAGAATCAGAATGGTTAATGAAAGGAATGACTAAGATCCATATCCTTATTAACGTTGTATTAGAAATGAAAGGATAATAATAATGATGAATCATTAAAATGTTTTATCCAAGAAACCTTACTCGAGTTGTACTAGAGACATTGCTAGTGTAACTAGACACTAGTCAATGTAATCATGATATTCGAAATTTGTCCAAGTGGGAGCTGAAAGTTTATGGACATAAATTAAAATAGTCGTGTGTTAGTATCGAACTCGGGATTACGGGATTGCACACAATACGTAAAGAGATAATTTATTTAATAAATGTATTTATTATATTTATTAAATTAAATCGATTTTTAACATTTAACCGTCATTAAGTTTAAGAGTTAAGGACTTAACGGTTAACGTGAAATTAAATAGAAGAGAAAAGAAGGTTTCGAAACACACCCTTGGGTGGTGGGCCGGCGGTGGAGACAAAAGAAAAGGAAGGAAAGATTTCTTTCCTAATTTGCGTTTTGTCTTGGGCTCTAAGTTTTAGTATCCTATATAAACACATGGGGTACTTCATAAATCTTTACCCTATAATTTTTCTCTTCCTCCCCTCCCGCGATCACTATACCAAACGCACCTTAGGGTTTCGTTGGTTTGTGTGATTTTTTTGGTTCATCTATTGCGATCAACTCCAAAGGAAGAACACCTTTTTAGGTTCCTTTTATCCTTTGGTTTTGGTTTAGCAATAATATAGTCCTAGCCCATCTCTAGGGTTGTTGGGTAGATTTTCCACAAGCGTAGAAGCTCGGTTTACACGTGCTAGAATCACGGTTAGCTCGTTGTATTACGTGTGTAGAAGAACGTAATGTAATGTAGTATTACTTTAGACTTATCTTGGTAGTGTTCGTCATAAACCCTAATTGGTGATTCGTTGGTGATCTTGTGGATATTCGCTAGGATAAAGGTATGTAACCCTAATTTGATTAATTATAATTGTGTTATTAATTATGATTTTGTTAAATCGCTTCCGCTATGTGTGTTTAGATCTTATTTAGGGTTTTGTATAATTGTTATGAACTTTATAAACCTTCATATATTGTTATAATAAAGAAGCAATAGATCACAAAGAGTAGGTTGATTGGGTGATTAAGTAATCTTGTTAGTTTTGTATCATTTTAATATTTTCAAAGCTCAAAAGTGTAGAGGACTGTTTGTTGCTACATGGATTGTTTTTGTAGCCTTACACTAATATAAAGCCATATACATGTACAATTATAAAGGAGAAGTTTATATATATGTTCAAGGTTTCACCGAAATGATTGATCTTCCATAAAGATATTTATGCGTTTTACCTCTTGATCTTCAGCAATAATCAAGAACATGACGACCCCTCCGGCCATTTCACCACTGTTACGCGGCCCTACTCACATGTTCTTTGGATCGGCATACTTGATGGTTTTTCTACTGGTAGTTGGCAATATCTAAAGAATCACGTGGTTGTAATTGGAGATATTTGCATTATGCTGTCTGGCCTATATATACTTCACTTATCCAGCCACCTTACACATCACCTAAATCTATCTCAATACAGTTTCAGTATCTCTACAATGAAGTTCAGTCTTATCTTTCTTTCAACACTTGTTTCTGTAAGTACCACATTACTCTTTTAAGTGTTTTTCAATTCATATGGAGTTAACTTTTCATGTTTGTTTACGGTTATCAGCTAGCAATTGCGGGAAATCATGATGTGACTCCTGAAGTTTACTGGAAGTCGATGTTGCCGAAAAGTTCTATGCCGAAAGTAGTCAAGGATCTATTATCCACCAAGGGTTGGTCTTTAACTCTTCTTATAGTTTGAGAAAACATATGTCGAGCCGAGCTGATCATGGTCAAACTCTTAAAACTATTTTCATTAATTCCTAATCAATAACTGAAACTACTATATATAGGGCACCGATATATGTACCTTAATTAACTTATGTTGCAATTCCGTATGTTGGAGGACTAAAATGTCCTCGAATTTTTACGGAAAAAATGGTACAGATGAAGCAAGATACTATTTGTATGGCCTCCACATATGTTATTTCAAATTTTTATTAGATGTTTCTTTGTGTTTAGAACATTGATTAAGAAACTCTATCATTTTACGTAGGGTTGGGTGTGCATACGAAGGACAAGGGGAAGCCAGTATACGCAGGTGTGCAACCAGTAATACATGCAATTCCATGCATCAACCCCGGAACGGAGGATCAGGTCATGGATAACCCGAATATAGACATATTTTTCTTGGAAAACGACTTGCATAAAGGCATGACAATTAAGTCACATTTTATAAAAAACAATAACCAAAAAGTGAGGTTTTTACCAAGAAAAATTGCTGATTCGATACCCTTTGTATCAAACAAACTTCCCGAAATATACCATGAGTTTTCTATTAAACCCGACTCAGTTGAAGCTGAAATCATAAAGCAAACCATTAACGATTGTGAGAATAAACACATCCAAGGTGTGGAAAATAAGTGTGTGACTTCGTTAGAATCAATGGTTGATTTCGGTATCACAAGTTTAGGTAAAAATGTGAAAACTATATCAACAGAAACAAAAGCTAATCAACATAGCCCTCTGCAAGAGTATAAAGTTGAACGAGCTAAGAAATTCAATTCGAATAAATCTATTGTTTGTCATAAGAAAAACTATGCATATGCTGTCTTTTATTGCCATAAAAGTGTGACTACTAGAGTGTATGCGGTTTCTTTGATGGGTGCCGATGGTACCAAAGTGAAAGCTGTTGCAGTTTGCCACACAGACACTACAAACTGGAGCCCAGATCATTTGGCATTTCAAGCGCTTAAAGTGAAACCGGGAAGTATTCCAGTTTGCCATTTCTTATCTGAAGATCACGTTGTTTGGGTTCCGTACTAATATAAACATCTCCAGTGATCACGTTGTTTGGGTTCCGCACTATTATAAACGCCTCCAGTTTGTCATCTGAAGATCAAATTTGTTTAAGAATCTTTAAGGTTGTGTAATAAGCCTATTTGTGAAAGATTTGATGCTGTTTGGGTTTATATGTATTTGTGAAGTTAAGAAATAAAAGAATGTGTTCCCTAGGTAATTAAATGCTTAGTTTTTGCTAGATCAAATCTTCAAGTTCAATGTTGAATCCAGTGCCTTTAAATAATTGTATACATGTTTAATTCTGTGGCTTATTGGTAAAGGAGGATTAGATTTATTGTAGAATTTCCTGCAACTGATATAATTAGTTCAAACAATTTTTCACTTATCTTTTTATATATCTGTGATTCAATGACCATACATATTAAATACGGTCAGGAATCAAACAGTAAAATCAGTATGCACAAGTGAACTGCAACTGCAGATCGATATGGCGTTAAATTGTCATGTGTAGGGTTTAATCCCTACAATCCTGGTTATCTAGATGCAGAATATCGATCGAAGAACACACACACAGCAATCGACAGAAAAGAAAAGCGACGCCCACACAAGGTAATATCCCTAATCGTTTCCCGATTATTTTATTGAATGAATGGCCTGTTTGGTTCGTTCACCCTCACCTCCTTTTATAAAGATGAGGGGGAAGCGACTATAGCAAGTCTTACGGGTCGGGTTGGGCTTAGACATTGCCAACCGACCTTTATTCATAGTTATTAGGCTACTCGACTCTTAATCCCTAGATACGACTTAGGCAAACATAAAGACTAAATATAACAATTTCCACCTTAGACTTTATATTAGCCTATCCAACACTCAGCAACTTCAAGCAGTGTTGTAACTTGCGTCCAGGTACCACCTTCGTCAAGGCATCCGCAGCATTGTGTTCAGTACCCACCTTCAGAACTTCAACCGTCTTTGCTTCCAAGACTTCTCTGATAAAGTGATAACGCACATTGATGTGCTTTGTTCGTTCATGAAAACATGATTCCGCGATAAGTGAATCGCGCCCTGATTATCACAATTAACTGCAACAGTGTTGAGCTTCACGCCCAACTCTTCCAAGAGTCCCCTTAGCCAAATAGCTTCCTTAACAGCCTCTGTAAGGGCCATATACTCTGCCTCTGTAGTTGAGAGAGCCACCACGTATTGTAGCGTTGCTTTCCAGCTTACAACACATCCTTGTACAAAAAATGCGTAACCAGTGAGAGACCTTTATCCGGATCTTTAGCGTAGTCTGAATCAACAAAACCTGTTATGTCCACATGGTTGCCACGATTTGTCCCATACACCAAACCCACGTTTACAGTGCCCTGCAAATATTTCATAATCCACTTCACTGCTTTCCAATGGAGTTTACCCGGATTCGCCAAATATCTGCTAACTACACTTACTGCATACGCTATGTCTGGCCTCGTGCATACCATCAAGTACATCAAGCTCCCAACCGCATTTGAATATGGCACCCTACTCATTGTTTCAACATCACAATCCCTAACCGGGCAATCCTTCAATGATAGCTTGAAGTGCCCACCCAATGGCGTCTGAACCGACTTCCCATTGTCCATTCTAAACCTTTTTAAAACTTTAGAAACGTACCCGGATTGTGACACCCTCAGAATCTTGCGACTCCGATCCCTGACGATTTCCATACCAAGAATCTTCTTTGCTTCCCCGAGCTCTTTCATGTCGAACTCCCTTTTAAGCAAAGACTTGGTAGCCGCGATCTCAGCCTTGCTTTTACAAGCAATCAACATATCGTCTACATATAACAATAGATAGATATACTCCCCTGGTGCATAACTCTTGTAATATACGCAGCTGTCGTAACTGCTACGCTTAAACCCGTTGCTCAGCATATACTCATTGAACCTCTTGTACCATTGCCTAGGCGACTGCTTCAAACCATAAAGAGATTTCTTTAACAAACATACCTTGTTACCTTGTTCACATCCCGGTGGCTGCCTCATGTAGATCACTTCTTCAAGATTTCCATGTAAAAACGCCGTCTTTACATCAAGCTGCTCCAGCTCATAATCTTTACACGCAGTCAATGCAAGTATAACCCGAATAGATGTGTGTCGAACTACCGGCGAAAATACTTCATTGTAATCAATGCCTTCCCTTTGTGTGAATCCACGAGCTACCAACCTTGCCTTGTACCTAGGCTTTTGAACACCTTCAATCCCTTCCTTTATTTTGTACAGCCATTTGCAGCTCACCAGCTTTTGCCTAGCTGGATGATCTACTAACACCCAGGTCTTGTTCTTCTTCAGAGAATCCATCTCTTCTTTCATAGCAGCTTTCCACTTAGAATTGTCTTCACAAGCAACTGCTTCCTGGTATGTCAATGGTTCATGATTATCTTCTTCCTCTGCTGCAGCGAACGCGTAAGCAACCATATTACTCTCATCCTGAAACCTTGTCGGTTTCGTTCTTGTCCTTGGTTCTCTATCCTGAACCAATTGATAATCTGTGAGATCCGGTGGATGATCAATTTCTTGAACCCCTGCACCTTCATCATAGCCATATTCCTGATATGTCTGGTCTTCCTGATCTGTCTGATCTTCCTGACCTGTTTGATCTTCCTGACCTGTCTGGTCTTCCTCAGGCGTATGATTATTTAACCTTTGCAGTTCCACCTCAACATGTAATTCCTCAACAGACTTATCATTACCTGCACCAGTATCCTTCAACGTATCTTTGTACATGACACTTTCATTGAAGACTACATTCCTGCTTGTGACTATTTTAGGTGATTCCATATCAAGCCTATATAGTCTGTACCCCTTCACACCTTCAGGATACCCCAAAAGAACGCATTTTACAGCTCTCGGCTCGAGCTTACCTTGTTTAACGTGTAAATATGCGACACAGCCGAAAACCCTCAACATCCCATAATCACTAGGATGTCCCGACCACATCTTCATAGGTGTCTTCTTCTCAATCGCTGTCGATGGTGACCTATTTATAAGATATGCGGCCGTACATGTCGCTTCCGCCCAGAAGGTCTTGGGCAATCCAGACTGTATTAATAAACAGCGTACCTTGTCCATGAGAGTTCTGTTCATCCGTTCTGCTAACCCATTCTGCTGCGGCGTCCCGACAACTGTCAAATGTCTAGAAATCCCACTCTCAGTACATAGCTGATTAAACTCCCGGTTACAGAACTCAAGACCATTATCCGTCCTAAGCTTCTTAACCGTCCTCCCAGTCTGATTTTCTACTAACTGTTTCCACTCTTTGAACTTCTCAAATGCTTCGTGTTTGAACCTGAGGACATAAACCCATACCCTTCTGGAATAATCATCGACAATAGATAAGAAATACCTCTTACCTCCCAATGATTCCACCTGAGACGGACCCCATAAGTCTGAATGAACATAGTCTATCACTCCCTGAGTAGTGTGCCTTCCTACACCGAAACGGACTCGTTGTGACTTTCCCATAACACAATTCTCACAAAAATCAAGCTTACCTAGACTCTTCTTGCCAAACAAACCCTGCTTTTCCAGCACGTGTAGTCCCGCCTCACTGATATGTCCTAGTCTTTTATGCCAAACCTGCACAAGACTGTCTTTCTCTTCAACACTAGCATTAAGCTCACCGGCCAATGCATGGCCATCCAAAGAGTACACACAGTTCTCCCTTCGGGTTCCAGATATAATAACCCTAGAACCATTAATCACCTTGATTTTGCCCGACTGCAATTTTATGGTATATCCCTCTTTTTCAAGAGTTCCCCGCGATATCAAGTTTCTTTTCAATTCAGGAATGTACCTGACATTGTGGAACACAAAACTTGACCCATCTTTCAGTCGTACCTTTACCTTGCCAATACCCCTGATCTTGCACTCCCTATTGTCGCCCAACAGTACGATGCCCCCATCGCATTACAGAAAATCAAAAAATACATCTAACCTGGGTGACATGTGATATGAACCTCCTGAATCCATGATCCAGTCTTGCAGTCTTTCTGCACTCATCACCATCATCACCTCAGAATCTTCGTAAATCGAACCACTGGAGCTTGGTTGATCATCTTTCTTGACGTAACCTTTTGACTTCTTGCGATTGTTCTTCGGACAATCTCTTCTCAAGTGCTCCTCAGATTGGCAAATAAAGCATTTGAGTCTTCCACCTCGAGACTTCGATCTTAACTTTCCCCTTGACTGATGCAAATTCCTGCGATCAGTTCTTCCCCTCACGTATAACCCTTCACCATCATCCCCCTTCGCCTTGGACCTTTCTTTGATTTCCTTTGAATTTAGTGTGGCCATCACGTCCTCCAAAGTCAAAGCTTCCCGTCCATAAAGCAAGGTATCCATAAAGTGTTCGTATGATGCTGGTAAAGAAGTGAGTAACAATAAATCAAGATCTTCATCCTCGAATTTTACCTTAATATTTGCTAAATCAAGAACGATTTTGTTGAACTCATCTATATGCTCGGAAATCTTTCGTCCAGACGGCATGTAGAATGTATACAACTTCTTCTTTAGGTACAACTAGTTGGCCAATGACTTTGTCATGTACAAAGACTCGAGCTTTGACCAAACCCCCGCTGCAGTCGTCTCCCGGGTAACCTCTCTCAGGACCTTGTTACCCAAACACAAAATCATGGCACTGTGAGCTTTCTTGTCAAGCTTAGATTTCTCTTCAGCTTGTATATTCGCGGGTAAAACCTCCAGAGCTGCTTCACATCTGTTCTGGATTAATAAAGCACGCATCTTGATTCTCCATAACCCGAAATCACCAGTTCCATCGAATTTTTCGATGTCAAACTTGGCTCCCGTCATTCTTTATCCCTTTGTTAATTTGCTAAACCTTATGATAAACCCTCACAATCACAAACCAACAAAGTCCCTTCGGCAATTCGCTAAACCTCGTGATACGTTAAACCTCACGATCACGAATTACGAAGTCTCATTGTGTAACAATACTACAAAGTAACAAATTTGTTTTAAAAAAACAAAAGTACTAAGAGCTAAATTTTTAGGACAAAAATCAACTCTTTAAAACCTTCCTGATCCAATGGCCCAATTACCTTGGCCCAAAAAACCAAAACCCTTTGTAGTATTACTAGTCTATGTTGACTTTTTTTAAAAAAAAAATCACAATCGTATTTTTTTTCCTTTATCTTCTTTCTTCTCCACTCTCTTTCAAGATGAAAAAGAAAATAGAGATAACAATGGCAGAACACCAATTGATCTTCAACACCGAACACCAATCACTCTTTTCTATCGAGCTCCTACAACCTTGTCAATTAAGAACCGAATCAACAAGAAACCCACTTCGATCGATCCTAGCAACCAGCGACCTCGAGACCAAAGCTCTGATACCACTTGTAGGGTTTAATACCTACAATCCTGGTTATCTAGATGCGGAATATCGATCGAAGAACACACACACACATCAATCGACAGAAAAGAAAAGCGACGCCCACACAAGGTAATATCCCTAATCGTTTCCCGATTAGTTTATTGAATGAATGATGTGTTTGGTTCGTTCCCCCTCACCTCCTTTTATAGAGATGAGGGGGAACCGACTATAGCAAGTCCTATGGGTCGGGTCGGGTTGGGCTTAGACATTGCCAACCGACCTTTATTGATAGTTATTAGGCTACTCGACTCTTAATCCCTAGATACGACTTAGGCAAACATAAAGACTAAATATAACATCATGGAACAAGAGTATGCGTAAATAATGCTAATCAAGATCACCATAAGCTTAAAAATCTCAATTCCCTTCAAAATCTTAATGAGAACAAACAATTATTAGCCGATAGAGATGATATAGCCACACAACAAAAAAGAACACCAAAATCTACACAGATGGACTTTGCATGGTACAACGCTTGAGTGTGTGTGATACCACTGACGAAGCCAGGATTTACATTAAGGATGGGCCAGAAAGCAAATTAGTGCTTTGACATGATATTTTTGAATGTGCAAATCATTTTAAAGAACCTATTCTTTTAAATAACTCATGACAAATAAAGGTTCGGTCATACATTCGAAAATGTTTTGAGACAACGTCAAAGTCAATGGAAACCAATAATACGCCTTAGGATAGCTAGACTTTCTATGGGCTGGATTTCAAAAGAACTCGTTTAATGGATGTAGAATAGATCAAATCTAAGTGGCGACTAAACTATAAAACTATTAACATAACAAGTAAGATATCAGTTGTGTTTTTAAGACAATGTTTGTACTAGAAAAATGATGTTAATGTAACGT
Source organism: Glebionis coronaria (assembly GCA_025667525.1). Classification (NCBI taxonomy): domain Eukaryota; kingdom Viridiplantae; phylum Streptophyta; class Magnoliopsida; order Asterales; family Asteraceae; genus Glebionis; species Glebionis coronaria. The sequence continues at coordinate 608,976,384 of CM046875.1, read as the reverse complement.
GTATAATGAATGCTTTTATCAATTAAACTAAAAATTAATGAATCAATGAAAGAGTATAATATTATTATGTCACCAGAATTGAAATAAAACAGACACAAATAACTTATATATGTAAGTGATTCACTATAATGGTTAAACTACATATTCTTTATATGTTTGTTATTTTAAAGATAGCTTAATAAATTTAACCCTCTATTGAGTGGGCCAAATTCCCATTAGCTGACAAACTTGTTTCATATGTGTGTTAGATAGGACTTTGTAGAAAACTTAGGGTTAGCCTTGGCCTACCCCAAACATAACGTACCTTCGTCCCTGTGTGATACTATACGCCCCTGGATGATACGCAGAGGATTAGTGATGTTTTAGGCTGAAGGAAGTGATAGCCAAATCCCACTAGTGAGTACAAGGTGGCAGAAACCCACGTGTGGGTTGTCATAAAACTCACACAATCCCACCACAAACCCACGCGTTACTTTCTTTTTTTCCTATGCAAAAAAAACCCACAAGGTTACTTTCTCACCGTTCACTCTTCCTAATTTTACCCCAAAATTTAATTTTTGTCCCTATTATTCCTATATAATCACCATTTTCCTTATCATTTTTTCACAACTCATATTCATCTTCTTCCTCACAACTCATATTTATCTTCTTCCTCAAACATAAATTCATCTTCTTTCACTTCTCCAATGGCGCCTATACTATGGATACCCGAGGAGGAAATAGCGTTGTGTCGTTCTTAGGGCTTTGTTGTTGAAAACTCCGTGGCAGGTAACCCAACAAATAGTCGTAGTTTTTGGGGCTTGGTTTTACAAAGGCTGGATGGTCGTTTAGATGATCTAAGGAAGCAAACATACGATAACATAAACTGGAAATGGAAGTCCCTAATGTGTGTCGTGCGTAGGTTTTTGGATGTTACAACAACGCAACGCGTACATGGGTAGTTGGAGCAACTGTCGAGGATGTAACAAATAACACCCTTCGTGAATATGAAGCTGAGTATAGGTGTCGGCTTCAGTATCTTCATTGTTGGGAGGTTTTGAAAACTTATCCGCGGTTTTTTCCTTCTTTTAAATTATTCTTGTGTCGTTTTTATTTATTTATGTGTTATTTTTAATATCCTTGTAATGTTTTTAATTACCCAATGTATTTTTAATAATAAAAAATTTTAATTCATCCGAGTATCGGTTTTATTTACCCGCGTGTATCGTTTTTAATTAAATGTATGAATAAATTAAATAAAAGTGATAGGGGAAAGATGAGGTGGAGGTGGGTTTTTTTTCCTTAATAACCTTGAAATGTGAGTTTTTGGTGGGTTAGTGAGAAGAGTGAGAAAGCTGAGGTGGCGATGAGGTGGTGGTGGGATTTGGAGATACCACTCACTTTAGCCTTAGGATAGATAAAAGTTGAACATACACTAGTATCGACCTCAAAACGGGCGCAGTTAGTGCCACTTGGCACCTATGTGACTTTGCCCATGAATTTTAAATATAATTTAATGAATGTTGTGAATAAATATAAAGAATAAATGTATTATTCAATTGATATTTCAAAGAGGGTAAATACAAGGAGTATTTATAAGACAAATACTAGGGTAAACCCTAATTACTACTTGGGCTATGAGCCTTATTCTAGACATCCACATATTATTCATAACACTCCCTCTTGGATGTCTCTATAGATAATACGCCTTGAGAATGTTGCCTCGTTAAAAACCTTGTCAGGAAAACCCAGTGGGACAAAACCGTGACTAAGTAAAAGAGTGCAACGCGTATTATCTCCCTCTCATTACTACATCACTTAAGATCTTTAACTCGCCGCATTCCAATATTGTGAATAAGCTTCTTGAATGTTGAAGTAGGAAGTGCCTTGGTAAATAGATCCGCCAAATTTTCGCTTGAACGAACTTGTTGAACTAGAATATGACCGCTCTTTTGTAAGTCACGAGTGAAACGAACTTCAGTATCGCCTTTCATGTAACCTCCTTTGAGTTGAGCAATGCATGTTGCGTTATCTTCATAAAAAATTGGTGGTGCCTCTTTCTTTGAAGAAATACTACATGACCTGCGTATGTGTTGTGTTACATTCCTTAACCAAACACATTCTCGACTTACCTCATGGATTGCTATAATTTATGCCTGATTGAATGAAGTTGCTGCAATTGTTTGCTTTACAGAACAACATAAAATCGCTATTCCTCCACTTGTAAAAACATATCCAGTTTATGACCGACCATTTTAAGGGTCAGACATATATCCTGCATCTGCAAAATCAACTAAACTTGTATTTGATGGGTTAGAGTATAAACCCATATCTCTTGTTAAAAACCTTACTAGATAAAACCTAGTGGGACAAAAATCTAGTGAAGGAAAATAGTACATTAAATCCTTTATACGCTTAGGGATGTTGCCTCGTTAAAAACCTAAAAAATTCAAATAAAAAAGGTAAAAAATTAAATTTATTTATATCAAATAATTTTAAAACAAGATACAAATCTTGATGAGATTACCTGATGTTAATTAATTGTAAAAGAAGATGATTGAATTACAAAGGAGATGACGAGATATCTGAATTTGTGATATAGATCGTGGATGGATCTGAATTTGTGTTTTAATGTGTGTTTTTAGACCGGGAATGATGGCTCTAAATAATAAAAAGAAGGGTGTGTGTGTGTTTTAAATATTTGGTGTTAGGTGTGGTGGTGAAAAGACGGAAATACCTCTCTGCTCTTTTTAATATTTTTTGTTAATAAAGGGGGATTAATCTTAGCCCTTGAATCTTTCTGGATGGATGGTTGGAATGTATCACCTTGTATCCAAGAAAAGGAGGGTATCCAATATAACCCTCCTCGAAAAAATCAGATATAATTCGTATCACAAATCATATATGATTCGTATCAAAAATCATATTTAGTTTTTTATACGAATCATATATAACTTTTTTAGACGTAACTTAAAGAATAAAAAAGAACATTATTTGAAAGTATATTCATGTGCCCCTCTATAGAGATGTGATATAATTCTCGTCGTGATGGTTTATTTTTTGTCGCTTGATAATTTACCGTTTGCAAGATATTTAAAACATTGTGAGAATTGGATTTTTTTATAAAGAGTAGATGAATAGTATTGAGCAGAGGATTCGTGGTCTCAACTGGTACTTCTGAGAATAATGTGCGCAGAGGATTCATGATGGATTCAAATTGGACTTTGAATTAAAGAGAACAACATTTTTGTTGATCCTTTTGGTTGGATCTATATTCTGTTAAGAATTAGTATAATAGTTTGTAATCAAACTAAAACACTTTGATCACTCTTACTAATACTAAGTAAGTTATGCGGAATCTAACTTATAAAGCACATAAGAACAAAATTACTTTTAACTATTCGATTCTCTTATTAATCGACTTGTATAAGGTACATGAAAGACATTGTACCTATGTTCCTTTTATAGAGTAAGGAACCCTAGAAACCTTAGAATATTCTATAAAGATAACTATATCACAGACGATATATTATCAATATTCTAACTATTTAGGTATATCACATAAGATATACTCTAACTATAACTATGACATATCTTATACAAAGATATATTCGTCCTAATCATCATAGAAGTACTTACTTTATAAGTAGCAGTACTTACTATGTACCGTGTTAATACTAACGGTACTTACATAACACTAACAGTACTTGGAATACACTAACGGTAATTGACACTTAAACAAATAATTCCTAACAATCCTCCCCTAAACAAGAAATGATAACTTATTGTCTTCTTGTTTCTCTTGTACTGGATGTATTAAAAATACATGTCTTCAGTCTTTCCTTCATCCTTGGATTGAACTTGGTAATTTGTATTTGTATCCAACTGAATGTAGCCAATCACTTCAAATGTAGATCTTCTTTTGATAAGATAATCTTCAAACGTTATGAGCATCATCTTTGTCTTCAAACTATGATCTTCTTGTGTCTTCTAAACATGCATTCATCTTTGCAGTATCAGTATTTGTCTTCTTGAGTTTAGTCCTTGAAATCTTGATCATAAATCTTTTCTCTTGATTTGATGATAACAAAACCTTCTAAGTATTATATATTTTAATACTTCTTTGTCTGCAATCTTCATACCTGAAATAAAACAGTTAACAACAAACACCAATTTGTATTGGCTTCATGATTTTTAGCAAATCACAAGCTATCAACGGATTTGATAAATTCTTTACCAGTTAGCCGTACACTCTGGAATAGCCAATACTTTATTCACAAAGAATAAGGTGTAATGAAAACCTTATAGTTTTTGGTAAATTGTCAACCATCAACGAATTTGATGAAGTCTTTACCTAGTACCGTTTGTCTAGGACTAGCCAACTCTTTGTCTCGAAACAAGGTGAGTTAGAACCATATAGTTTTTAGCAAACTATCAGCTTTTAACGGATTTGATAAGTCTTTACCACAAACCGTTTGCTTATGGACTAGCCAGTTCTTATGTGTGTTAGACATGATGAACTGAGAACCATTTATGAAGTGTGACTAAAAGTCAAACACTTAAGATTCATTCTCAGCTTCTTCCTCATCTTTCAAATCCTTGATTTGTTGTTTAACCATTCTGATCAACTCCAAAGCATCAACAGACTCTTCTGTAACTTCTAATTGTTGTTCTAACATCCTTTCCAACAATTTCCTTTTGAAGGGATAAGTCTTCTCTTGCAGCATATAATATGTAACATCATCTACATCCAAAATATGCAATCCACATGACCTGTAATATCTCCAGTAACTAGGAACTTGATCCTCTAATACCTTCAACATTTCTTGATCACATTTGTGTGGCTCATACATAAAGAGAAATTCCCTATATAATAGTGATACTTCAGTTTTACCTGCACTGGCTTCTTCAACTAACCTTACAAGATCTTGAATATCTTGTCTGTCAAGAATATGAAGAATATCTTCCAAAAGTCTAAATATCCTTTTTGTGCCATCAGATCTCTGAATTCCCTGAGCTTCAAGTCCTTGATCTGTAGAGTAAATCCACTTAACAATGGATGCTCTTTTTCCAAAAATCTCTGTATCAATACATTGATCTTCAAATTTCACAATCTTCAAGTACTTCCTTAAGCTCTCATCATCATCATTATTTTCTGCTGTAGTTTTAGCTCTCTTAGCTTTCTTCTTTAGCTTTGTTGATATTTTCCTTTTGACATTCTTGGAAATTCCTTCAAGTTGTGTTGAACCCTCTTCCAAGCTTGTATGTACCATTTTCTCAGTATGTACTGTTGTATGTACTGTTGACTATGTATGTACTGCTTGTACATTTTCAGTCTGAGCAATTCCTTGAGTTTCGACTCCTGTATTCATCCTTTGAGCAGTCTCTTCCTCCCTTGAACTTACTTTCTCCTTTCTATTCTTCCTCACATAAGTGGTCTTGATAGGTGGAGATGTACTTGTAGGTTCAACAGTACTTGGCTCAATTCTAGGAGTACTACCAAATTGTCTTTGTTGTTGTAGACGTTTCTTGAATTCTTCAACAGCTTTCTTGTCTGCTTCAGATCCAATCTCAACAAAACTCAATTCATTCCTCTTGCTTTGCTCATACAAAGTCTTGATTTCTTCAAAAAATTTCTTGACCAGCTGAATATGAGTAAATCCTTTTACTTTCTTTAGAAAGTTCATCATTTGATTTCTAATCTGCATAGTAGTTGGAGGCTTAATCTTTTCTTTCCATCTCTTTTCAGCAAAGAATCTTTGTTGCTCCCTTACCAGATCATCAATCAATCTTGATTTCTCTTCTTCATCATATGCATCTTTTTCTTCAGCTATCAATGAGTCTGCAAGAAGCTCACTTGCATGTATCTCAGCTTGAATCCTATCATACTCTTGTATGTTCCATTCTTGCCGTATCCTTTTAGCTTCTAGCAAATTTTGCTTTGCTGCAAGTTCTTCCTGTAATTCATCTTCACGAATTTGTGCTTGCATTCTATAAGCAAATTCCTTATCATGGTCTATTTGATTAAATCTATACATGACTTTGTTTATATCATCATCTGAATCACTTTCATCTTCAGATTCTGACAATAACTGCTTCTTCCCCTTATCCTTTGGATTTATCTTATGTAGCTTCTTCTTCAGTTTGGCAGCTACTTCTTCATTAGCTAACTGTTGAATAACTATACCTTTTGTAGGGTGTGAAGCTTGAACTTTCTTACATTGAATTTGATCCTTTGTGGCAAGAACTTCTTGTTGTGTCTTTTTCTCCACTTTTGCTTGCTTAGTCTTCTCAACTAAACTCTTCTTTAGATCAAGCAGCAATTGGTCTAAAGTATCATTTTCTCCAAATAAAATTTGACTTTCTAGTGAAGGATGATCACCAGTGGTACTTGCAATTGGCTTAGCAGTACTTGCAATTGGCTTAGCAGTACTTGGGTCTTTAGCAATGTCAGCAGTACTTGCAGTCGGCTTAGTTGGCGTAGCAGTACTTGGATCTTTAACAAAGTTGACTTCATACACACTTGTTTCTTCAATCACTTGTGTATCCCCAGATACTTTATCTTCCATAGAAGCCATCATATCACCTTGCACTTCTTCAGTCTTATCTGATTTATTGCTTTGTGGTGATGGATCAGGAAACTGATTAGAAATTTCCTCCAACTTCTCATAGAAAGCACTCCAATTAGCTTGAGGCGGTGATTGAACTGATGGTTTTGGCTGAGTTGCCAATGTTTTTGCAACTTGTGGCTCCTCTGGTTGATTCACCAACTTTTCTTGAACTTGTGGTTCCTTTGGAGTAGGTTGTGGGTCTTGCTGTTGAATCTCCATATCTGAAGGTCCATCCACACCAGTCTCTAAACCAGTTCCATCTTTAAAAGTCCCCATGACATCTTCATCAATTCAAAATTGATATCATTTCCAGAGATCCTTGTTTGATTATCAGAAGAAGGTGGTTGTTCTTCATTATTCCTTCCCTGTTCATCATTATTCCTCTCCTGTTTGGTTGCATTCGGTTGCCTTTTCTTGTGGTTCCTGAGTCTTTGCTTCTTGATTGCAGATTTTTGAACAGATCTATATTGCCTCATCCAAGATGACACTTTGTTCCTTAACTTGAGTAGGCTAGCTTCTAATTCACCAATTTTCTTGTCTTGAACAAGCTTATCTTTCTGCAACACCTGTACCTGTTGGGACAAACTTGTACACAAAGCAGTTAAATTTGCAACCTCCACCACCTCTGGTGCTTGTGCTTGTGGTGTACCACTAGCAGCAATAGAAGCAACAGGTGTGTGGATCATCTCATTAGTGTTTGGTGGAACACCAACATTGTGAAAAGAAGATTGTGAGTCTTCTAGAGAGTGGGAGCTCTGGTGAGAAGGAGTTTGCTGAGAAGCACTAGCATTGCTAGGTTCCTCACCTTCTTGATTGGCAGGTTGGGCTAACATATGAGCAAACAATGGTGTTACTGTTCCTGTAAAGGCATTTCCTTGTTTGGTCAAGAAAGAGAAAGTTCTCTTTGTGAATGAAGGAACATCCTATGTATCAGTTAATGCTGGTAGGTTAGGTATTTGGTCACTAACTAAAGCCTGGATGAATCTAGGATACATTAAAAACTTCTTAGTCCCTTCCAAATTCCTAGTCATGCCTTCAAAAATTAATTCTGAAAAATTAAAAACCCTGTTATTTGCTAGACAAATACCAGCAGATGCCAATGCAGCAGGTATTTGATCAAAAGAGGTACTTTTTGAACTTAAACAATGAATAATAGCATGAAAAAGCAATTTCCATTGAGGTGAAAATAATGCTTTAAAGAAAGTGAGACTTTCCCTACCACCCCCATAGCCCATGGCTGCAAGGCCATCATGAATCTCTGTATTATTAAGCATACTAAGTCCATTTTCATCATTAGGTCTCAAACTTGCTCGTAGCAGTACTTCAGTGACATAAATATTCCTATGATTAACCCTAGCCTTAATGCAAGGTTGATCAAAACGAGTACCTAAAACAGCGGTATCCCAAAATTGTTCAACAATGGGTATAAAGACAACTGGACTTACAGTGAGTGCGAAATGAACATGACTTCGAGATAGGAAAACAAGCATCTCATGGAAACCTAGAGAGTCATCATTCGTAGCAAGATTCACAACCAGATTGTGCTAAGAGATTACTTGTAAGGTAGCCATTAGTATTTTTGATGATCGAAAGATTAAAGAGAAGGTTATAGAATCAAGAGATAAAAATAAAAGATTAGGTGAATCAATTGTGTAATTGGGGTAAGTATTTGAGTAAATAACAAACCCAAGCGCGAAGAAACCGCCAAATTTACAAAAGAGACCCTTAACGGTACAACGGACATGTAGCGGTACATGGAACATAAGCGGTACTTGGTTTTGTGCTAGCGGTACTTGGAGTGACAACGGTACCTCACAATTTTGACCAGTTCATGCTTTCCACTAGACATGTAACCTCTTTTATCTTTTTCTATAAACCTGCAATAACATCAAAAACACAAAACATAGACTATACAATAAAAATTATAAAAATTTATACAACTATTACCTCTCCTCAACATATGCAGCATGTTATTGGTTGAGCATACCAATGTGTGTCACCAGGAATTCGAATCCCTTTGCATCAAATGCCTTGTGTTGATCCCAAACTTAGATCGATTAGCTTTGTGTATACGAGATTAGATCAAGTAATACACGTAGAGAAACCTTTGTATATGCTTTATGAATCTAAGTGTTATGCGGAATTTAACACTTAAACAAGAACACAAGATGTAAACAAAACTTTCACTTTGATTATGAATGTCGAACTTGCTTACAATGAAAGATGTTTACGAATGAAAACTTATGTAAAACTTGATAATAAACTTTAACCTAAAGACCTTCTTTTATAGATACAAGAAGCCTTGTACAATAAGCTACGTATAAACTATTCTAGGTAAAGATAAATATAGAAAATACATTGTCGTTTCTATCCTTACTAGAAGTATTCTAGAATATGATAAACGTGTAGATTATATCTTCCATCAGTGCTTGTCTTCAATGTGTCAACGCTTGACTTTAACTTGTCAATGCTTGAGCTGTCAGCGCTTGCTTTGTTCTTGTCAACGCTTGAATTGTTCTTGTCAGCGCTCAAGTGATCTGGCCTTAATTTATTCCCAACAATCCTCCCCTAAACTTGATATCCACTCTTATGATCAAGTTTCTGAATAAGCATTAAGAACTTGGAGGAGTCTGACAAACCTTCTCATATTGGTAATGAATAAATCTGATCAAATCTTTTGCCACGTCACTTGAATAATCTATCTCCAGCTGAGTGTCCTTCATCTTTTCCAAAATAGCCTTGGATATGAAATATTGAGCATCCACAAGTAGATACTCAGCAAACTTTGTAGAACTCAAATGGTATACACCAGCAGCTGAATATAACCTCCATTGAAGACCACTGAGGTCATCTTCAAGATCCTTCCATATTGCAGGATCTTCCTCTTTTGTCCCACACATTCTTTTGAATGTGGTCCAAAGTTTTATTCCATTAGCTGAAGTTGGTGCTTCAACCTCATACTTGGTCTCCAGCAACCTCCAAAGGTCCACCAAGTCTTCTATGAGAGTGGTAAAAGTGTGTACCTCCTTGCCAAATCTGCCAATCTTCCAGAATCCACATTCATCTTCTTCATAGCTCATAATTGGATTCCTGGAATCTAATGGTAACACTTGCACCATATCTGAAGCTTCTAATGGAGAGAGCTTGAGACTCTTTCTTATAACTGCTTCACTTGGATATAGTGGATCCATATCTTTTGGAAACTCAAATTTAAATCCCTTCTTCACTGGCCTGGGAATCATCATAGCTTTCTTGATTTCCATTTCTTCTGCAAGTTGCTCCTTTCTTTCATCTGAAAGAAGTCTGAGAGTGTTTGCTTCCTGCACTCTCACCCAAATGGGATAAGCCCTATGTTCCAACTCATCAAATGTCAAAGCCTTCAACTTCTGATGTGTCCATCCAACTCCATGACATCTGAGCAACATAAAGTAAAGCTCCCTTCTATCCCTTTTCAACTCTGAGAGAATATTGCTTGCCTTGTGCTTCAAAATCACCTTACAATCCTTCTGAACTCTAAGAAGAAGCTCCAAACCCCATATTTGATCTGAAATGGTCAAGTCTGGATTATCCATGCAGCTTTCTTCCCAAGAATTATACATTTGAACCACCTCTGGCATGTCAAAGTCAACCTGCAATTTCAATTCTCTCAACTTTTCCCTAGCAAGCTCATCACCATACTCAAGCCTTTCTGGTTCTATAATCATCACACTTGAGTCAGAGCTAGCTCCATCACTTTCTTCTTCAGAAGTCACAACAAATGGTGACTTCTCCTTTTCATCTTGTTCCAGCATTTGTTCAGCCAATCTTCTATCAAATTCAACTTGGGCTGCATCCTTTGGAACAATTTCTTCTACCAATTTACCCTTACCCTTATCTGATGGTCCAATGGTTGGTAAGGTAGATGGTAATACCTGAGTAGAAACCTCCTTGATGATAGATGATGACTGGGATACATCACCTTCATGTGCAGGTCTGTCAACGCCCAAATTTATCCTATCAGCGCCCAAAATACTTCTATCAGCGTCCAAATTTGCCTTGTCAACGCTCAAATATTTTCCCTCAGCGCCTTGTGTAACCTCTCTCAACATAGCTGTAAATGATAAATTTAGATTGGTTGGAGAGATTAAGGACGTATCAAAACCTGTTTGTTCCTTCAAAGTTGTAAGGGCTTCAGCAACATCCATTGATTGACCATCTTGACTGCCCTTATCACTCAGATTTCTTTGATCTTCCTCCCCTTTGGAAGACTCCTCCATACCCCTCCTAGCATGATCACTTTCCAAAACAACAATCCTTTCCCTCAATTGCTTGAGTTCAAGGCCTTGTGAGCTGACAATTTGTACTAAGTCTGCATTTTGCTTTTGCAAGCTAATGCAGACTGCCGTCAATTCCATAAGAGTCATTGGTTCCAGTCTGCCCTCTTCTAAAATGGGAATTTGACCTCCCAAGTCAGATTCATTGGGCATGGATGAGGACTTAATTATGGTGGGACTTCCTTGGCCAGCATCTGAGCCAGAACCAATAGTCCTAGCCTCATCCAGGTCACCAGCCACACTTGTGGTGGTGGTTCTCTCTGCTACATGGCTAGGACCACCAGAGGAGAACACTCCAGTAGTCCTTTGGCGTTTCATCAACCTATATTCAGGTGGTGTGGAAGATGGTGTGGAAGAATGGGTAGATGTGGGTTGGTTAAGGGGTGTTTGGGATTGTGAAGGTTGTGTGTCAGCGTTGGAAAAAGGCACATCAACGCCAACATTTAATGTATCAGCGTTGAAGGGTTCTTGGTCAAGGTGCATGTGTTCAGGTGAAGGTAAAGGTTCAGGAATAGGTTCAAGTTGTGGTTGAGGGTCAATTTGAGGTTGGGGGTCTGGTTGGGGTTGTGCTGCTGCAATAACAGCAAGCATGGTTGGGGTTAAAGGTAAGTCTCTATGGGGTGGTGAATCCATCTTCATAAAAATAGCTTTCTTTTGCTCAGGGATCTTATAAAAATCATTGTGATCCCTTGAGCAGTATCCTTGATCATCAAAAATCATTTGCAGAAAACGGGGATAAGCTAAAGTCATTTTTGTCCTCTTGTTTTTACACATCCCTTCAAAAATCATTTTAGAATAGTTATATTTTTGCCCTGTTGCAATGCACACAATAGCACTTGCAATGGATCTATTGATCTCATTGTGTGCAGTACATTTGGGACTCAAACATTGAAGGAGGACATGTATGAGGTACTTCCAGGCTGGGGGAAATTCCTGCTTATGATACTTGTTTAAAGTACCTTCATCAGGAAAGGGATATCCCAAAGCCCTAAGCCTTTGTTCTATTTCATTTATGGGAAGGGTGGCTATACCATCAGCATCATCAAGATGCAAGGCTTGGCGTACCAAAGCCTCAGTAACCACCCAAGACCTCCCATGAACAATAGAAGTTAATGTGTTCACTCCATTAACTGTTGAGGAACTAACAGTGTTTCAAAACTGCTTAATGTGTGTGACTGGAATGAGTGGTGTATGAGAAAGAGCATACCTTAGTGGGGATGCGTTCAAATACGCCACCATTTGTGTGTATTGAGGAAACAGATCATTATCAGCATCAAGATAAGCAATCATGTTGTGTTGTGATCTGAACCCTAATGCCAATTCTGCTGAGTTAAACTTTGGTGCCATTGATGAAAGCTGTTAATTTTGAATGTAGAAGATGAATTTGATAAAAGAAAAGTGTTAGACAAGAATTATAGATACCCTGTTTAAAATAGTAGCCAAATTTATAGGAGAAAAAGAATGCATGTGATTGGCCCAAAAATAGGCAAAGATTTTCAAAAACTAATCATGAAAATATTGAAAAAAATAATTTATAAGTTATCTCATGCATTAAATGAAAGTAACAACTCCTAAAACTACGTCTTGAAAATATGTCAAAAAGTAACAACGCCCAACGGTCAAAAATAACCTATCAACGCCCAACGGCTATAATCTTGTCAACGTTCGCCTAAAGCCATGTCAGCGTCCAATTTGGTCTCAACAACGCTTGGAAAATTCTTGTCAGCGTCCAAAAATAAAAATATTTTAAAAAGTGAAAAATGACCTTAACAAGTAATTTATCCTAGAGAAGATAACCAAAAGCTGATAATTATCATAGGGCGGCAAGCATTGTCCAGTTATGCACACTTGCATAAGCAAGATAGACATAACAGTCCTCTAGTGTCCCTTGCTAACCAAAATTCTTAACAACAAAGTTACCTTATAAAATCCTTGTTACTCCCAGGTAAATCCCATATCAAAATCATTCCCAAGTCTCCCAATAGACCACAACCAATTCTAGGCCAAAAATGTCTTGGCAGCATGCAAAGTTGATATACTATGCATGCTACAGTGCCTCATGGTTTAGTAAAACTAACCCATACTCACCTGTGGACACAATTTAGAATTGTGATAAGAGTATCATATGGATACCCAAAAATCCTAAAGGTTCCTAAAACCTCCCCTTAAACTATGATACAAAAAGTTTGCTAAAATCATGTATGAACATAAAAAAATTTATGTCAAGATAGGAATGAGACATTCCAACCATCATCCATAAATAAAAACTTGTCCAAATGCTTCTCCATTGATCCATAAGCAACTCTGTATCCAATGGTATACTGCTAACACCATCTGCACATTTAGATTGAAAACCACAAAACTAACATTGTTGCTGACAACGCCCCGATAACACATAACAGCGTTGAGGGAAGCTTTGTCAGCGTTAGACAATTATATTGCTGACAACGTTGCAAAAACACTTATCAGCGTTCAAGCAACCTTTGTCAGTGTTAGAAAAATATAGTGGAAAATCTAAATCATCAATAAGACCAATAATAATAATGCATCATCCTGTACATACTTTTACAAAAAGAATCCAAAACACATATTATGTGAGATTAACCATTCCAATACTTGTTACCAAGTATTGAAATCTCCCAGCATCAAAAGGTTTAGTTAATAAATCTGACACATTTTCCTCAGTGTCAACCCTATCTGGTTGTATTAAACCTTTTTCAAAGCAATCTCTTATAAAATGGTGTCTAATTTCTATGTGTTTAGTTTTAGAATGATGCACAGGATTCTTAATGATGCATAAAGTACTATTATTGTCAACAAATATCTTAGTATACATGAAATTATACCCATAGTCCAACAACTGGTTCTGAATCCACAACACTTGACCACAACATGCTGCTGCAGCCACATACTCTGCTTCAGTTGTAGAGTTAGCCACCACTGTTTGTTTCTTGCATTGCCAAGATATTAACCTGCTCCCAAGAAACTGACATCCACCAGTTGTGGATTTCCTATCAAACTTATCACCTCCATAATCACTATCTGAATATGCAATCAACTCTAATGGTGAATCCTTTGGGTACCACAAACCAAGACTGGGGTAGCATCTTAGGTACCTAAAGATCCTCTTCACAGCATAAAGGTGACATTCTTTGGGAGTCACTTGATGGCGTGCACAAGCACACACAGCAAACATAATGTCAGGTCTGGAGGCAGTAAGATACATCAAGGATCCAATCATGGATCTATAGTGCCTGACATCAACATCTTTCCCATCTCCAATCTTTCCCCAAGGGTGTTCTCTATCCATAGGAGTAGTAGCCCTCTTTTCATGTGGAGAAAAGCCAAACTTCTTTAAGATTTCAGCAACATATTTGTCCTGGAAGATGAAGATACCATCCTCTTTCTACTGAACTTGTAAACCTAGAAAGAAGTTCATCTCCCCCATAGCACTCATCTTGAATTTGTCTGTCATAAGCTTGGAGAAATCCTCACTCATCTTTGGATCAGTAGACCCAAAAATGATATCATCAACATAGACCTGCACAAGCAACACATCCTTGCCTTTCTTCTTTGTAAACAGTGTCTGATCTATGGTGCCCCTCTTGAATCCATTATCCACCAAATAGGTAGACAAAGTACCATACCATGCTCTAGGGGCTTGATGAAGGCCATACATAGCCTTTTTGACTCTATACACTTTATCTGGATGCTCTGGATCCTCAAAACCAGGAGGTTGCATGACATATACTTCCTCAACAATGGTGCCATACAAGAAAGCACTCTTGACATCCATTTGATAGATTGTGAAGCCCATGCAGGAAGCATAGGCTAGAAAAATCCTAATAGCTTCAATCCTTGCAACTGGTGCAAAGACCTCCTCATAGTCTATCCCCTCCTCTTGTGTATAACCTTGAGCCACTAACCTTGCCTTGTTTCTGACCACAATAACTCTTTCATCTCTTTTGTTCCTGAGAACCCATCTTGTCCCTATAGGTCTGACATATCTAGGACAATCAACCAGCTCCCAAACATCCTGAATTGCAAATTGGTGAAGCTCATCCTGCATTGCTTCCACCCAACTTGGTTCTTTGAGAGCATCAAATATTTTCTTGGTTTCTTCTTGTGACAGAAAACATGCAAACAAACATGCTTGCACAAGAGGGGTATCAACCTTCTTGTGTATATTGGCAATAAACCCACCAAGACCTTGATGAGATCTTCTGGTCTGAACTGGAGTCATAATATCACCAATGATCTGAGATGTGGGGTGATTCTTCATTGTGGAAGTGAGAACCCCTCCTTCAAAAAGTCTGGTGTTCTCAACCTCATGCTCCATGTTGCCAATGTCTTCTTCATCAGACTCTCTTATGTCAACATAAGGATGACCTTCTTCATAAGAATTGGAAGGTTAACCTTGTTCAAAAGTGGAAGAGAAAAGATGTGCAAAGGTGTTGTCAACGTCTGAACCTTGTTTGTCAGCGCTTGGGCTAACAACGCTTGAAATGTTGTTGTCAACGTCTGGGCCATCAACGTCTGAATTGGTCTTGTCAGCGCTAGATTTGCCTTTGTCAGCGCCTGAAGAACCATGCATGTTTGTATCTGGTGGTATTTGGAAACCACCATTATCTTGTCCAACAGCAGCAACAGCAGCAGCAAAAGCATCTGTCCAAATGGGAATTGTGACATATTCAAATGTAGGAGATGCCTTTTCTGCTTGTGATCCAACCTTCTCAAGAACCTGTGTACCTGAAACATTAACAACTTGTTCCTCCACAACATTTGAAGTTACCTTCACAATGTCTGGATTAGTGACATGCATATAATTTAAAGTTCTAGATAAGGGTTCCAAATCAAACAACCAATTAGGACCACTTTCAGGATCACTAAGTTTATTCTCTAAGAACCTAACATGTACTCTCTCAACAATACGTTTGTCCTCTTTAAGATAAACCCTATAACCCTTGCTCTGGACTGAATACCCCATGAAGTAACCCTCATCACCTTTTGCACTAAATTTCCCTAAGGCATCACTAGTATCCAACACTACTACATGACAACCAAAAGGTCTGAGAAAACCAATATTAGGTTTTCTACCCCAAAGTAACTCATAAGGTGTTTTGTTCTGAATTTTGTTAACCAATGCTCTATTTTGCACATAGCATGCTGTATTAACAGCCTCAACCCAAAAGGCTATAGGAAAGTGAGCATCAGCCAACATTGTTCTGGCTGCTTCAATTAGGGTTCTATTTTTCCTCTCAGCAACCCCATTTTGTTGTGGGGTTCTGGCAATACTGAATTGCCTAGTAATTCCTTTCCTGGCACAAAAATCATCTAGCTTCTTGTTCCTAAATTCTCCACCATTATCACTCCTAAGCATTTTAACCTCATTGCCAGACCTTTTCTCAATCTGAGTGATAAAATCAATAAGAACATCAGCTGTGTCACTCTTCATAGCTAGAAAGAATGTCCAAGTAAATCTAGAAAAGTCATCTGTGACAACAAAACAATATGACTTACCATTCAAACTTTCTATATTTGTTGGACCAAAGAGGTCCATATGAAGCATATGAAGAGGTCTGGAACTAGTGTGCACCTGTTTGGACTTGAATGAGACCTTGTGCTGCTTGCCTTTAAGACATGCAACACAAGAGTGGTCATTGTGGAAGGCCTTCTCAGGCAAACCATCAACTAAACCAAGCCTCACAAGCCTATTTATATTTTTAAAATTTATGTGCCATAGTCTCCTGTGCCACAAATTACTCTCATCTACTGAGGCTTTAGCATAAAAACAAGACATATTTGCATTCATTTTAATCCCATTTAAATTCACATTGTATATGTCCTTATGCCTAGGTGTTCTATACTCAATATATTTCTCATCAGGGATTTTAAAATCCTTGCTTAACACCAAGCACTCAGTATCAGTAAAAAGAACCTTATTTTTGTTATCACAAACTTATGATACACTAAACAGATTATAATCCAGTTCTTTTACCAGGAAGACGTTCTCAAAACGCAGATTATTGGTGAGAAGGGTTCCTTTGCATGTGATAGTCCCATATCCACCTCCAAAGTATACCTTATCACCATCTTTAATAGGGGTGAAATTCGTCAGATAGTCTTCCTTTCCTGTCATGTGCCTTGAGCATCCACTATCCCAATATCCATAATCATTGATCTGTCTTTGAATGCCCTGCACATAAAGAAAACAAATTAGTTTTCTTTGGGAACCCAAGTCTTAGAAGACTTGGATTTGTCTGGTTGTTCAATAAGAACAGACTTAGTTCTCATAACAACCCCATTCTCATCCTTTTTAGGATGAAATACCCAGTTAACCCCAATAGGTTTTGTAATGACCTTTGAAATGTAATTAAATCTATTGCAAGTCATTGAAATTCCATTATCATTAGGGTTTTGATCTTTCTTGGGTCTCCATGTTAAGCTTGAAGAAGCTTTAGACCCCTTACATTGTGGCTGCAAATATTTAGGTCTGGTCACGTTTCTGTCAGCGTTAGATTTTGTCCTGTCAACGCTGAAATTACCCTTGTCAGCGTTGAACCTAGGGTTTGCTACAGGAACCCATTGCCTATTTGACCAGGTGTTTGTCTTTTAAAAAGGTCTTTGTCCATGAGTGTTAGACCTTCTAGAAAAGAATAGGGCAGGTCTAATCACTTGTGGACTTTGCTGCACACAAGGTTTGGGTCTGACAACGTTTGACTTCCTAACAACGTTGACTTTCTTCCTATCAGCGCTGAAATTGTTCCTGTCAGCGCTGGCTTTGGGAGCGTTGACACACTTGTATGCCAAATGTGAAAAGCTACAACAAGTGTAACAGGCTTTCTTAGACACACCCTTAGGTCTAGAAGAAAAGAAACCTGTTCCATGATTGCTAACTTGGCTCTTGGGTGACCTATTATTCCTATACATCTCTGCATATTTAATGGTAGGTCTTCTAACAGTGTTTGAGCCTAGGTCAACAGCTTTACCAGTGATTGGGTGAGTAACCTTAATGGGTGGTGATTCATTGGGACTTTCACATAGCAAACCTCCCTTAACAAATAAAGTAGGGTTAGCTTTCTTCCACTCATTTAGGTCAGTCAACTTTTGTTGATACTCTTCAACTGGAGTGACAACTCTTGGTGGAGGAGTGAATTCCTCTTCTTGGCATTCTGGTATACCAGTCCAAGACAAGTCCTTTCTAAGGACACCATAGAAGTCACCAGCTGGTGGTGGAACCAGAGAGTAATCATTCATCCCAATCCCAGTCATGTCCTTAGGATCCCTTTGTTTAGCTACACAGTCTCCTAGGGTTTGGGTGGCTCTATCAAATCTTTGAATCTTGAGGTCAACATTATCTTTATTCTTAATGGCCTCATCTAGTTTAGCCTGTAGATCTCTATTGACCTTTGTCATGATGTTTCTAATATCCATACTACCCTCTAGCTCATGTTTTAAGATATTGATCTTATCTTTTAAGTCAAATTCCATTTTCTTATATTCAGAAACGGTTTTCTCAGTTTCAGTAAGAGCTAGTTGGTAATTAGACAATTTACACCTTTCAGTGCTCATATCATCTTTTAGTTTCAACACCTCTTTGTTAAGTCTTTCAGTATTTAACCTACAACCTTTGCTACAAAAAGCATCATCATATACCTCATTATCAGATGAAGAGGAGGAGTGTGCCATGAGAGCATATTCAACATGCTCTTCTTCTTCAATATCAGCAACCAAAGCTTTATCCTCTTCAGCATTCTTAGCCAGATAGCTCCAATCCCATCCTGTACCATCAATTCCTTGAACTGCAACCATGGCTTTGGAATCCTGAGCTTTAACAACCTGACTTGAGGGTTTACCAGCATCAGATCTTCTAGGAGATCTGCATTCCCTCATGAAGTGCCCCATACGATGGCAATTGTAGCATTCAACTTTGGATTTATCAAATCCAGCTGTGTCTTTAGCATTGAAGGTCATCTTCTTTTTAAACCTTATGTTCCACCTATTTTCTCTTATACTAGCAAGAGCCATGTTCCACTTGATGTCCATCTCTTCCAAGTGCTCATCACTTATCTGCTCAAGGTCCTCATATGTAATCACTGAACCATTGGGCAAAGAAGCAATGTAAGCACAAACAGTATCCAAATCCAAACCAGCAGGTTTAACTCTTGGGGAGTCATTCTTGAATGTGTCAGCGTCTGAAAAGGAGACGTTGACAGGACTTGTTCCAGCGCTGACATCTGATGATCCAGTAACTGGATGCATATAAGAGTCCTTCTGATTGAATTGACCTTCACTATGCGAGAAGAAGGCTATGTTGCTGGTGCTAGATTTGCTTCCATGCTCTGAAAGAGTTTCATCTTCCAACAGTCTTAGTTTGTTGTAGATGTCATCAAATGAGGAGCTCTTGTAAGTATTATTGGCAAGAATAGATCTTGCCTCAATCTTCCATGCCTCACCAAGACTTTTAAGAAAGGTAGCATTGGTGTCAACATCACCAACTTGTGTCCCCATGAAGGACAACTTGCTTGTGATGTCAAGCAATCTGCTTCTCATACTACTCAGTTTCTCATTGGGCTGAGCTTTGAAGACAACATAATCATGCAGAAGTTGCTTTTTCTTTTCTTCCTTAGTGTCTGCATTGCCACCATATGCAACTTCAAGTGCTTCCCAAAGATCCTTAGCAGATTCATAGCCTCTATATTTGTGCTGGTTTTCTTGTCCCAAAGAGACTTTCAGAATATTTAGGGCTTTCATGTCAACCCTTTTCTTTGCAATATCTTCAGCACCTACAGCTCTACCATCTCCAGGTTTTTCTCTCTTATCTTCATCAGGGCATCCTTCAACAGCTGATCTTTGAGTAATGGCATCCTGAATCTTTTGAGCCTTATTGAATGAGTTTCCATATTCAATAATCTCCCAGAGTGTGTAGTCATAGATCCCCAGATATTGTTCAAAGTTGAACTTCCATAAGTCAAAGTTGGTTGCATCAAGCATGGGAATCCTGATGTTTGGTAAGGGTGAAGAGGAGGTGGTTATTGCTTCAGACATGATGTTTTTAGGGTTTTTGAGAAAATTAGGGTTTTGGTGTTTTTAGGGTTCTGGTGTTCTTCAAAGATCAAAAGTTCCTCAACAAGCTCTGATACCACTTGTTGATCCCAAACTTAGATCGATTAGCTTTGTGTATACGAGATTAGATCAAGTAATACACGTAGAGAAACCTTTGTATATGCTTTATGAATCTAAGTGTTATGCGGAATTTAACACTTAAACAAGAACACAAGATGTAAACAAAACTTTCACTTTGATTATGAATGTCGAACTTGCTTACAATGAAATATGTTTACGAATGAAAACTTATGTAAAACTTGATAATAAACTTTAACCTAAAGACCTTCTTTTATAGATACAAGAAGCCTTGTACAATAAGCTACGTATCAACTATTCTAGGTAAAGATAAATATAGATAATACATTGTCGTTTCTATCCTTACTAGAAGTATTCTAGAATATGATAAACGTGTAGATTATATCTTCCATCAGTGCTTGTCTTCAATGTGTCAACGCTTGACTTTAACTTGTCAACGCTTGAGCTGTCAGCGCTTGCTTTGTTCTTGTCAACGCTTGAATTGTTCTTGTCAGCGCTCAAGTGATCTGGCCTTAATTTATTCCCAACACCTTGGTCAACAAATCAGCTACATTGTTGTCTGTATGAATCTTCAGGACTTGAATAAGCTTTTTATCATAAGCATCTCTTATAAAGTGATGTCTTATTTCAATATGCTTAGTCTTGGAGTGAAATACTGGATTCTTGACAATGCATATAGTACTTTCATTATCAATGTAAATCTTGGTGTTCATGAAATTGAACCCATAGT
This sequence comes from Glebionis coronaria, assembly GCA_025667525.1. NCBI lineage: Eukaryota > Viridiplantae > Streptophyta > Magnoliopsida > Asterales > Asteraceae > Glebionis > Glebionis coronaria. The sequence goes on along the minus strand of CM046875.1, from coordinate 608,955,607 downwards.
CCAACAATTGATTTTGAATCCAAAGTACTTGTCCACAGCAATGAGCAGCAGCTACATATTCAGCTTCAGTTGTAGAAGTAGCAACAATGGTTTGCTTCTTACACTGCCATGATATGAGTCTTCTGCCTAGGAATTGACAACCTCCTGTTGTGGATTTCCTATCATGATTTGCTCCAGCATAATCACTATCTGAGTAAGCTTCCAATTCAAAGGTGGAATCTCTAGGATACCATAATCCTAAATTAGGTTGACTTTTAAGATATTTAAAAATCTTCTTCATAGCATAAAGATGTGACACCTTTGGATGAACTTGGAATCTTGAATAGGCACACACAGCAAACATTATATATGGTCTTGAAGCAGTAAGATACATCAATGAACCAATCATTTACCTATAGAGATGAATGTCAACATCTTCTCCATGTTCATCTTTTGATAAAGATTTATTGGCTTTAAAAGGTGTGCTTGTACTCCTTGGCTGATAAATATTCCATCTTTCCTTTGTTTGACTTGTAGTCCCAAAAAGAAAGTTAGTTCTCCCATAGAACTCATTTGAAATCTTCCTTTCATCAAAACTTCAAACTCTTCACACCATGTTTTCTTGGTAGAACCAAAAATGATGTCATCAACATAGACTTGAACTAGAATGATGTCTTTGGAATTTTTCTTGATGAACAGAGTTTTATCAATGGTTCCTCTCCTATATCCATGTTCTAGCAGAAAGTTGGATAAAGTTGCATACCAGGCTCTTGGAGCTTGATGTAGACCATAAAGTGCTTTGATAACTTTGTAGACTCTATTGGGGAATTTAAGATCTACAAAACTTGGAGGTTGTGAGACATATACCTCCTCTAAAATAGTACCATATAGAAAGGCACTTTTCACATCCATTTGATAGACTATAAATCCCATATATGATGCAAAGGCCAAAAATAACCTAATGGCTTCTATCCTTGCCACTGGTGCAAAAACCTCATCATAGTCTATCCCTTCTTCCTGTCTGTAGCCTTGAGCAACAAGTCTTGCCTTGTTCCTCATAACAACCCCTCTTTCATCCTTCTTGTTCCTGAAGACCCATCTTGTACCAATGACTCTTTTACCTGAGGGAAGATCCACAAGAATCCAAACCTTTTGTAGCTCAAATTGTGTTAATTCTTCTTGCATGGCATCCACCCAACTTTATTCATCAAGAGCCTGAGAGATATTTTTGGGCTCTACTTGAGATAAGAAACAGACAAACAAACAATGCTGAGTATCTTTATGATTTGTTCTCTGCTGTTGTTTGACATAACTCACTAGTGCATGAGTTTCAATATTGGTTTGCAGTTTTCTTCTGGTTTGTACAACAGATTTTTGATCACCAATAATCTGTGTAGCAGGATGGTTGTTGTTGACTTTATGAGTGGGAATAGATATGACTGGAATTTCAGTTTCCAAATTGTTGAAATCAGTTACTGCACCCTGCTCATCATAGGAAGCTTTGGAGAAGATTCCTTCAGCTGAACTGGCATATAAGTCTTCATCGTCCAATGCTTGAAAAATCTCTTCTAGTGAGTCAGCAGATTTAGCAGATTTTGACTTAGTAGTACTTGCAGATGAAGTACCGCTAGGTATAGTATGTACTGCTGAGTGTTGTGACTCAAAAGACTCTTCTATTGAATGCTTATTAGCAGATGTAGCATTCTTTTCTTGATATTGAAGCCTCTGAAGCTCCTGGGAGGCTTGATCATCATTTGATGGCATGGTTTGCTTCTTGGGAGTTGCAGACATGGGAGTAACAGTAGGCATGTTTGGCACATAGATATGAACATCTTCATCTGATGAAGAAACATCTTCTTGAGTACCTGCATTAGTTGCACTTGACTCCTCACCTGCATTGTTAGTTTGACAATCCTTTGGCAAAGAGTAGTAATCCATGGAGTTGGTTAGATAATCTAAATCAAACATCCAAGCATATCCTATTCCTGGAACATTGGGTTTATTTTCTAAGAAATTGACATGAGCATTTTATTCAACTTTCTTAGTTGCCAAATTGTAAACCCTATATGCTTTACTTTGTAATGAATATCCTACAAGATATCCTGGATCAGACTTTCCATCAAACTTTCCCAAATATCAAGAGTATTTAGTATGGACACATGACACCCAAAAGGTTTTAAATGACTTATGTTAGGCTTTACATTAGTCAAGAGTTCATAAGGTGTTTTGTTTTGAGGCTTAGTTACTAGAACTCTATTTAACACATAACATGCAGTATTGATTGCTTCTTCCCAAAAGGTATTTGGCAAAAGTGAATCAGCCAGCATAGTTCTAGCAGCCTCAATTAATGTCCTATTCTTCCTTTCAGCTACTCCATTCTGTTGTGGAGTTCTAGGATTACTAAATTGCCTCTTAATTCCTTTAGACCTACAGAATTCATCAAAATCAGCATTCTTAAATTTTGTTCCATTATCGGTCCTAATGATTAAAACCTGTTTAGTGAACTGCTTTTCAACTAAAGTGATAAAGTCCTTTAGTAATTCACTTGTTTCACTTTTAAGGGCTAAAAATAAAACCCAACTGAATCTACTATAATCATCAGTTATGACTAGACAAAAGGTCTTATGGCTAATGCTTCTGATAGAAACTGGACAAAATAAATCCATATGCAAGAGATGCAAAGGTTTTGTCACAGTGTTTACAGTCTTGGTCTTACAAGAGGCTCTATGTTGTTTACCTTTTTGACAAGCAGCACATGTGAAATCATTTTGAAAATATTTATTAGGTAGACCTCTAACCAAATTCCTTTTTACCAATCTATTATGATTCTTGAAATTCACATGACCTAACCTTCTATGCCATAAGTTTGACTCATCTAAAGAAGCCTTAGCTAGCAAACATGTAATACCACCTGTTGAAGTAATAATATGAAGATTAAAGGTGTACATATTTTCTTGCTTGAGTACTTTAAGCAGTATTTGAGATTCCTTGGGCATCTCAAAGTCTTTGGACAACACCAAGCAGTCTTTGTCTGTGAATAGCACCTTGTTCTTCTTATCACACATTTGTGATACAGAAAAGAGATTGAACTCATTCAATTCTTTTACAAAGAAGACATCTTCAAATTCCAACTTTCCTGTGTTGATTTTCCCTTTGCCAGTGATTCTACCTTTGCTACCCCCAAAGGTTACTGGACCTCCTCTGAATTCTTCAAATTCAGCAAGAAAATCTTTGTTCCCTGTCATGTGTCTTGAGCATCCACTATCTACAATTCCTTTATCTTTTAATTCATCAATGAGATGCCCCTGAACACAAATAAAACTTATTAGTTTTTAACAGGGACCCAAGCCACATTTGGCTCGGATCTTATGGGACCTACACATTTAAGAGTTTTTACTGTAGCATTCCCAGTAATGCTACTTTTACTCTTATATTTCATGGTTTCATTTATGTAGTCAAATTCATAGGGTGACTCTATGTGCTTTGACTTCTTTGACTTAAGTACTGCTTTAGTGGTACTTGCTTTAACACATGGTATATCTCTTTTAGGAACCCACATTTGTACTGGATTGTTCTTGTCCTTACTTCTAGGTGTTTTAACTTTTTCAAAAACTTTCTTAGAAGTCTTGGAGAACATTGGTTTTACAGACTTTAAACCAACAGTACTTGAGTTTGGTCTAGCAGTACTTGTAGATTTAGGCTTGCTGGTACTTGGTTTACCAAACTTTAAGGATACAAGTCCTTGCTTCATAAGTACTTCCCTAGGAACAAAACTTTTGGTAGGATTATTTTTAACCTGTTTAACTACCCTTGTGTGATCAAACTTAGGTTTGTCATCTTTAAGTTTCTGTTTCCTATAACCCTGTGCATTTTTCCCATTACTGTTTTTCATGACCCTTTGTGTAGCCTTCTGTTTCACAATTTTATCTTCATGTAATGTACAGTCTTTGATAAAATGACTTAGACTACCACAAACATAACATCCTTTTCTTCTTAAAGAAGACCCAAAAGGTTGTTTTGACTTTACTTTTTCAAAACCTAGCCACCCCTTTTGGTTTTAGTATGTTGTTCATTGTTTTCCAATATCTTGCTAGGAGTTTTTACCTGCTTGGGAGCAGACATAGTCTTAGATTCCTAAGAAACAAAGTTGTTCATTAAAGGTGGATAAACAATATTCTTGGTCACATCAGTATTTTCTTGAGACACAGTACTAGAGTTAAAGACATTATTAATCTTAGGTTCTTCTAACTCTATACTAGTATCATTACAAGGGGGCATGAAAATTCCTGATACTGGTGGAGGAACTTCCTTCATTCCTTCATCATATCTATCATTTTCAGGTGTATCATCTACCTCACCAAAACTATCAAAAATCCCTTTTGATAAGTCCTTGTTGGTTAAGGTTATCCTAGGTTGATCCTCAATATATCCTAGGCATGTTTTATCATAATACCCCATTTATGGATTAATCAATTTTCCCAATCCCTTAGAGGATTGTTGCCAGTTACTAATCACTTCCCTCTCTTTACAAAGACTGGTTTTTAAAGCTTCATTTTTTGAATTTATTTTTAAAAGTTGTCTTTCAAAAGCTTTTATTTCCACATCTTTTTCCCTCATTTGAAGAGTCAAAATCCTAATTTTCTCTTCATAGTTTTGTTGAGTCTTTTTGTACAAAACTATATTATCTTCTAGTTTAACAACACCCTGTTTGAAAGCCTCTACTTCTACAGTGCATGTGTTAACCTTTTGATACTGTTCCTCTAGTTCTACTTTTAGACTATTAAATTTAAGAATACAATCTTTAGAACAAGGGTGTACCTCAGTATCTTCATGTGAGAGAGCCATTAATCCAATCTCTTCTTCTTCTTCTTCTTCTGCCTAATTCACCACTCCATCTACAGTAACCAATGCTTTGGTTCCTTTAGGACTCCTGCTGTTTCCTCTTGGAAAGCTTTCAGTTATTCTTAGACTGGTTCTATAGCTGTTCTTGGACTTCAGATTGCTTGTCTCAGCTTTATCTCTATTGCATTCTCTTGCAAAGTGTCCATTCCTTCCATAGTTATTGCATTCAACTTTAGACTTGTCATATCCTAATGGCTCATTAGGATCAACATTCATTTTTCTTCCAGTCTTCTTGAAGAACCTATTAGATCTCACTGACACCATAGCAGCTTGCCATTTAAGATCCATCTCTTCAACATCAGCATCATCCATTTGGAACAAGTCATTGAGAGTTAATATTAGCTTGTTGTCTTGTCCAGCAAAGAATGAGAAGGCATCATTGTCACTAAACAATGGTGAAGACCTTCCATGTGGATTTTTAGAGATCATAGGACTGCTTTCAATACTTTGTGGGTAAGTACTGCTTGTAAGTCCTCCAGCGGTATTTGTGAAGTAAGTACCGCTGCTAGATCCACTAGCGGTATTTTGAAAGTAAGTACCGCTGTTCCCATCTGACACAAAAGCTAAATTAGACTTTAAAGTAGTTGCTGTCTTTACTTCAGTGCCTTTCACATCCATCTCATATGCTCTAAGATTGTTGTAGAGATGATCAAATGGAGTTGTTTCCAAATCATATCTTGTGATGAAGTGCATAGCCATTGCTTTTCACTCTGGTGGAACACTTCTTAAGAATTTTAGATTAGCTTCTTCATTAGGAATTACTTGTCCATAAACTGCTAACTAAATAAGCAACTTGCTGAACCTTCCATATCCACCATGTATTCCCTACATATTGGTAATTGAGAAGTTATCAAATTCTTGCTTAAGAACAATCTTCTTAATTTTCTTAGATTTGTCGTTGCCTCCAAATATAAGTTTTATTGCATCCCACATAGCTTTGGCATCTTTATAATGATGAAAGCTTGGTAGAATGTCTTCAGAAAGAGCCATAGCCAAGGCAGTTCTGGCTTTTCTTTCTTTGATCTCTGCTTGTATTTGCTCAGCAGTCACAGCAGGTAGAGCATAGCATGTACAGTCTGGCAACCAGTGTAGCTTCTTTGGTGTGTTCTCATTCTTGATAACTTGCCACACAGTATGATCTATGTGATTCAAGTAATGTTCCATTTGCATAGCCCAATTCTCATAATTGTCACCTTTGAGAACTGGGAGTTTAACAACAGATAGAGTATGAGAAGGTGTTGGTATAGAGGTAGCTACATCATTCACGACTTGAGCACCTTGTGTTGGTGCAGGATGCACAACTTGTGGTTGTCCTTGTGGCAGAACAGGATCAGTGTTCTGAACTTTACCGAAGTTAGCATTATCATCATCTGGTTGAGACATTAAGATTTGTTATGTGTGGAGTGTATGGGTTCGTGTTCTTCTTTTTCAGAGTTTCTCAACAAGCTCTGATACCACTTGTTGATCCCTTTGGTTGGATCTATATTCTGTTAAGAATTAGTATAATAGTTTGTAATCAAACTAAAACACTTTGAGCACTCTTACTAATACTAAATAAGTTATGCGGAATCTAACTTATAAAGCACAGAAGAACATAATTACTTTTAACTATTCGATTCTCTTATTAATCGACTTGTATGAGGTACATGCATTGTACCTATGTTCCTTTTATAGAGTAAGGAACCCTAGAAACCTTAGAATATTCTATAAAGATAACAATATCACAGACGATATATTATCAATATTCTAAATATTAAGGTATATCACATAAGATATACTCTAACTATAACTATGACATATCTTATACAAAGATATATTCGTCCTAATCATCATAGCAGTACTTACTTTATAAGTAGAAGTACTTACTATGTACCGCGTTAACACTAACGGTACTTACATAACACTAACAGTACTTGGAATACACTAACGGTACTTGACACTTAAACAAATAATTCCCAACAATTTTAGAAACTATGATGAAATTAGATTATTAGAAAAGAAATTAGTGAATTTAAAGATATTTCAATTTAAAAATAAGATGGTTTTTTAATAAGTTGTTAAAAAGTTGTTACAAAAAAGTTGGATGGTAAAAATTGCATCTTTGGTTTGGAGTTAAGTTTGAATTAAATATAATCTAATTAAGATTTGATACGTTAATCTTAATTTATGGTTTGGAGTTAGGTTTGAAGTTGTGATGAGGATATACATATTTTATATAGTAGTGTAGAAGTGTAGATATGTTTTGGGGCGTGTTAGGATAAGTGTCATTGTCAATCTATGATAAGTTTTGTGTTTGTGAGAGTTTTCTCAAAAAATATTATTTAAGGTTTTATAATGTTATGAATGTTATTAATCAAGTTAATTGCAAAAAGCTCTCTAGTTCTTCTTTTCTTTTTTTTGAACGGAAATTTTTTATAAAAGCTAGCAAGGAGCTAGGAAAACAATTATAAAGTGAAATCATCTAAAGGATTTTGAATCCAATTGTTCCAAGTAATGGAGTACAAATTGTTTCTAGAAGAATACCACCTGAAAGAGAAATTTACAATCTTACATAATAATATTACAACGCTTAGGAGTAGAGGAGCCAAAAATAGTCTCATTCCTGAAGTTATTCCAGGCTTGAAGTGGTGCTACTATCGATACAACTCTTGGAATAACAATGACACTTATCCTAACACGACTCAAAACATATCCTAATAAAACATAAAACACAATGATAAGCATGATGGTTATTCTAACCTATCAAGAATCCTCTGCACACATCATCCGGAAGCGTACTAGTTTGGGCTTAAGGTAGTATTGGGTTGGCCTAACCCATATAAAGGGTATAAAGCCGACCTACTAAGAACAAGGGCACCATCAGACTCATATTTTCGTTTTCTTTTCATTGCTATGCTCGTGGTATTTTTTCGACTTCGTCGAAACTCATCCAAAAATCCTCGTTTTTCTATGTTTTCATTCTTTGTACTTGTAAGACACAATAACACATACCAAGCATATTTGCAACAATATTAAGCAAATCTGTTAATTATTGGCTAATTTGGTAGGTTTTTTTGGTCATATAAAGATTTGTGTCAAAGAACACATCATTCTTTCATTTTTCTCTCTTGCATTTTCATTAGTCGACCCATGTCCGATATATATTTCGTAGCAGACAAATATAAATTTTAGTCGCTTCAGATATAGAGAACATTTGGTTTTTCCAAAATCATATTATGGAATATGGTGCATGTGTACATGGCTTTTCATAGTTTGTTTACAAACCAAGCATGTGCCAGTTGAGCTATAATATGCCAATGTCATTCGAGGACACCAAAAGCTCTTTACACTTCTTTTCAGACATTTACTTGTCGTCATTTAAATACCTCATTTTTCTCGTCTCGTGCAACCGTGAATGATTTCAAAAAAGTGGCCCACTGTAGTTAACCCCCCCCCCCCCCCCCCCCCCCAACTAGGCAGTACCCTTTATCAAGATAATGCATGCAAAATCCACAAATTGTAAGAAAAAACGACCTCATGTATTAGAGTTAGGTATTTTTTGTCACCTATCCCAAATTTCCCTTGCCATGATTTCAGATATTTAGTCATTTTCAGTGCATACAATCAATGCTTTCGAGCATTCTCGGTAACCCATGAACCCTATTATGTGCGTCGTATAACTTTTGGATGTCAACCAATGTGGGTTTCTTAAAAAATCGCGTTGATACAAACCCACGTTGTACATAGTAAAATTATACAGACAATCGTGTGCGCAATGTTTTCCATTTGTAAGCATCATCTAATGCATTAGGTGATGTGTCATATATGAATTGGTCTATAGCGAACGTGCATTTCATAATAAAACTAAGACTCATTAAACTCGTAGCATCGGTCGGACAACAAAGAATTGAAAATGAAAGGGAAAATGATCAATAGTTTCAATATAATCTTCAATACATTTGGCTATTTTTAAAAAGAATGAGCGATTCATAAGAGATCGACGTAAAAATAGTGATTCAGATATTTTGGGTATTCAGCACAATAGTCGTTCATATAAAATGCGCTCAGCAATGTCACGCTCACGATTGATGTATTTATGGGTGTGGCGTGAACTTTCTGGTTCATTTTGGTTAAGCTGCATAATTATCTACAGTTCGACAATATCTTCAAGATCAGACATATTAGAATAGGTTGAATCACTACTCATTTTTGTAGGTAAAGTTTTTTAGTCCATTTTTTTGGTAAAATATATGGGGTATTTTTGATGAAGTTGTGAAATGAGGTACTCTCTTCGTTTAATAATAAGTGTTCATTTAGATTTTTCTTAGTCATTTTCATCTAATTTTGATTATAAATATTTTTATTTGTATTAGATAATACTTGATGAAAATTATACTATCAAAAATACATTTAAAAATCGAATCTATTCATATAATAACTTTTATCAAGTATTATATAATGAAAATACAAATCTATATACTTAAAGCTTAATAGCAAGTTGGCCACCAACTACCGTAAAAGCACATAGTTGACCAAGTCAAGCGAAAGGACGGGGGTTCGAATCCGGGCCCCGACTTGGACAGACAGTATTGCCTAGGTAATTTACCGGGATATGCCTTCCTTGTTGGGTTGGGGGCTCGATACCAAAAAGATACACGAACATAAGATGGTTCCGCATAATACTATTTTTTTAAAGTTCAATAACAAAAATTTTGAAAAGTTCAAATTAACACTTATTATGAGATTAAGATAGTAGTAGTATTTATCAATATTTTAAAATCCGGTTCAACCCGGCCAGTTGAACCGTTAAACCGAGAACCGATCTGTTGTATACCGGGTTTATGCTGAAATTCAAACCAAATTGAACCGGTAGATTTTGGTCGACCCGGGTTAAACCGTCGAACCGGTAACCAGCCGGTTCAACCTCATGAAAGAAAAGAGAGGATGTAACTGGGAGATGTTACAGTAAAATTTGATATAATTTTGTTTCTTTTCCACCTTCACAAATATATAGATCGACTAATGGTCTTTTTGAGTTCTTGCATGTTGGCTGACACTAACAAGATGTGATGTACAGTTGTAGTGACTGGAAATGGTGACCACCATGTTGACGAGGAGCACCGGAGAAATGTATATATTTGGATAAGATTGAGAACCATATTAATGGATATCTTACTCGTGAGTGAAGGAGTAAGAGTGTTTGGATGAGAAAAATAAAAAAATAAAAAGTTCGATGTTGATTTAAAGTGAGAGTAATGACAAAGAATGACCTTATACCCACCCTAGTTTATAACTTTTCTAGGTCTAAAACTTTTCACTGTTGGATATTACGCATGCTTTGATAGGATCAATTAAAAGCCCAAGTTTTAAAATAAGAGGTAATTAGATTTCTTCTATTAGATTAGAAAAATAAAAATCTTAATGTTGGTCAAAGGATACATATTGTTTTCATTCGTTTATTTCTTCGTCGTCTGGATGACAAATCCACTACGGCAAAAACACGGCGAGGGGCTGGGATGTGACAGCGAGCATTCGGCTTTGCCAAATGGGTGCCGCATAAGACACGATGAGACACACTCGCTGCCATACATATTGCTCTTATCTGTTTCAAGTGTATAAGTAGCGCATGATTTTTTGGACTTTGCTATTTTTAGAAATACACAAACGAAACTTTATGAGTTAATGAAATAACGACAGCATGTTTGGTCAAAGGAGACGAACATCTAGCAACCAAGTTTAGATTTGGTACATCAAGCGTTGTAGAGACTAGCTACGTACGTACACTATCTTGCATGGTCGTCATGTACTCATCATGTTTCATGACATGACGTTATAGTCTCTCAAAATAAAGACACTAGCTAGTTTATGATATACACGTACACCTCGTCACTTGGTAGCTCTCTATGTCGTGTTATAGCTAATTGTCATATGCATCACAATTTTGTTAGTGCACTAGAAGTAAAATTTCCGTGGAAAACCAAACCACCTTCTATAATTTCTACTTGCACTTGTGTCCAAAACGCAAGGGAAAAAAACAGAAACGCCAATTTATATCTACGTTAACAAATTTCAAACCATCTCGCCCATGTCACAACACGTGTTACTATTGCATGTATCCATACAACTTAACGTGTCCTATATCGTCTTACATTATCTCCTTAAATACACACATCCATCAAACATCATCCTCGACAAATTAATGGCCGGTCGGTACACCTTCACCGGCCAACAACCTCATCTAAAACAACAGCCAAAAACCACAACAAAAAACATCATCAGCCATGGAGGAACAGCCGTACGTAAGATACGAGGAACGAATGAACTCGAGTCAACTGAACTCATGGGTTTTATGACCTTACTTGTTTCTAGTGCTATATTACTCATGCTCGATGGTATCACAGTGACCACAAGTGTTGTTGGTCTCATATTTAGTATACCCTTTGTAATAATAACGAGCCCAATATGGGTTTCGATCGGTGTTGCTCTGTTCTTGTTTGCAGGTGTGGTGTTGTTTCTTAGCTCGTTGGGTTTGGCGGCAGCTATGGTTGTGCTCTGGTTAACTAAATAATTAAGTTGTGCCTTACAATATCATGTGAAGATAATTTTTTTTACCAAATAAATAATAATGAATTTTTTCATTAGATTGTGTGTGTAACGTACTGTTATTTAACTGTCTTAGCAAAACGTTGAAAAGTTGCTAGGTTACCGATTCATTCATTTCTTATGACTCTTTTTGTTTCCAACTCTTTATGGGATATGTGTCTCTTGCGTGTTTTCATGCTTTCACAAGTCGGGGCGGTCAGGGGCGGAGACAAAGGGGTTCACAAGGGTCATGTGTGCCTTTTAGCGGATGAATTATAGTGTAAAATTTTGAAAATATTTGAGTTTTTTTATTATTTGCTCTCTAAAATGATTTTGTGGTGTAATTTATAAAAATATCATAATGTTTCCCGGGCTGGACTTTCTAGCTCCCCTGATCAGAATGTTAGTCGGAGGTCTAGTTTCTTACTCTCAGGCTTACCAAAAGGTAAGAGTACGTACGTATGACCTGTAATACTATCCCCTTATACTGCAATACCGTGCTCTGACATGATTGAGTATGGTCGTTGGTGTTGTATCTGGATGGCAATGTTGGTTTTCCATTGGGAAATTTGCGTCATTTTTGAAGTTGCGTGTGCAAATGGATTATCGCTCTTCGGAAACGTTTAGATAAGAAAAAAAAAAAACCCGCTTTTAAGAAAAACAAAAGAACCTTAAATGATCTTAATATTTTCTCTTAAGATGATTTAATGACCGTTGACCGCATTTTTGCTAAGACAATGTTTAGGTCATCTTTTTCAAACTACAATCTCAAATACGTTCTTAATAACATTCATGATTGATGACAGTTATATATCATAATTTTGTCTATCGGACTATCACGACAACAAACTCGACATTCGATTGCCGAATGTTAGATGGCGACTTGTATAAAGCAAGTAGCATGTAAACACTAGAGATTACAATAAGTTTACAAGAAAATGCACACACTAGTGATTACAAAAAATTTATATGAAAATGCACACGTTTTTCTTAGGTAGAGATTGTATCCGAGATGTATATTAATCTTATATTTCTGTCTCTTACATAATCAAACAACTTTTTATAAAAAAAACACATAACATTATATTACAAAGCCACGTATAACATAATAAAGATTAAAATTTCTTGTTTTTTGTTTTTACAAACTCTCATTCAAACATTATCAGCACAGACTAGACTAGACATTGTTCGAAATATATTAAGCATCATATATCTCACCATCGTCATCAGTAACATTCTTTTAACTTTTAAAAATCTCTTATTGTTCTCATATACTATCATGTCAATCATTTTAAAAGCTCAAAAATTATCATATTATTATCCACAAGTTCAACTATATTTTTCTTATTAATTTTACCTAAAATACCAAAACCATGTTCCCTTGATCATTTACAAAAATAAAATTTTCTTCAACTATCTTTTTTTAATCTTGTCAATTTTCAAGAATCGGAATGTGAATAGTATCCAGCCAAGGAGTACTATCCTTGGACATATATTACACGAGAAACTGTCTAAACAAACTGACTTAAAGGTTCAACCATTCATACTCAAATCATCATTTTTTCAATAGAATTAAATGAAGCAAAAGAATTTGAGTTACTAACATCTTTACTTAGAGTAACCTCGGTATTAGATCTCGAAGAAGCTTGCTTTTTCCTACTACTTCAAGTAGTATTCTTTTTGCCAACCATTCGATATTCATGAGTAACTTTAGGACCAACCGGTTTAAAGTTTACCCTAAGACCAACTGTTACACCCGTAGCTACTTGATTAGGCTTGTTCACATTATTTGCACCATTGGATCTCATAGGCTTATGACAACCTTCATGTACATGGCAAAAAATATTACAGCTTGGGCATCTAGGTGGTTTCCATTTATATTCAACACGAGTAGTGCTTAATAAAAATCATCATCTTTTATTTTAGGCTTAACCACCACAATATTATCTTTTAACTATACATTCACATGCAGATCAATCACTGCTCTATCATAACTCAATATAACGCATGATTTCAAAAACATTTCAACAAACCATATAGGAATCAAGCTTAAAAGGAGTATTAAGTTTTGTAACAATTGCACTAAAATCGTTTTCACTAAATGCCTTCATAGGAACACCATGAAGTTTCACCCAAATCGGATCTTTTCGATGTCCGCTTTCAACATATTAATCTACAGATTCCATTTATTAAGGGTAGTTAGGTTATTACGAAACCATGGACAACTTTCAAGCATAGTGATCATACCATCTATAGAGTTAAATTTGAAGAAAAATAATTGGTCGACGAGTTAAACATTGATTTAACTCATCCACATTTACTCTAATTATTCTTTACGTAATTCGCGATAACAGAGTATGCCACTTGTTTCCCCAATACGAAACTATAACCCGAATTGACTAACCTTTCACTCGTAGTTCGAATAGAATTGAGTGAAACTGTCACCTCTCCTCCATTCACTGCAGGTGTAACAAAGATGCGAAAGTTAAGACTATTTCACTCTTGTCTTTAATAAACAAATTAGCAAAAGACGCCCCGTTATTATCAGGGGTGAAACTTGGTGTCTACTCCTTTCAACATCCATCTTACCCGAATCACTAGGAACATGAACTCCAGCTAATGGTGTCACACTGATATCTATAGTTATGTCCCCAACATTCAACCTAACATGATCATCACCAACACCTTTTTTTCTCCTTAACACAACTAGCACTTTCCCTCCCTTTTGAATTCAAGAATTCCATCTCCATAATAACCTCAAATCATTCAGCACCAAACCACCACAAACAACCACAAGCACGTCTTGAAGAAAAAGGATCAACTCAAACCCTAAAGCCTATGTAGATCGAGACAAGATAATAAATAATCAGAACAACTGAGAATCAATCAAAACCCTAAATCGTGATATGAAAAACAAACCCCAGCCTTCTAGAGAACTTATGAATTGTTTTAAAATCAAACGAATCAATATCTGTTTTTAAAGGAATAAAAAGGAGTTCTAATCATACTCTAAATCAAGATCGATGTTAATGGAAGGACACGTTGAAAAGCATAAGGCCGATGTGAAGTTTTTAGAAGGATTGATCTCTTGGGGATTTCGCTAGAGAGAGATCCGACCCTTTTTCACACTTTATATCTTCAAACACTCATTTATTGAATAACCAACAAATCTTACAATTTGAGGAAGAACGGTACATAACTGGTACTTTGTTTACAAAGATAAGGAGTACAAACATTTTCTAAGTCCAATAAGAAAAGTCATTGTCTTCCAGGCAAGCTAAACAATGTTCACTTAAGTCCCTAAACTATGTTTACGTGTACTACTAATTTTCTTACAATTTTTACCATAATAGTAATACTTGAATGTAATCAATACTCAACATTTTTCATGTTATAGAACCTTAAACCCATGACGACCATGTTAATCATGCATTAAACTTCAGGATTTTCAATTAGCTTCCACAAACTCGTTTACTTTCTTTTATCCAGCAATATTACCTTTACACCTTTTTTCAGGTACCTTGGTTACCAAAAAATCCCCCCCCCCCCCGTATATCAAGGTGTACTGTAAAACCCGTATTTAAAACCCTCGAATATTAAATACGCGTAGTCTCAGCTTTAACTTTAGATTAAACGTAAACAGTAAATATGCAGTCTCAGTCTATTTAAATACTACAATAAAATAATTATTCAGAAAATAATTATTAAGTTCTGAAAATATTAAGTATGTATTATTTATTTTACAGAAAATAAGTAAACGTTAACAGTAATTACGCAGTCCAGTTTAATTAAAATGTTACGTTATTAATTGTTCAGAGTAATGATAAACTATCCAAGTATCACGTGAGTATTATAATTCAAGAAATAAATAATACGTTTCAAAATCTCAACACGGAAATTATAACACGAAATATTAAACGAAACAAAAAAAATAAAACATGTATGTATATGTGTACCAGAGGTGGCGTTTAAAATAGAAACAAAGAAAGAAATGTGGGCTTATAGCCCGACCCACTACCCAAAGAAAAATAAACGGGGGGTTACCCCATTACCTTGTCACAAACGGTAAAAACAAACAAAAATTAGGGTTGTGGAGGTGATGCCGCCGGCTAAACAAGAAAACAAAGGGAGGTTCGATTCTGTTTTGGAACATAACAGTTCGGGGATTTGCTGTTATTCCTCCCTAACCACCTAACAAGGTACTTCCCTCTTTTATCTCACGTTTAAATCACGAAATCATTTATCTAGAATCAAACAAATGTTTGTAATCAAAAGAAAAAGAAAAAGGGGTTTTAATCACGAACAGTGTAATTGAAGGTGGATTTTGATGTTTTGCACAGAAATCGAGAGACACATTAGATGTCTCAGTGTGTTTTTGTTTCGACCAAACAGCAAATGGGGATGTTGGTTCTGTCGGCCTAGGCAGAAAACCACAAAGGGGGTGTTTGGTTTGTACTAGCAGTGGGAAATAGGGGTAAAACGGGGGAAAAGTGAGCAATAAGCAAGGGGTTGTTGTAATAGAAGTGACAACCGAGAGTATGTAACTCTCGGTGGGTACCTTGGTCATAGCAGGGGTGTTTGTTTTAGGATACAGTGGGTAAATAAACACAACAGGGGGTGTTTGGGGTTAACATGCTTTAAAGGGGTGTTTGGGAGTACACGCAGTAACAACATCATAAGCGGGGGGAACTGGGTACACAGCAGGGGGAACGCTGGGTATAGCAGCGGGAACCCTGACCTATCAGTGGCGACCAGACAGCAGTAGGGACTACTGGCCGCCGGCCAAAACCAATAGCCGTCGGCTGTTGGTGAGGCTTGGTGCCTTCTTTGTCGTGTGGGTTGTCTTTGACTCGGGTTCGGGGTCACGAGTAATAAATAAATGCACGGATTTAGTTAATTTGATATAATCATTTTATTTATAAGTTTTAAAAGTCAAGTTAATTTCTTGTTTCATTTTATTAATCTAATTAATAAAATTTAAATTGGTTTTAGCTTTAATCTTCTCACTATTTGAAAACCTAGGATTTAATCAATGTTTTATTTTCATAGAAACTAAATTGGAAACCTTTCTAAATTTAGAAACGTTTGATTTAGAGCAAGTTACTATTTATTGTAATACCAGAATATACATTACATAATGATCAGGAATACAGTATATATATTAATCTGTAATGTTATCAAAGAGTCAAAACTTATCAAATTATATACAAACAGTAATACAAGTATAAAATAAATCAAACTAAGAACAGTAAGAATCAGTAACAGTAAACAGTAATCAGACAACTCATTTACGTTCTTTATGTATGTAGTAATCGTGCATTCGGAGTAGATCTTTCAGCTTTCATTCTTATTTCATTACTGGACACGAGGTACGGATTTTCCGTCCTTTCAGTAAGGACTTCCTTTCTATGCATGATTAGGATTTCACGTCTGCAGCCAAATGTTTTCCCCAGTATATGTTATAAATTATCAGAAATTATTTTAATAACTAAGATATTGCCTGAGCCTTATATACATGCATGACCAGTTAGTTGTACTAGTTACAAGGGTACCGTAACCATGACACTTGAGGCACTGGTGTCATGACTCACCTGTAGGAGAGTGATATCCTACAGCGTCCCATTCAGCTCAGCTTGGCCATTTTATCAATATTATTAATGGAGCGTATGGATGCATCCAAGGATTATCAGTTTACAGTTATTAGGCGAATGTGGTGTGTGCTCTACATCCTTCACATTGGAGTTGATCCCTCCACCCAGCACATTATCTAGAGGTTACCCCTCTACAGCATGACGAGGTCACCCCTCCAGTTATTCATGCAACAGTTGTTTCAGCACATGACCTATATAAGCTCTTGGCAATTAAAATACAGTAAACGCATGTTTTCAGATTTAATAGATAACAGTTCAGCTTTATTATTCATGAATCAGACTTTTCAGATTATACACAGATTTTCGCTGAAACTTTACTTATCAGTATTACAGTTTCAGTATTTTATCATCTGCTTCATTTCAATATTTCTTATCATGCTTTATATCCGTTCACCGGGCGTTATGCTCAGCCGTAGTTCCTTTCATGTTCTAACGGCAGGTACACCAGGACGCTCTTAGGATTCTGAGAGCATGTGCATTTGGATGGAAACTATCCAGACTTCTTACTTTATGCACTTCTTACATTATTCTGCTTATTTGGACATTGTTAAGTCATTTCCTTCAGTATTTACTTTTCATGTTTTGAGCTTATGTTTGGATTACCGATGTTTATTTCCGGTATTTCCTTTATGGTCAGTTAATGTTTTAGGACATTTACCTTATGCTTTGATGACACGCCATAAATACACGTAACGTTCCACTTATCCAAGTGGGGTGTTACATGTACACTTTCCAGCTCTATTATCAAGTCGTCTGTATTTATCCTTTTTTCAATTTGATTTTTCTCCAACCGTTTTAGGCACTACAACCTCATCGTTACTAACCTAAAACAGCAGCTTCATGATTCAAATGAGCTCCGTGCAGTTTCACCTCAAACTAAACACGATTATTAACATATACATGGATTCGTGTTTTGTCACCAAGACCAAATTGTTTGAACCCAAATTGTTTATGATCAAGTTATTTAAACCCAACTTGTTTAGAACTAAGCTTTTTGAATCCAACTTGTTTTGAACCTTCATATTTGGGTACACTATTTTTCCCGTAGAATATATTCGATGTTAACAAGAAAATTTTCTTTTACCTTACTAAGAACCTTGTCAAGTTGTTTCGTAAGTCTTACAAGCCAGTGTGGAATATACCCATTGTTACTAAAAGTCTCGTCTTACAAATCGAATTAATTAGATTAAACTTAAATTCTCGATTTTGAATAAACAACCACCCCAATCGAAAGCTTAAGCCATATTGATCCACAATTCGAACTGCAAAAAAAATTTACAACAACATTGCTTTAACTTTGTATTAGAGACTAAAAAATTGATGTCAAAAACGTCTTTTTAAAACGAATATTGACCCTTTCTAATTAAAATATTACCATAATTTCAATACGTCATTATTGAATTTTAGTGATATTTAAAACCTTCCTAATTACAAGAATACCTCCCCAAACACGTAGGTCTAGCGAAAAATCTCCAAGCCACAATCTTCATTTTTGGATTCCTCTCATGACGCCTTTCTTACTAGAAATAATTGAAACCTTGAACAATTTTGAAACCTCGATATAGCATTCAGTATTCGGAGACCACAACTAACCAATGCCTCTGATACCAATTGTTATAAAATAACGATAAAAATCCGAAGTTCGATCGTAAAGCGCTAGATAGCAATTTGTATCGAGTAGAAGTATCAAACCCGAGATACTACAAAAAATCGGCAGTATTATGCATAGTTTGTACCGTAAAAATTCTTTAATTATTAACCAATAAAGCTAACAATTAAACCCCTTATTTATATTTATATAAATGAAAGGTAAAGAAACTTATTTTAAGTCGAATAGAAAATATCCTCTCTTTTTAGGGAAAGCTATAATATTTATACTCAAGTTATAGATAGTTTTAATCTATATTACAATATATACTTAAATTATTTAACTACCTTTTAGCTAACTAATATCTATCCCCCCATATCATTTAGGAGAACTCTCAAATTCCAAAGCGAATAAAAAAATGTTATGTGTGTATGAGGTTTACAACCCTCTTTTCGGTCATTGATAAGTAGAGATTGCATCTCATACATTGGTTTACAGGAAATTCTCAGCTTTAGATGGAAATAAAAATCATCATGGTCATTGGTAAGTTGGTAATGCGATATGTGTGAGAGGTTAGAAATTGTGTTTGTCGTTGTAGATCTTCACTCCGAAAGATAAAACTTACCCTTAGTTGGAGTTGCATCCCAACCATAGATCTCATGATGAGCCCTTCTTAAATGGTGCCATTTGTATTCCACAATTAAAAAATAAAAAACCTTAATCCCATTATATTTGGTTGCCCATATTTCGCATTCTCTTTAAAACAGTCTCAGCCACTTTTTGTGAGGTTTGAATATGACAAGTAGAGGTTTGATGATGTTGGGTTTTGAATTTGTACTCTTTTTGATGACGCCCAATTCTTTGTTGTCATCGTGTATGATGTGTGACGTTGTGGTAGGTGTGTGAAGATGGTGGTTTTAGATGTCTGACGGGGATGGTGCCTAAGCTAGTGAACCCTCGAAGATGGTGCCTATGCTTTTGCTATTTTTAAGAGGTATTCTTCTAACTTATTTTTATGTTTATAAATTTTCTTGATTGAGAGGTTTTGATTCCCTAGAAATTGTTAAATAGATAACCTTATAAATATTTAGGTTGTTTACTAGTTGTGGGTATAATGAGAAAATTTGTACCCAGGATACCCTTACGTTTGCATCGTTCGTCGATGGGGAAACACCACGAGAGTGGTATTTACAGTCGAGTTTGGTTAGACACGCTTTGTTAATGCTTTGTTAACTTGATGTATCATTGGTGTTATTGACACTAGTGAAAATATATATGAAATCATTGTTCTGTGGTTGATGGATCCTGCTAGGCCAAAACCGGCATCTTGGCGGGACAACACGACATCTGTTAGCAGCCATGGCAATCGGATACCCTTATATCCATTTTCCACTTTTTTATTTCACAAAGTAAGTGTGAATGGTAAGCTCATTTTGATCCAGTAGTATAGTTTTCGAATAAACTCTAAAGCTACTGATTACGCAGACTTTAAAGCAAGGTGGTGTTTGTTTCTACTTATATATGTGGCTTACGGCTTATTGTTTTAAAAACAAGATATTAAACGTAAGATTATGAAACATAGCTCAAAAATCGAGTAAGTCGTAACCAACCTACATAATCCCAAATAGGCACCCTATCTTAGTTATAAGCTACTGTCACAAATGTTTTGCGCTCTTAAGAGGTGGGGAACTTTGAGTGCTCATATATGCTTATTACGCTTTCAATTGTTTCTTCTGGAAGCTTATATGGTTGTGATGATTTTTTTAATCCGAATTAAATGATATGGTCCATTGAAGTTCCATCACTACTTGGCGGGGCAATGACCGGGTGGCATAGTGTGACATCCGTCAAATTTCCATCTTAAATTATTCATATAGTATGAGTACTTTAATTATTTACCGACGAGTTGTCGACATGAATGTGTTAATTATTTTGCTTTGCGGACAAAGCCCTTTTTAGGGAGAGCATATGTAACATCTCGAGTTTTTCGCGTCTATTAAGTTTGAATGCAATACACGAAATTGGTGGGCGTATTATGTTTGCCGTATGTTTATTTGAAGTATTTACTAAATCACGTGAAGTCTCGCATAATTGCCTTTGTTTTGGATCGTGTGTCAAACTGTTATAGAGTCGTGTTTATTCAGTTTCGCGTCTAAAACTTAAATACCCGTCGAACCCGAGTCGAGTAGTACAACTGATACATCATGTACAAACATTTAAGTATAAACCATTATTCACTTTTACTTCAAAAACTTGCTTAACAAGAGTCACATTTTCAGTTACAATTTAATCCTATAGTTTATTACCCACTAAGCACTACAAGACAGCACACATGCCTAGTTTACCCAAATTGGGTATATCACAAGTTACCAATTTCAGCTTGAATCTAACCCTAGACTAATAATACATGATTAAATACAAATCCAAAGTTTACCCAATGTCCAAACACAACACACAAAGTTTTTCACAGTCCAATATTACAATTACAAATCCTGTACAAGTCTTCCCAATACAAATTCCTGGGTAAAGTGAAGGAAGTGTCCAGCCGACCCATACATCTCGTCCACACCTGCAAAACCGAAAGAGTCAAGCCATCCATCTCGTCCGAACCTGCACACCGAAACTTAGCATCCCATTGTGAGTCTTTTTCGTCTCTTCGTTTTTCCTGTATGAGATCCTAGTTGTGCTCGTCTTTGACAAACCTGCGAAAAAAATCAAACGAATGTGTTAGTATTCGTCACGGTCTTATTTTAATTAAAAACTGAAAAGGATAAAACATAGTATTATTACTTGAACATGACCATGACCATTTTTGTCAATCAAACCGAGACCCCGACCAAGACCAAACCGAGACTCAACCCGAGACCCCAATCAAGACCAAGCCGAGACCCCAACCAAGACTAAACCGAGAACCAAACCGAGACCCAAACCAAACCAAACCGAGACCCAAATCGAGGCCAAACCGAGAACCAAACCAAGCCAACCAAGTTGCTTGTTTTCTGCCGAAACCATCATCAATCAATGTCACATAATCCAAATGTCTTAACCATTTTTTTTATTTTACAGAAACATCATAAAAACCCCCAATTATGTCGCGGGTATAAAACCCCCTTTTCAAATCGAAACCCTAGAAATTAAAAACCTTTTTAAACATGAAATTAATATTTTCTATAGTCCAAAACGCCACTTAATCATGATTTATCAACCGAATATAAAAACCCCAATTTTGTATAAACCCTAATTTGATTTTTATTAATTAAAACTCTAATTAAACACAATCTAAACCCGAATCCAATAGTTAATTTGACTGAAAACGAGTTATGCAAAAAACCCCAATTGCCCGAAACCCTAAATCTTATAAAACCGATTATATGTTAAAATTAACATGATTTTATACAAGAAAACATTAATTAATCGTATTTAAACCCAAGATTTAGAGAAACCCCCAAATATTTCGAAACCCTAATTTATTTATTTCAAATCCGGGAGCCATATGGTTCTCAACAAGTTTATACAAGTTGTTTAAACCCACTGATCTTTTATAAATCGAAAATCAATTAACTTTTATTAAAAGAGAATAAGGATGAATAACTTATCTTTGTTTTGGAGAAGAATCATCTTAACCATGAGGATGAACACCATCAGAAACCCAATCGGTTTGATGTGGGGATGAAACCCCACATCTCACGCGATCTAAACACCACAAACCACCCCATATATGATTGTTATATTCAAACTGAAAACATGATAGCCATGGAAGGAGATGAACCGATCCAGATTAGATAGAGAGATAAGAGTGGGGCGGTGGGGATGTTTCCAGAGAAGAGAGAGAGATAACTCTCTGTTTTTGAGAAGTGTGTGAATAAACACACGTATTTACTCCTTTGATTCCTTGTTTATATCGCCAATGGGCTGGGCCGGGTCATATGACCCTTGGGCCGGTTTGTGAGTGGGAATATTGGGCTCATTTTGGGCCAGTGTTAAGTTTTGAGTTTATTTAAAGCCGAAGAACGAATTTTGTAACTTAAGGGTATAATTTAACCCGTAAAACCCGACCGTTTAATAACCGATTTTTATGTATCGTATTTTTCCGTAAACGTAAAGTTTTGTCAAGCACAACTAGGGTGTCGTGTCTTTTATTGGTATAACTTTTCGTATCGTAACCCGATCCTTATAATTAAATAGGTCGCGGCTAGCGTAACCGTACTCTCGAGCTACTTTTACTTTCGTCCTTTTTGCTGAATTACGAGGTGATTTTGTAGCCCCATACTTAACTATTTTTATTGCTTTTTGGGGTGAGACATTGCTTGATTTTAACGTATGAACACAAGTGCATTTACTGATTTATATATTAGTCTAAGTCCCACTAAAAACCCAGTTGCTTTGGCCCGTGAATCGTGAACCGTTAATTACTTTGTGTAAGCGCGAATGTTATGGATAGATCTATCGGGATTGACGTCCCTGTCTGTCTTGTCCAACAAGGGGACAAGCGGGCACAGTTTCATTTGAGTCTGAGATAGGATGTCGTGGGTTTAGGCATCTAGTTTGGGCTACATTTATATGATTATACTGCCGGTGTTGTTAACGCTTCGGTGTCACGAGCTTAGACTGTAATAAATACTTTTGGGATGACTTTGTATCTGTTATATTGTCATCACTTTTGGGAAAATCTTGTGGTTCATTAAACATTTCAAATTAACTAAACCTATGAACTCACCAACTTTATGTTGACACTTTAGCAATGTTTTTCTCAGGTATTAAGAAGGAAGATGCTAAGTGAGGTCTCATGCATTGCCGTCATTTCTTTGAAACCAAGATCATTTGTACTATTTAAGAAAACTATGTTTTGTAACTGTATCCAGTTTTATGCTTCCGCACTTGATTAAAACTATTTATTTTATTAATTACAAGTGATCTATTTTCCGAACGTCCCATTTAGAGGTCGTTCTTTGTGACTGTGTGTGTATGATAATCATGACGTCACCACTCCCTTGTCGCCATTATACTCTGATATTTTGGGAGTGTGACAGATTGGTATCAGAGCCATGGTTATAGAGAACTAGGTTGCATTTAGTAACTCTAGACTATAACTGCTATATGATTAATCGATTATCATACGGATTGTAAGTATTAAGTATATGTAGATACATGAACGTAGATAAGTAATAAATGGGATACATGTGATTTAACAATTACGAGGTATATTTACATGGGTTACATGTGCAACAACAAAATCTGAATTATGTTATATGAGATACATGTGGATTCAACAATGATTACTATGTTATGATTAATGTCCCTTTTTACGGACTAATTTTATAAGATATTTACACACATTTATTTTGTTTATGATTACAGCGATGTCTTCTTCTGATGATTCCACGTCTACAGGAGCGTACTACAACCGTAGTTCACAGTCGACTATCAGTTCATCAGTAGGACTACCTAGAGGATCACCATCAGTATATCCGTGGTACCGGATGGTTTCAGATGATGATACAGAGAGAGAGACTGAGGAGGTTTGTCGTTCACCGATCCGTATTCCTGATGCATCAGCTGACGACGTACTTAGCCTAGAAGGTGGAGGAGAGGATGACTTAGACACTGATGTGGTGCAGTCACCAGGTCAGACATCAGTTACTAGAGATGAGACGGTAGAGGAGACAGAGGATGATGATATGGAGTTCACAGATGGGGAAGGAGAGCCTATGGAGGTCACAGACACTGAGGACCCTCCTACTGCATATGCTGCTACTCCTGAGGTTTCCCTAGCACACATCTCCTCATCTTCATCTGAAGACGAAGGAGAAAGGACTGCTATTCCTGCTCCAGCACCTGGTACTCTACCTTTCTACTATGTGAGACGACGTCTTCGGGGGAGAGCTGCTCGACCACCACTTTCACCTTACCGACCCCTCATACCTTTCACTGCCACTGACAGGCATGCAGCCCGCACACCTGCCAGTCCTGTCCCAGAGATACCACTACTACCACCACCAGAGACTGTACCTACTGTGTACCAGGAGATGCTTACTGATGCTGGCATCTCTACTGGGCCGAGAGCTACGACTCCTCTTCCTAGGAGAGCTACATCGACGGTGGTGATGCTTGGGGCGGCAGATGGATGTGTGACGACACGATTAAACAGGTTGGAGGATGCTGTAGAGGCTTTAGGAGAAGAGTATAATGAAGTGCAGGATAAGTTGGAGGCACTGGCAAAGAAGAGTCCAGTTAGGGATGAGACAGTGTTGACGGTATGTGTGACCCGTCTACGAGGACAGCTTCATACTGTTCTTGATCAGATGGAATCCATGCTGAATGCTCGTCTTGAGGAGATCAAGAGCCTGATGACCCGTTGGGGAGTAGAGCCATTGGTTGAGACAGGCGGACTAGAGGCACCAGTGGAGGACCCTGTTGCAGACTTGGATAAGAGGTTTAGAGCCGCTTGTTATGATACCGATGTTAGACTTAGAGATTCCCAGGCTCGTGAGCTCGTGGTTGAGAGGAGGTTAGCAGAGTTGGAGAGAGAGCTTCATCAGTGCCGTGAGGGCACTAGTTAGATTTATCTTGTACCATCGACCTATCCTTGTATGACCACTAAGCTTTGAAGTTTATCTTAGCTAGTTGGTATTTTATTTTCTTTTATTATATTATGTATGACAAACTATGATGTACTACCAAACGATTCTATGAATGATATTATGGGTTACAAAAATTGTGAGATCATTATATATTGTGTATTATACCCTGGAGCATTTCATAATTGTATTGTGCGTGCCATGCATGTTATGTCTGGCAAAACTCATTGTCCTATTACTTTTTAGATTATGGCGCCAGTTAGAAGATCCGAAACGCAAAATCCGCCAGCCGCTACCGGTGGAATTGACACCGTCATGCTAAGTCAAATGATAGCCGAACGAGTGGCCGAGGCACTCGCAACAGTTGAAGCAAATCGTACAGCTAGCACACAGGAGGAGACCAACCAAGGAGCTACTAATGCTATTGCACGGACTTGTACCTACAAGGAATTTCGTGCAGTTACGCAAGTAAGTTTCCGCGGTACTGAAGGAGCGGTAGGATTAAACAGATGGTTTGAGAAGCTAGAATCCCAGTTTGGGATTAGCAATGTTGCTGAAGCTGATAAGGTGAAGTTTGCGTCAAGCACGTTAGTGGATGGTGCTTTGACTTGGTGGAACGTTTATGCTCGTGCAGTGACCATTGACGTTGCCCAAGCGACGCCCTGGAGTGAATTTAAAGCTATGTTTGTGAGGAAATACTGCCCACGAAATGAAGTCAAGCAGATGGAAGTTGAGCTGTGGAACCTGAAGGTCAAGGGTACTGCTCTTACTGCTTACAATCAGCGCTTTCAAGAGCTGATCTTGTTATGTCCTGAAATGGTGCCCAACGACGACCGATTGTTGGAGCGATACATTGAAGGACTACCTTTGAGCATGAAAGGGAATGTGACTTCATCCAAGTCAACTGATTTGCACGAAGCAATCGACATGGCTCAGAGTCTGATGTACCAAGTAGTACAGGAGTTGGGAGAAAATACTGGGGATAAAAGAAAGTGGTCTGGCAACCACTACAACAACAATACCAACAATACTAACAACAGCAACAACACAAACAACTACAACCAGAACAAGCGACAAGAAGTAGCAAGGGTGTTTACTGCTGGACAATGTAATACTAGAAACTACGCTGGAAGACTTCCTTTTTGCGGAAAATGTGGCCGACACCACGAAGGAGCATGTCCCCCTACGTGCTACAATTGTGGGAAGGCCGGACATAAGGCAAAGTAATGTCGAGCACCACCTCATCCTACTAACCAAAGAGGACCTGGAACGCAAGGTGGCCAAGGAGCAAATGTCACTTGCTTTGGATGTGGAGAGAAAGGTCACTACAAGAACAAGTGTCCAAGCAGTGGGAACCAAGGTCGTGGTAACCAGATTCGAGGGAATCAGAATCACAACCAAGGGAACCAGAGGCAGAACCAAGGGAACCGAGGAGGGAATAACCGAGCCACAACTAGTACTCCTGGAGGATTCACGGCACCTAGCAAAGTGTATCATCTCTGTGCTGAAGTTGCAGTGCAAGACAACAATGTTGTGACTGGTACGTTTCTAGTCAATAACAACTATGCTTCAGTACTATTTGATTCTGGTGCGGATAGGAGTTTTGTGTCGTCTATATTTAGTGAACGCCTAAATGTTACCCCTACTACGTTAGACGTTAAGTATAATGTAGAATTAGCCGATGGGAAGTCAGTAACCACCGACGTTATCCTGAAAGGATGTAGTGTAAGGTTACAAGGTCGTTCGTTTAGTATCGACCTACTCCCTATAGAATTGGGAAGTTTCGACGTCATCATTGGAATGGATTGGATGTCGAAGCATCACGCGGAGATTGTATGTCATGAGAAGTGCGTCTGTGTTCCTTATGGAAACGATGTACTAATCATACAAGGCGAAAGGAGTGGAGTGAAGAATGGATCAAGACTGGAAGTCATCTCATGTGTTAGGACCCAAAGATACATTGAGAAGGGATGCCCAGTATTCTTGGTTCAAGTAACACAAAAGGAAGGAGAAGAAGATCACGAGAAGAAGGTGGAAGATGTACCGATCGTTAGAGACTTTCCGGACGTATTTCCAGAGGACTCACCAGGACTACCACCAGCACGGCAAGTGGAGTTTCACATCGAGCTTACACCAGGAGCCGCGCCTGTTGCTAGAGCCCCATACCGTCTAGCACCGGCCGAGATGACAGAGTTAGCTGAACAGATAAAGGAACTTTCTGACAAAGGTTTTATTAGACCAAGTTCCTCACCTTGGGGAGCGCCGGTCTTATTTGTCAAAAAGAAAGATGGATCCTTTAGAATGTGTATCGATTACCGAGAATTGAATAAGCTAACGATAAAGAACCGTTACCCATTACCAAGAATTGACGATCTTTTCGACCAACTGCAAGGATCTAGCATATACTCGAAGATCGATTTAAGGTCAGGATATCATCAACTAAGGGTTAGAGAGGAAGACGTTCATAAGACAACTTTTAGAACCCGGTACGGACACTACGAGTTCCAAGTTATGCCTTTCGGTTTGACAAACGCGCCTGCGGTATTCATGGATCTCATGAACCGAGTTTGCAAACCATACTTAGACAAGTTTGTGATTGTATTTATCGATGATATTCTCATCTATTCTCGTAATGAAGAAGAACACAAGGAACATTTGAAGACCATACTAGAGCTGCTAAGGAAGGAGAAGTTGTATGCAAAGTTTTCCAAATGTGAGTTTTGGATAAACACAGTGCAATTCCTTGGGCATGTAATCGACAGCAGTGGTATTCACGTTGATCCTGCTAAGATCGAGGTCGTGAAGGATTGGGCGACTCCAACAACACCCACGGAGATCCGCCAATTTTTAGGTCTTGCTGGTTACTATAGGAGATTCATTGAGGGTTTCTCCAAGATAGCTAAACCAATGACGGAATTGACTCAAAAGGACAAGAAGTTTGAGTGGAAGGAGGATCAAGATTTGGCATTCCAGACATTGAAGCAGATGCTGTGTGAAGCACCCATACTAGCCCTACCCGAGGGTAATGAAGACTTTGTGGTGTATTGTGATGCATCCATAAAAGGGTTAGGTGCAGTACTGATGCAAAGGACTAAGGTCATAGCTTACACATCAAGACAACTAAAAGTGCACGAGAAGAACTACACAACTCATGACCTAGAGTTGGGAGCAGTGGTGTTTGCCCTAAAGATTTGGAGACACTACCTTTATGGTACTAAGTGTGTTGTATTCACTGATCATAAGAGTCTACAACACATTTTGAATCAAAAGGAACTCAACATGAGACAACGACGTTGGCTAGAGTTGCTCAGTGATTACGATTGTGAGATCCGTTATCACCCGGGCAAGGAAAATGTCGTGGCCGACGCTTTGAGTCGAAAGGAGAGAGTTCTTAGGGTGAAGGCTTTGGTGATGACCATTGACTTAGACCTTCCATCCTTAATTCTCAAGGCTCAGAAAGAGGCAGTCGAGGAAGAAATTCTCAAGACTGAAGATGTTGAAGGAATGATAAAGAAGTTAGAAGCACGCTCGGATGGAACGTTATGCCTTGATAATAGGAGTTGGTTACCATGCCATGGTGACCTACGATCTTTGATTATGCATGAGTCGCATAAGTCAAAATACTCCATACATCCGGGATCTGACAAAATGTATCATGATCTGAAGATGTTGTATTGGTGGCCGAACATGAAGGCGGGTATTGCTACATACGTTAGCAAGTGCTTGACTTGTGCCAAAGTCAAAGCCGAACATATGAAACCATCAGGATTATTGGTCCAACCCGAACTGCCAGAATGGAAGTGGGAAAGGATCACTATGGATTTCATTACCAAGCTACCAAAGACCGCAGCCGGATTCGACACGATTTGGGTAATCGTCGACCGACTCACCAAATCGGCTCATTTTCTACCCATCAAGGAGGCCGATGGAATGGATAAGTTAGCAAGAACATACTTGGAGGAAGTAGTCACGAAGCATGGTGTGCCTGTGTCTATAATCTCCGACCGAGACAGCCGATTTACTTCACAGTTTTGGAAGTCACTGCAGAAGGCATTGGGAACGCAGTTGGATATGAGCACTACGTACCATCCCCAAACCGACGGTCAAAGTGAGAGGACCATTCAAACCTTAGAAGATATGCTGAGAGCTTGTGTGATTGACTTTGGAAATAGATGGGATAGACACCTCCCTCTGGTGGAGTTCTCATACAACAATAGTTATCACACTAGCATTAAGGCAGCGCCGTTCGAAGCACTGTATGGTAGGAAGTGTCGTTCACCCGTGTGTTGGGCAGAGGTCGGTGAAGCACAACTCACTGGACCCGAGATCATACACGAGACTACTGAGAAGATCTTTAAGATTAAGAGCCGTATGCAAGCCGCAAGAGATCGACAGAAGAGTTATGCTGACATAAGACGCAAACCCCTTGAGTTTGAGGTTGGTGATAGAGTCATGTTGAAGGTCTCACCTTGGAAGGGTGTGATTCGCTTTGGAAAGCGTGGAAAGTTAAATCCTCGTTACATTGGACCCTTCAAGATTATAGAGAGGATTGGCCCCGTAACCTATCGTTTGGAATTACCCCAAGAGCTTAGCCGAGTGCATAATGTGTTCCACATTTGCAATCTGAAGAAATGTTTAGCCGACGAGACACTCGTTATTCCTTTGGAAGAGATTCAACTCGACGACAAACTTAATTTTGTAGAAGAACCGGTAGAAGTTATGGACCGTCAAGTCAAACAACTCAAGCAAAGCCGTATACCTATTGTAAAGATCCGTTGGAATGCGCGTAGAGGTCCGGAATACACGTGGGAACGTGAAGATCAATTCAAGAGCAAGTATCCTCATCTTTTCGCTAACCATCCTACTACAACAACGTCTTGATTTCGTGACGAAATCTCTAAAACATGGGAATACTGTGACATCCGTCAAATTTCCATCTTAAATTATTCAGATAGTATGAGTACTTTAATTATTTACCGACGAGTTGTCGACATGAATGTGTTAATTATTTTGCTTTGCGGACAAAGCCCTTTTTAGGGAGAGCATATGTAACATCTCGAGTTTTTCGCGTCTATTAAGTTTGAATGCAATACACGAAATTGGTGGGCGTATTATGTTTGCCGTATGTTTATTTGAAGTATTTACTAAATCACGTGAAGTCTCGCATAATTGCCTTTGTTTTAGATCGTGTGTCAAACTGTTATAGAGTCGTGTTTATTCAGTTTCGCGTCTAAAACTTAAATACCCGTCGAACCCGAGTCGAGTAGTACCACTGAGACATCATGTACAAACATTTAAGTATAAACCATTATTCACTTTTACTTCAAAAACTTGCTTAACAAGAGTCACATTTTCAGTTACAATTTAATCCTATAGTTTATTACCCACTAAGCACTACAAGACAGCACACATGCCTAGTTTACCCAAATTGGGTATATCACAAGTTACCAATTTCAGCTTGAATCTAACCCTAGACTAATAATACATGATTAAATACAAATCCAAAGTTTACCCAATGTCCAAACACAACACACAAAGTTTTTCACAGTCCAATATTACAATTACAAATCCTGTACAAGTCTTCCAAATACAAATTCCTGGGTAAAGTGAAGGAAGTGCCCAGCCGACCCATACATCTCGTCCACACCTGCAAAACCGAAAGAGTCAAGCCATCCATCTCGTCCGAACCTGCACACCGAAACTTAGCATCCCATTGTGAGTCTTTTTCGTCTCTTCATTTTTCCTGTATGAGATCCTAGTTGTGCTCGTCTTTGACAAACCTGCGAAAAAAATCAAACGAATGTGTTAGTATTCGTCACGGTCTTATTTTAATTAAAAACTAAAAAGGATAAAACATAGTATTATTACTTGAACATGACCATGACCATTTTTGTCAATCAAACCGAGACCCCGACCAAGACCAAACCGAGACTCAACCCGAGACCCCAATCAAGACCAAGCCGAGACCCCAACCAAGACTAAACCGAGAACCAAACCGAGACCCAAACCAAACCAAACCGAGACCCAAACCGAGGCCAAACCGAGAACCAAACCAAGCCAACCAAGTTGCTTGTTTTCTGCCGAAACCATCATCAATCAATGTCACATAATCCAAATGTCTTAACCATTTTTTTTATTTTACAGAAACATCATAAAAACCCCCAATTATGTCGCGGGTATAAAACCCCCTTTTCAAATCGAAACCCTAGAAATTAAAAACCTTTTTAAACATGAAATTAATATTTTCTATAGTCCAAAACGCCACTTAATCATGATTTATCAACCGAATATAAAAACCCCAATTTTGTATAAACCCTAATTTGATTTTTATTAATTAAAACTCTAATTAAACACAATCTAAACCCGAATCCAATAGTTAATTTGACTGAAAACGAGTTATGCAAAAACCCCCAATTCACCGAAACCCTAAATCTTATAAAACCGATTATATGTTAAAATTAACATGATTTTATACAAGAAAACATTAATTAATCGTATTTAAACCCAAGATTTAGAGAAACCCCCAAATATTTCGAAACCCTAATTTATTTATTTCAAATCCGGGAGCCATATGGTTCTCAACAAGTTTATACAAGTTGTTTAAACCCACTGATCTTTTATAAATCGAAAATCAATTAACTTTTATTAAAAGAGAATAAGGATGAATAACTTATCTTTGTTTTGGAGAAGAATCATCTTAACCATGAGGATGAACACCATCAGAAACCCAATCGGTTTGATGTGGGGATGAAACCCCACATCTCACGCGATCTAAACACCACAAACCACCCCATATATGATTGTTATATTCAAACTGAAAACATGATAGCCATGGAAGGAGATGAACCGATCCAGATTAGATAGAGAGATAAGAGTGGGGCGGTGGGGATGTTTCGAGAGAAGAGAGAGAGAGATAACTCTCTGTTTTTGAGAAGTATGTGAATAAACACACGTATTTACTCCTTTGATTCCTTGTTTATATCGCCAATGGGCTGGGCCGGGTCATATGACCCTTGGGCCGGTTTGTGAGTGGGAATATTGGGCTCATTTTGGGCCAGTGTTAAGTTTTGAGTTTATTTAAAGCCGAAGAACGAATTTTGTAACTTAAGGGTATAATTTAACCCGTAAAACCCGACCGTTTAATAACCGATTTTTATGTATCGTATTTTTCCGTAAACGTAAAGTTTTGTCAAGCACAACTAGGGTGTCGTGTCTTTTATTGGTATAACTTTTCGTATCGTAACCCGATCCTTATAATTAAATAGGTCGCGGCTAGCGTAACCGTACTCTCGAGCTACTTTTACTTTCGTCCTTTTTGCTGAATTACGAGGTGAGTTTGTAGCCCCATACTTAACTATTTTTATTGCTTTTTGGGGTGAGACATTGCTTGATTTTAACGTATGAACACAAGTGCATTTACTGATTTATATATTAGTCTAAGTCCCACTAAAAACCCAGTTGCTTTGGCCCGTGAATCGTGAACCGTTAATTACTTTGTGTAAGCGCGAATGTTATGGATAGATCTATCGGGATTGACGTCCCTGTGTGTCTTGTCCAACAAGGGGACAAGCGGGCACAGTTTCATTTGAGTCTGAGATAGGATGTCGTGGGTTTAGGCATCTAGTTTGGGCTACATTTATATGATTATACTGCCGGTGTTGTTAACGCTTCGGTGTCACGAGCTTAGACTGTAATAAATACTTTTGGGATGACTTTGTATCTGTTATATTGTCATCACTTTTGGGAAAATCTTGTGGTTCATTAAACATTTCAAATTAACTAAACCTATGAACTCACCAACTTTATGTTGACACTTTAGCAATGTTTTTCTCAGGTATTAAGAAGGAAGATGCTAAGTGAGGTCTCATGCATTGCCGTCATTTCTTTGAAACCAAGATCATTTGTACTATTTGAGAAAACTATGTTTTGTAACTGTATCCAGTTTTATGCTTCCGCACTTGGTTAAAACTATTTATTTTATTAATTACAAGTGATCTATTTTCTGAACGTCCCATTTAGAGGTCGTTCTTTGTGACTGTGTGTGTATGATAATCATGACGTCACCACTCCCTTGTCGCCATTATACTCTGATATTTTGGGAGTGTGACAGATTGGTATCAGAGCCATGGTTATAGAGAACTAGGTTGCATTTAGTAACTCTAGACTATAACTGCTATATGATTAATCGATTATCATACGGATTGTAAGTATTAAGTATATGTAGATACATGAACGTAGATAAGTAATAAATGGGATACATGTGATTTAACAATTACGAGGTATATTTACATGGGTTACATGTGCAACAACAAAATCTGAATTATGTTATATGGGATACATGTGGATTCAACAATGATTAATATGTTATGATTAATGTCCCTTTTTACGGACTAATTTTATAAGATATTTACACACATTTATTTTGTTTATGATTACAGCGATGTCTTCTTCTGATGATTCCACGTCTACAGGAGCGTACTACAACCGTAGTTCACAGTCGACTATCAGTTCATCAGTAGGACTACCTAGAGGATCACCATCAGGATATCCGTGGTACCGGATGGTTTCAGATGATGATACAGAGAGAGAGACTGAGGAGGTTCGTCGTTCACCGATCCGTATTCCTGATGCATCAGCTGACGACGTACTTAGCCTAGAAGGCGGAGGAGAGGATGACTTAGACACTGATGTGGTGCAGTCACCAGGTCAGACATCAGTTACTAGAGATGAGACGGTAGAGGAGACAGAGGATGATGATATGGAGTTCACAGATGGGGAAGGAGAGCCTATGGAGGTCACAGACACTGAGGACCCTCCTACTGCATATGCTGCTACTCCTGAGGTTTCCCTAGCACACATCTCCTCATCTTCATCTGAAGACGAAGGAGAAAGGACTGCTATTCCTGCTCCAGCACCTGGTACTCTACCTTTCTACTATGTGAGACGACGTCTTCGGGGGAGAGCTGCTCGACCACCACTTTCACCTTACCGACCCCTCATACCTTTCACTGCCACTGACAGGCATGCAGCCCGCACACCTGCCAGTCCTGTCCCAGAGATACCACTACTACCACCACCAGAGACTGTACCTACTGTGTACCAGGAGATGCTTACTGATGCTGGCATCTCTACTGGGCCGAGAGCTACGACTCCTCTTCCTAGGAGAGCTACATCGACGGTGGTGATGCTTGGGGCGGCAGATGGATGTGTGACGACACGATTAAACAGGTTGGAGGATGCTGTAGAGGCTTTAGGAGAAGAGTATAATGAAGTGCAGGATAAGTTGGAGGCACTGGCAAAGAAGAGTCCAGTTAGGGATGAGACAGTGTTGACGGTATGTGTGACCCGTCTACGAGGACAGCTTCATACTGTTCTTGATCAGATGGAATCCATGCTGAATGCTCGTCTTGAGGAGATCAAGAGCCTGATGACCCGTTGGGGAGTAGAGCCATTGGTTGAGACAGGCGGACTAGAGGCACCAGTGGAGGACCCTGTTGCAGACTTGGATAAGAGGTTTAGAGCCGCTTGTTATGATACCGATGTTAGACTTAGAGATTCCCAGGCTCGTGAGCTCGTGGTTGAGAGGAGGTTAGCAGAGTTGGAGAGAGAGCTTCATCAGCGCCGTGAGGGCACTAGTTAGATTTATCTTGTACCATCGACCTATCCTTGTATGACCACTAAGCTTTGAAGTTTATCTTAGCTAGTTGGTATTTTATTTTCTTTTATTATATTATGTATGACAAACTATGATGTACTACCAAACGATTCTATGAATGATATTATGGGTTACAAAAATTGTGAGATCATTATATATTGTGTATTATACCCTGGAGCATTTCATAATTGTATTGTGCGTGCCATGCATGTTATGTCTGGCAAAACTCATTGTCCTATTACTTTTTAGATTATGGCGCCAGTTAGAAGATCCGAAACGCAAAATCCGCCAGCCGCTACCGGTGGAATTGACACTGTCATGCTAAGTCAAATGATAGCCGAACGAGTGGCCGAGGCACTCGCAACAGTTGAAGCAAATCGTACAGCTAGCACACAGGAGGAGACCAACCAAGGAGCTACTAATGCTATTGCACGGACTTGTACCTACAAGGAATTTCGTGCAGTTACGCAAGTAAGTTTCCGCGGTACTGAAGGAGTGGTAGGATTAACCAGATGGTTTGAGAAGCTAGAATCCCAGTTTGGGATTAGCAATGTTGCTGAAGCTGATAAGGTGAAGTTTGCGTCAAGCACGTTAGTGGATGGTGCTTTGACTTGGTGGAACGTTTATGCTCGTGCAGTGACCATTGACGTTGCCCAAGCGACGCCCTGGAGTGAATTTAAAGCTATGTTTGTGAGGAAATACTGCCCACGAAATGAAGTCAAGCAGATGGAAGTTGAGCTGTGGAACCTGAAGGTCAAGGGTACTGCTCTTACTGCTTACAATCAGCGCTTTCAAGAGCTGATCTTGTTATGTCCTGAAATGGTGCCCAACGACGACCGATTGTTGGAGCGATACATTGAAGGACTACCTTTGAGCATCAAAGGGAATGTGACTTCATCCAAGTCAACTGATTTGCACGAAGCAATCGACATGGCTCAGAGTCTGATGTACCAAGTAGTACAGGAGTTGGGAGAAAATACTGGGGATAAAAGAAAGTGGTCTGGCAACCACTACAACAACAATACCAACAATACTAACAACAGCAACAACACAAACAACTACAACCAGAACAAGCGACAAGAAGTAGCAAGGGTGTTTACTGCTGGACAAGGTAATACTGGAAACTACGCTGGAAGACTTCCTTTTTGCGGAAAATGTGGCCGACACCACGAAGGAGCATGTCCCCCTACGTGCTACAATTGTGGGAAGGCCGGACATAAGGCAAAGGAATGTCGAGCACCACCTCGTCCTACTAACCAAAGAGGACCTGGAACGCAAGGTGACCAAGGAGCAAATGTCACTTGCTTTGGATGTGGAGAGAAAGGTCACTACAAGAACAAGTGTCCAAGCAGTAGGAACCAAGGTCGTGGTAACCAGATTCGAGGGAATCAGAATCACAACCAAGGGAACCAGAGGCAGAACCAAGGGAACCGAGGAGGGAATAACCGAGCCACAACTAGTACTCCTGGAAGATTCACGGCACCTAGCAAAGTGTATCATCTCTGTGCTGAAGCTGCAGTGCAAGACAACAATGTTGTGACTGGTACGTTTCTAGTCAATAACAACTATGCTTCAGTACTATTTGATTCTGGTGCGGATAGGAGTTTTGTGTCGTCTATATTTAGTGAACGCCTAAATGTTACCCCTACTACGTTAGACGTTAAGTATAATGTAGAATTAGCCGATGGGAAGTCAGTAACCACCGACGTTATCCTGAAAGGATGTAGTGTAAGGTTACAAGGTCGTTCGTTTAGTATCGACCTACTCCCTATAGAATTGGGAAGTTTCGACGTCATCATTGGAATGGATTGGATGTCGAAGCATCACGCGGAGATTGTATGTCATGAGAAGTGCGTCCGTGTTCCTTATGGAAACGATGTACTAATCATACAAGGCGAAAGGAGTGGAGTGAAGAATGGATCAAGACTGGAAGTCATCTCATGTGTTAGGACCCAAAGATACATTGAGAAGGGATGCCCAGTATTCTTGGTTCAAGTAACACAAAAGGAAGGAGAAGAAGATCACGAGAAGAAGGTGGAAGATGTACCGATCGTTAGAGACTTTCCGGACGTATTTCCAGAGGACTCACCAGGACTACCACCAGCACGGCAAGTGGAGTTTCACATCGAGCTTACACCAGGAGCCGCGCCTGTTGCTAGAGCCCCATACCGTCTAGCACCGGCCGAGATGACAGAGTTAGCTGAACAGATAAAGGAACTTTCTGACAAAGGTTTTATTAGACCAAGTTCCTCACCTTGGGGAGCGCCGGTCTTATTTGTCAAAAAGAAAGATGGATCCTTTAGAATGTGTATCGATTACCGAGAATTGAATAAGCTAAAGATAAAGAACCGTTACCCATTACCAAGAATTGACGATCTTTTCGACCAACTGCAAGGATCTAGCATATACTCGAAGATCGATTTAAGGTCAGGATATCATCAACTAAGGGTTAGAGAGGAAGACGTTCATAAGACGGCTTTTAGAACCCGGTACGGACACTACGAGTTCCAAGTTATGCCTTTCGGTTTGACAAACGCGCCTGCGGTATTCATGGATCTCATGAACCGAGTTTGCAAACCATACTTAGACAAGTTTGTGATTGTATTTATCGATGATATTCTCATCTATTCTCGTAATGAAGAAGAACACAAGGAACATTTGAAGACCATACTAGAGCTGCTAAGGAAGGAGAAGTTGTATGCAAAGTTTTCCAAATGTGAGTTTTGGATCAACACAGTGCAATTCCTTGGGCATGTAATCGACAGCAGTGGTATTCACGTTGATCCTGCTAAGATCGAGGTCGTGAAGGATTGGGCGACTCCAACAACACCCACGGAGATCCGCCAATTTTTAGGTCTTGCTGGTTACTATAGGAGATTCATTGAAGGTTTCTCCAAGATAGCTAAACCAATGACGGAATTGACTCAAAAGGACAAGAAGTTTGAGTGGAAGGAGGATCAAGATTTGGCATTCCAGACATTGAAGCAGATGCTGTGTGAAGCACCCATACTAGCCCTACCCGAGGGTAATGAAGACTTTGTGGTGTATTGTGATGCATCCATAAAAGGGTTAGGTGCAGTACTGATGCAAAGGACTAAGGTCATAGCTTACGCATCAAGACAACTAAAAGTGCACGAGAAGAACTACACAACTCATGACCTAGAGTTGGGAGCAGTGGTGTTTGCCCTAAAGATTTGGAGACACTACCTTTATGGTACTAAGTGTGTTGTATTCACTGATCATAAGAGTCTACAACACATTTTGAATCAAAAGGAACTCAACATGAGACAACGACGTTGGCTAGAGTTGCTTAGTGATTACGATTGTGAGATCCGTTATCACCCGGGCAAGGCAAATGTCGTGGCCGACGCTTTGAGTCGAAAGAGAGAGTTCTTAGGGTGAAGGCTTTGGTGATGACCATTGACTTAGACCTTCCATCCTTAATTCTCAAGGCTCAGAAAGAGGCAGTCGAGGAAGAAATTCTCAAGACTGAAGATGTTGAAGGAATGATAAAGAAGTTAGAAGCATGCTCGGATGGAACGTTATGCCTTGATAATAGGAGTTGGTTACCATGCCATGGTGACCTACGATCTTTGATTATGCATGAGTCGCATAAGTCAAAATACTCCATACATCTGGGATCTGACAAAATGTATCATGATCTGAAGATGTTGTATTGGTGGCCGAACATGAAGGCGGATATTGCTACATACGTTAGCAAGTGCTTGACTTGTGCCAAAGTCAAAGCCGAACATATGAAACCATCAGGATTATTGGTCCAACCCGAACTGCCAGAATGGAAGTGGGAAAGGATCACTATGGATTTCATTACCAAGCTACCAAAGACCGCAGCCGGATTCGACACGATTTGGGTAATCGTCGACCGACTCACCAAATCGGCTCATTTTCTACCCATCAAGGAGACCGATGGAATGGATAAGTTAGCAAGAACATACTTGGAGGAAGTAGTCACGAAGCATGGTGTGCCTGTGTCTATAATCTCCGACCGAGACAGCCGATTTACTTCACAGTTTTGGAAGTCACTGCAGAAGGCATTGGGAACGCAATTGGATATGAGCACTGCGTACCATCCCCAAACCGACGGTCAAAGTGAGAGGACCATTCAAACCTTAGAAGATATGCTGAGAGCTTGTGTGATTGACTTTGGAAATAGATGGGATAGACACCTCCCTCTGGTGGAGTTCTCATACAACAATAGTTATCACACTAGCATTAAGGCAGCGCCGTTCGAAGCACTGTATGGTAGGAAGTGTCGTTCACTCGTGTGTTGGGCAGAGGTCGGTGAAGCACAACTCACTGGACCCGAGATCATACACGAGACTACTGAGAAGATCTTTAAGATTAAGAGTCGTATGCAAGCCGCAAGAGATCGACAGAAGAGTTATGCTGACATAAGACGCAAACCCCTTGAGTTTGAGGTTGGTGATAGAGTCATGTTGAAGGTCTCACCTTGGAAGGGTGTGATTCGCTTTGGAAAGCGTGGAAAGTTAAATCCTCGTTACATTGGACCCTTCAAGATTATAGAGAGGATTGGCCCCGTAGCCTATCGTTTGGAATTACCCCAAGAGCTTAGCCGAGTGCATAATGTGTTCCACATTTGCAATCTGAAGAAATGTTTAGCCGACGAGACACTCGTTATTCCTTTGGAAGAGATTCAACTCGACGACAAACTTAATTTTGTAGAAGAACCGGTAGAAGTTATGGACCGTCAAGTCAAACAACTCAAGCAAAGCCGTATACCTATTGTAAAGATCCGTTGGAATGCGCGTAGAGGTCCGGAATACACGTGGGAACGTGAAGATCAATTCAAGAGCAAGTATCCTCATCTTTTCGCTAACCATCCTACTACAACAACGTCTTGATTTCGTGACGAAATCTCTAAAACATGGGAATACTGTGACATCCATCAAATTTCCATCTTAAATTATTCAGATAGTATGAGTACTTTAATTATTTACCGACGAGTTGTCGACATGAATGTGTTAATTATTTTGCTTTGCGGACAAAGCCCTTTTTAGGGAGAGCATATGTAACATCTCGAGTTTTTCACGTCTATTAAGTTTGAATGCAATACACGAAATTGGTGGGCGTATTATGTTTGTCGTATGTTTATTTGAAGTATTTACTAAATCACGTGAAGTCTCGCATAATTGCCTTTGTTTTGGATCGTGTGTCAAACTGTTATAGAGTCGTGTTTATTCAGTTTCGCGTCTAAAACTTAAATACCCGTCGAACCCGAGTCGAGTAGTACAACTGATACATCATGTACAAACATTTAAATATAAACCATTATTCACTTTTACTTCAAAAACTTGCTTAACAAGAGTCACATTTTTAGTTACAATTTAATCCTATAGTTTATTACCCACTAAGCACTACAAGACAGCACACATGCCTAGTTTACCCAAATTGGGTATATCACAAGTTACCAATTTCAGCTTGAATCTAACCCTAGACTAATAATACATGATTAAATACAAATCCAAAGTTTACCCAATGTCCAAACACAACACACAAAGTTTTTCACAGTCCAATATTACAATTACAAATCCTGTACAAGTCTTCCAAATACAAATTCCTGGGTAAAGTGAAGGAAGTGTCCAGCCGACCCATACATCTCGTCCACACCTGCAAAACCGAAAGAGTCAAGCCATCCATCTCGTCCGAACCTGCACACCGAAACTTAGCATCCCATTGTGAGTCTTTTTCGTCTCTTCGTTTTTCCTGTATGAGATCCTAGTTGTGCTCGTCTTTGACAAACCTGCGAAAAAAATCAAACGAATGTGTTAGTATTCGTCACGGTCTTATTTTAATTAAAAACTGAAAAGGATAAAACATAGTATTATTACTTGAACATGACCATGACCATTTTTGTCAATCAAACCGAGACCCCGACCAAGACCAAACCGAGACTCAACCCGAGACCCCAATCAAGACCAAGCCGAGACCCCAACCAAGACTAAACCGAGAACCAAACCGAGACCCAAACCAAACCAAACCAAACCGAGACCCAAACCGAGGCCAAACCGAGAACCAAACCAAGCCAACCAAGTTGCTTGTTTTCTGCCGAAACCATCATCAATCAATGTCACATAATCCAAATGTCTTAACCATTTTTTTTATTTTACAGAAACATCATAAAAACCCCCAATTATGTCGCGGGTATAAAACCCCCTTTTCAAATCAAAACCCTAGAAATTAAAAACCTTTTTAAACATGAAATTAATATTTTCTATAGTCCAAAACGCCACTTAATCATGATTTATCAACCGAATATAAAAACCCCAATTTTGTATAAACCCTAATTTGATTTTTATTAACTAAAACTCTAATTAAACACAATCTAAACCCGAATCCAATAGTTAATTTGACTGAAAACGAGTTATGCAAAAACCCCCAATTCACCGAAACCCTAAATCTTATAAAACCGATTATATGTTAAAATTAACATGATTTTATACAAGAAAACATTAATTAATCGTATTTAAACCCAAGATTTAGAGAAACCCCCAAATATTTCGAAACCCTAATTTATTTATTTCAAATCCGGGAGCCATATGGTTCTCAACAAGTTTATACAAGTTGTTTAAACCCACTGATCTTTTATAAATCGAAAATCAATTAACTTTTATTAAAAGAGAATAAGGATGAATAACTTATCTTTGTTTTGGAGAAGAATCATCTTAACCATGAGGATGAACGCCATCAGAAACCCAATCGGTTTGATGTGGGGATGAAACCCCACATCTCACGCGATCTAAACACCACAAACCACCCCATATATGATTGTTATATTCAAACTGAAAACATGATAGCCATGGAAGGATATGAACCGATCCAAATTAGATAGAGAGATAAGAGTGGGGCGGTAGGGATGTTTCGAGAGAAGAGAGAGAGAGATAACTCTCTGTTTTTGAGAAGTGTGTGAATAAACACACGTATTTACTCCTTTGATTCCTTGTTTATATCGCCAATGGGCTGGGCCGGGTCATATGACCCTTGGGCCGGTTTGTGAGTGGGAATATTGGGCTCATTTTGGGCCAGTGTTAAGTTTTGAGTTTATTTAAAGCCCAAGAACGAATTTTGTAACTTAAGGGTATAATTTAACCCGTAAAACCCGACCGTTTAATAACCGATTTTTATGTATCGTATTTTTCCGTAAACGTAAAGTTTTGTCAAGCACAACTAGGGTGTCGTGTCTTTTATTGGTATAACTTTTCGTATCGTAACCCGATCCTTATAATTAAATAGGTCGCGGCTAGCGTAACCGTACTCTCGAGCTACTTTTACTTTCGTCCTTTTTGCTGAATTACGAGGTGAGTTTGTAGCCCCATACTTAACTATTTTTATTGCTTTTTGGGGTGAGACATTGCTTGATTTTAACGTATGAACACAAGTGCATTTACTGATTTATATATTAGTCTAAGTCCCACTAAAAACCCAGTTGCTTTGGCCCGTGAATCGTGAACCGTTAATTACTTTGTGTAAGCGCGAATGTTATGGATATATCTTTCGGGATTGACGTCCCTGTCTGTCTTGTCCAACAAGGGGACAAGCGGGCACAGTTTCATTTGAGTCTGAGATAGGATGTCGTGGGTTTAGGCATCTAGTTTGGGCTACATTTATATGATTATACTGCCGGTGTTGTTAACGCTTCGGTGTCACGAGCTTAGACTGTAATAAATACTTTTGGGATGACTTTGTATCTGTTATATTGTCATCACTTTTGGGAAAATCTTGTGGTTCATTAAACATATCAAATTAACTAAACCTATGAACTCACTAACTTTATGTTGACACTTTAGCAATGTTTTTCTCAGGTATTAAGAAGGAAGATGCTAAGTGAGGTCTCATGCATTGCCGTCATTTCTTTGAAACCAAGATCATTTGTACTATTTGAGAAAACTATGTTTTGTAACTGTATCCAGTTTTATGCTTCCGCACTTGGTTAAAACTATTTATTTTATTAATTACAAGTGATCTATTTTCCGAACGTCCCATTTAGAGGTCGTTCTTTGTGACTGTGTGTGTATGATAATCATGACGTCACCACTCCCTTGTCGCCATTATACTCTGATATTTTGGGAGTGTGACACATAGCATATATGGCTGTTGTGGAACCGGATTTCCTTGCCGTCGTAGCAAAATTCGGAAATTCGTTTAACGTGACCACCATATACAATCTGAGCCTGCTCATTTATTGCACCACATTTTGGTGTGGAGCATTAAGTTGCACAACTAGACATACGTTTGGAAAATGGAGTTGTAAAAAAAAATAGAACTGTGTTCTTTCCTTTTAGAAAACAAAAATGGTAGTTTGAAAGAGTATTAGAGTTAACACATGCCTTATTCAAAGAATGAAATAATGAGGCCTGGTTGCTTCTAAAGATAGTAAGATTATGTTTATTCACCACCTCTTCCGACCCAACTTTTTATTAAGATATTATTTTCTTACTCCTTCACCTATATAATTTATACATACAACCAATCTCAACTTTTGTTTTTATCATTTATCAATAATCCAACCCTACTAATCTAAACTTTATCAAAATTCAACTTTAACCAAAATTCGGATAATACTATTTAACCAATCTAATACAACTTTAACTAAAATTCGGACGCTACTAAAAAATCCATCAAAACTTATGTCTAATTACCCAATTGTGATACTAACCCAATATGTTTACCATAAAGCCCATTTAACAAACAAAATACAAGACTTACTCTAATTATTATCAAACACAAGAAAAAAGTCAAAAAACAACCACCATTTTTACTCTCTCCTTTCATTTGCAGCCACCACTTTACCTTCTCATTTCATTTCACCAACATTAAAACTGAAACCAGGGCCGTCTTTAGGGGAGTGCAATAGGTGCGATCGCACAGGGCCACCGCTTAACGAGGGCCTCCAAATTTCATGTCCTTCTATTATATATGTAGATAATATGATGCTCGAGTTTAATTAATTCATATAGTTTTCATACACGTGTATTTTATTCTTGTGTTAAAGGGTCTCTTGGCGGTGATGGCACGGGGCCACCAAAATTCACGAGACGGCCCTGACTGAAACCCAATACTTGTTGTGATGTTTTGATTTTGATGCTATGATTCTTAAAACCCACCACTAAACAAATACAATTTAATTGTCATTGTTCTTAAAACCCACCATTAAACTAATACCATCTTGATGTCATGTTTTCAGGTTGTGGTTTGTTGGCAGGTTAAGAGTGCGACATGTGGCAAGTTAGCTTGAAGATTTGGAAGTCATGAAGCGATTTGGTCGTGGCTTTCTCTTTCATTCTTCTCTATTTACTTAATATAGTATTGGATGTGTTTTGTCTTTTACCCTTCGATCGATCATCTCAGTTCATGAATAAACATGGTCTAATGAAGAATTCCCAGGTATGTTTCTTTCTGTTTCATACTACCATGCATTAGAATGCTAAACCGAACATGCACATCAAAATAGAAACTCATCCATCTTTTGGAAACTTAAGTCTAATATTTATTTTGGTATATTACATACACGTTATCCATGGGCATTCACTATCGAGTATTCGTATATTCACGACAAATTAAATGTAATATCAATTAAAAATTTATCATCTTTTACTATTCGCTTCAAAATTATGCTGCTTCATAGGTTTTCTGCGTGTTTCTTGCAGGTCGGTATGGTGGGAAACGGGACTCGGCTAGCATAGCAACCAACTTGCTTGAACTTACTTGGAGTGAACGGTGATGGTAATTGGCAAT
This sequence comes from Glebionis coronaria, assembly GCA_025667525.1. Classification (NCBI taxonomy): domain Eukaryota; kingdom Viridiplantae; phylum Streptophyta; class Magnoliopsida; order Asterales; family Asteraceae; genus Glebionis; species Glebionis coronaria. Next base: position 608,910,919 of record CM046875.1, on the reverse strand, counting down.
AAGTGGTTTTTTGACACCATCGAGAGAGAATAACATGGCTACCAGCTTCAGAGATTATAAAAGGTACATTCTTTAAGGCTAGGGGGAGTGGTAACTAAAAATCCCACCGCCACGTCAGCTCCACCTCAGCTTTCTCTTTCCTCTCACTAACCCACTCAAAACTCACCTTTCAAGGTTCTTAAGGAAAAAAAAACCCACCACCACCTCACCTCCACCTCATCTTTCCACTATCACTTTTATTTAACTTATTTATAAAATACATACTTTTATTCCATCAAAATTAAAAAACGATACACGCGGGTAAATACAAACATTAAAAATATTAGGCATTATTAGCCAAGTGCTGGATTAAATCGGATCGAAGGTTTTGATGCACTTGAGCTGATCTGATGTATCCCATAACAGCATGAATTTCTTCCGTGCTTCGTACCAGATCGTCCGGTTGGTGTGCTTCTCCTCGGAACCATTTGGGACTTATCGCATATTTTTTGTGTTTACGAATCATATTATGCATTATGATGCATGCATACATCATATTAACAAGTCTTTCTTTCTTCAAAGCACGTGCTGGATTGGCGATTATGGCCCATTTCTTTTTCAGAACACCAAACGCGCGTTCCACATCCTTTCTTGCCGATTCTTGCTTCCGCTTATACAATATTCGACTGTGGTCATCGTTAGATGGTTCTGGAATCGTCTTAACAAGTGGAGCTAATTCGGGGTATATCCCATCAGTAAGATAGTATCCAAATGGATAAGTAACGCCGTTAGCCGTAAACGGGACCTCTGGTGCTCGTCCTGTTTTCAAATCGTTAAACAAAGGGGATTGATATAACACATTGATGTCGTTGTTAGACCCAGAAACACCAAAGAAAGCATGCCATATCCACAAGTCTTCCGACGCAACAGCTTCCAACAAAATGAACGGATTCGATCCGTGATCACGTCTAACATATTGCCCTTTATGGGCGTACGGACAACCAAACCACTCCCAGTCCGTACAGTCTAGACTTCCTAGCATCCCAGGGAAACCGTGCTTCCTTTCGTGATGTTGATATAGTAATTCAACATCACTCACCGTGGGTTTTCTCAGATATTCTGGCCCATAAATCGCCCTTATAGCAGAACAAAAATGATCAAGACTTTCCCGTGAAGTTCTTTTAGAGATTTGCAGATATTCATCTAAAAAGGCTGGAACAATGCCGTATGCCAATTGACGAATTGCAGAAGTGCATTTCACCAATGGAGCAACGCCTTCTCTTCCGGTACAGTCGATATTTGAATTAAAGTAAGGATCATGTGCAGTTACAGCCGTAACTATATCGTTGAAAAGTGATCGATCCATGCGATATGTCTTTCGGAATGCACGTTCGTCGTAGACCGGGTTGTCAGTGAAAAACGCGGCAAGTAAACGATCATGGGCACCATAACGATCTCGATTAACCGGGTTTCTCGACACTTTTTGTCGTCTATTTCGGAAAAACGCCATAGCTTTTGCTAGAAACCGGATACGAGGGCTATTCATCAAAGTTTCTTCATCTTCGATCATTAGATCGGGGTACATAAATGTATATTCATCAATGTTTTCCATGCTAAAAATTTAAAATTTATAAAAGATGATTTTTTTGATTGAGAGAAAGATGAAATGAGAGATATGAAAAAAAGAAGAAATGAAAATGAGGATTATATAGAAATAAAATGGGGATGAAAAAGAAAGATTTGGGGTAGTGTGAATGGTGAAAAACTCACCTGTAGCGAGTTTTTTTTTCCCTGGGAACCACAACCCACGCGTGGGTTTTTAAGGTAGGATTGTGGGGTTCATAGCAACCCACGCGTGGGTTTTTGCCACATGTATCCCACCCGTGGGTTTTTTGCACCACTCCCCCCAGCCTAAGAAACGAGATAGATGAGGAGGCATATATAGTCTATTAAATGTGACCGTGTGTAAATGGTTAGGAGCTTTAGACATACGTTTTGTCAAATGAAAATTTAGTAGTCAGTTATAGATTGGAAAAAAGTTATCGCCTTTTACCCAAAACGGTTGTTACATGGAAACTATCACCGCCTAATTTGATCAACTAGCATAAAACAGTAATATACATATATAAAAACTTAGTATGATGAGTATGAAGTTCAGACCAAGAAACACATTATAAGTGAAGTGACGAAAAGATGAAGATTTATATAGGTATGAATAAAAAATTGTTATATAAAAGGTAAACAATATAGGGGTATTGTGTAGCACACAGATCTTAGGCGGTATGTAAAAAGAAGGGAATGTGAAGTTTATTCAACTAATAGTGTCTTGTTTCCTAGTCGTTTCAAAATGGATATATAAGGGTTATTATTCTCTATGTCACCTTGCTAATTGACAAATTTCACATGTTTTTTTTCTCAAATTTGTTAAACCACAATCGAAACAAAAAATATTAGTTATGTAGACTCACTAACCTAGTGACTCACGCGAAACTATTAAGCATTTGCAGCGGCTTCCAAAGGAATTGTTCACGTAAGTAAATATCTTGATCGTCAATTGCTATGGATGGTTTATTTGTCTTTTGTTTTATCAGGAAAGATAAAAGACGGGAAGAATGATGATGTAGCACTAAATCAGTACCATCTTACACGGTATTTTCTTTGTTTATTATTTTGTTTTTATAATTTTGGCGCCTTTAGCTCCTAATGTTTTACTACGTAGTAAACGACTTTGTTCTTCTACTAAGGAGTATATTATAAAAATACTATTCTCATTTATCTAGATACAATTGCATATTGATTTCCTTTTAACTTTTCCATTTCTTTTTTATTTCATATACTAATACACTATCTGAATATATTTGTAGGTCTATTTTTGCTACATACCTATCGTTTTCTAACAAGATTCGTGAAATGTGTGTGGTTTTATCATTGGCAAAGTTGGGAGCAGTTCAAGGAACTGCGTTCGAGGATGCATTCAGAACCGCAACGGCGCAACTGGTGAAACATGTCTGGAATTTATGTTATGCATGCTTGCAATTGTAACTTGATGTCTTAGTTTTCTTCTTTGATAGTAACTTTTTTGTAAACTATAGTATGTGTTACGAGTTTAATGAAAGATCAAGGGAGATTCAAATTGAGCCAAATTTTAGTATTCTTGGATATTTCACTATAAGAAAAAGGTCTTTTAATGACACACAGAAAGTGACAGAAAATGTCCAAAAAAGTGTCACTAAAAGACTTTCTCTTTCACCTACAGTTATAAAAAGTGTGAGTTAAAGTCCTGCTGGTAAAAATATACAGTGACACCCTTTACTGACACTTAATAGTGACATGACAAGTTGAAACTATCTCTAACATACACAATCTGTCACTATAGGTGTTACTATGGCCAACTATAAAAATGCTATAGAAATGCTATAATATTTCTATTCTAATTAACACCCAAAAACTAATACAATTAATAACAAAAAAATCGAGATTCAAATATATTTATTATTTCAACCACATCTCGATACAGACCCAAGTATTTTCCAAACCACAAACAAAAAGCGAACTTTATCAAGTGTGAAATGCAAGTATGATTATCACAATTCAATGAAATACAATGAAATACAACTGAGTTTAAGAAAGAAAAAACTGGCCACGCTCAGGCTTCACAATCGTTCACGTCGCTTTTAAAATTCCATTGGTTCTTGTAAACAATACGTAATCATGATAATAATAATATAACAAAAAAGCAATAGATAACCATATAAAGCTGGAAGTAAAGTAATATTTAAGAGTTTACTTAAAATTAGACTTATGTTTACTAACCTCTAAGGCCATTGTCTTGATTCTGCCTAAACAGATCCAACGACAAAGAGATGCAAGCCCGGAACCTTTTATATTTTGAGCAGAGCAAAAGCGACTTCAAGATCCTAAAGAAACACCTCTCCAATCATCCAACCAGATGGACAATATTGCACTGCAGTCATAAGATCCTAAAAGCATTTTTTAAATATTAGATACGTTGAAACGACTTGAAAATCAAGGTGTGGATCAAAGATAACTCACAGCTCTCCAGCTTTTGTCAAAGAAGATGAAAGCGGCACATCCCACTTCTACCAAGATGAATATTATCAGAAGTATCGAATAATGCGGTTCTTTAAGGACTATCCACAAAACCAAAAAAGGAATACCAAAAAGATTATCCTTTTATTTAACAGACTAGGCTTTTGATTATACGGGTTTAAAATTTATAGATTCCTTTACTTCGAATTTACTTTTTATCTAGAATAGAAATATAACAGCATCATAAAAAGTAGGATACACAGGTAAGGCAGCACCCATTCCGCGTGGCAGCGCCAATGCAACCGAAACAGGATATGACAAAGAGAATTGCACCTACGCCAATAAACAGATAAATGAACCTGCATCAAAGAAAATTATCTGCCATCAACAACTCTATGATTGTAGATTTTAACCATTTTCTATGATAAATTCAGGTACACAAAGCATTTTCAATTTTCAAAGCCTATAAACATTGTTTACACGCGAAAGATAAATTTCAGTAAACTAAATGAAGGATAAACTACTTGCTAGTTATTAACATAATTGGTTATATAGAGAAACATATCCCTAATCGAATGTGAAGTTCTGCAGGCTAGTATATAGTGAAATGCATGGCATCGCCCATAATCGCTGAGAAACAAGTTTGTGGCAGAAAGGTAAACAAAATGTGATGCAGAGTGTATGCACATATGGAAAATGCTAGTTGGATAACTCACATGTGGGTAGTTGATGTTCCAGTAATGATGTCAACACCTATTTAAGTTATAGTGCGAAGAAAAAGGCTAGAAATAGCTGAAGGATGTCACTAGATATGCCATCAGGCAAAAAGATGCAATCTAGTAAAGAAAGTATAAGAGCCAAGAGCCCCTACCTAATTCCTTTCAAACAACGACCCGAGTCCCAAATTTTAAATTTGGATTAAGCTGAAATTAACTCAAGTTATTACAGGATCAAACCTTCAGTCTTCGGTTGTGTAAGATTAAGCTGCAACTCTTACTTAATACCATATGTGTTGCTCATGATTAATCTAACATCTTTGTTTTCATCGGCCCTCGTTCCCTAATAAGTACTGTCGTAACTAAAGCGATGTCATATCACATCACAAACTTAGCATGACAACAAGGTACAATAATTTTGTTTATCATAAATACTAAAACTCACATGGACAAACGATACTAAAAATAGAAGAGACACATTACCAAGCAGTAGGCAACTTATCATAAAAGTCAGGGGCATCCACCGAAACAGCCATAAGTAAAGGGCGTCCAAGCTGTATCAATTCTTCATGTGATCGTACAACATGTACATCATCCACTTCCTTTTCGTACATAACAAACAGGTAAATCCCGTATCCCACCATAGCCAAACCCAAAAGAGTCAATAAAAAGTTGAGAAGCTTCAGCAGACACTCCAAAAATCCGTTACAAGCCATCCTTGCACTGTTTCCACTGAAATAAAAAACGCAAAGTCAATAAACAAGAAGCTAGGCTGTGTTTGGCGACAAGCTTATTAGAGCATTTAGTGTTTAGAATATGATGCTTGTCTGGGTGATATGAGCTTAATTACTCATATCATTTATTGCTTAAAACAATGAAAATATGCACATAATGTATCAAAAATTCCTTGGATATGCTTGTTTCTTGTTTTCATGTGTGTAGGTACCAAGTTCGCGAAAACCGAGGAAAACCGACACGAGAATAAAGAAAAAGATCAAAGAGCCAAAATCGAGTTCGATTTAGAGGATTTCAAGAGAAAACGGGCTTAGTGGGTCCCACAATGGGGTGAATGGGCTCAAAAGCCCATTAAAGTTACAAGTTAATTTCATGAATTGTTTGAAAATCCATTAGGCCCAAAACAAAATGAAAGGAACGGATGGGAAAAGTTCTTGGGCCCAAGCCCAATTCAAAAATATTATAAAAGAAAACAAATGAACGATTTGTGTTTTGTTTACTTTATACGTTTTTTATTAAAACGTATATCATTCACGTTTTTTTTTACCTCAATTAAATACTTCATAACCCCAACCGTCCCACACACACACACCACGTTTCTTTTTTTTCTCTCTCAATAAACTAATACTTTCGATACAACCTAAGTTTTCTTCTTCCCTAACCTTTCTTTTTTACCCCAAACCTGCTAAAAATCTACTATTCACCAAAACCCTAGAATGGGTAATAAATCAAATTGATATGGGGGTTTTAATCCCACGTGTTTATCACGTGTGGGGGAATTAATTCCCCCAATTTTAAGGAAGAGAGAGGTGGATCAAGAGAGCTACATGGCCGATTTTGAGTGGATGCAACACCTCATTGCCCAAATCCCACCAATCACAATGCTTCAAACTAGCACAAGTAGCCCAGATTGGTGCCAGCTTGGCAATCTGTGTGACCAAGAGCTAATATCCACCCTTGGATCCAAACTGAAAAGAGAGAGAAGGATAAGAAGGAAGATTGAAGGCTTAGAATTGAATGGAATATCCCCTCGTATATGCGAATATCCGCATCATCAAGCCCTGGGGAGGCTATAAATACCCCCGAAAATTATCATGTATTCATCCCTTTTTCTTTCTTTACTGTTATTATGCTTAAATTAGTGTAGGATAATCATTGTATTTCTTTTCAAAAGTATTGTACGAATCTCGTTTATTAATAAAAGTATTTCGATTTAATCGTGTCTTAAACTCTCGTTTAATCTTTATTATCTTTGAATCTGCTTTAAGTTTTGATAATATAAAAATTATTTGAATAAGCTAATTAATAGCTTATTTTGAATAATGTAAGAGAAGTTTTGGGATCAATCTTTTCCATACTGGAAAAGCCAATAAAATCTGTTTGGATGAATGTTGGTGGTTCGTTGATTATCGGTAGTCCATAAGGAGGTTCATGGTGGCTAGTTTTCGGTTCATAGGTAGCTCAGCGCTAGCCTACTTCCCAATGGCATCATCAAAAGGTGCAAGTCTCGTTTAGATTATTGATTTAACTTAAAAAGTGTTTTTTTTAATCTGCTTGTTTTGGTTAATCTGCTACAGCTTGATTGTTAATTGATTGAGATTTGGTAGTTGATTGTTAATTGTTAATTGTTTTGGTAGTTAATTTTCTCGTTTAATATCTTTGATGAATCTGCTCTATGTATGATGGTGAATCTGCTGGTTTTGATTAGTATGCTATAGCTTGAGTATTAACTGAATGAGAGTTAGTAGTTTAGTGATTTAGCTTTACTAATATTTAGGGGTGTCATTCGGTTCGGTTATCGGGTTGTTCGGTTTATTCGGTTCGGGTTATTCGGTTAATTTTTTTTTCTGAGTCAACCCGAAAACCAAACCGAACCGAAATAGATTTCAACCGAACCGAACCAAAAACCGAATTTGAATTCGGTTCGGTTTTCGGGTTGACCCGAATAACCCGAATTTTCTGAATTTTTCAAAAAAAATATATAATTATATAAATATTTAGAAAAAAGGTTATTTCAAGTATAAAATGATATTTTTATATTAAAAGTATGTTTTAATAACTAGTTTGCATGTATAAGGATTAAATTAAATTTTAATAACTCTTATATATATATATATATATAAATTTATAAAAAATATATATATATTTATAAAATTTCGGTTTTCGGTTCGGTTCTCGGGTCCGACGGCCAAACCCATACCCAACCCGAAAACCATATTTGTAGTTCGGTTCGGTTCGGTTATGACCCAAAACCCGAATTCTATTTTCGGTTCGGTTCTAGTTCGGGTTCGGTTCGGTTCGGTTTTCGATTTTTGTGGGTCAAACCCGAATTATGGACACCCCTACTAATATTGAACATTTGGCTAGAAGTCGATTGAATATTGTTGCTAAATTTATTCTAGTTACTGACTTTTGCTCTTGAGTTATGTTGAATACAGGTCAGGATTGAGTTTAAGTAATTGTAGGATGAGCATTTAATTTAGACTGCTTTTTATTCCGATTGAGTTCATAAGATTTACTAGTTGTTAATCTTGAGTAGGTTTTCTAGCTTGATTAATGTTAGTTTCTGAGTACTTTTAGGTCTGTGTATGCTATATTGCTCGGATTAATATGAGTTGCTAGTTTGAGAGTCAGGTAGAGTTGAGCTTGTGTTTGAATAAATCTGTTTAGTGAACTTTCAGTGATGTTATTTGCTGAATGAATGAATGTTGCAATGGGGTTTATTGCTTAGTGTAATTGATTTGTTTTATTTTTAGTCTAATGTTTAGTAAATTCTGAATCTTTGCTAGAAACGGATTGAGTTAATTTTAGTTTGAATGTGGGATAGATAAGATGATTTTTCTACATTTTTGGTATTTTGTTTACTGAGTTTTAAACTTTAATTGATTTTATGTGATATATTGCTATTTTGTTCATAACAGCTTATCAGTCTAATTGACTGATAAGCCCAAAAGCTGCTGCCCTCACAGCTTTTCTTGCTTACAAGCTCATAAAAAGTCACCCCTGTGACTTGATATCTTGTTCTGTCAAAAATTTTATTTCACAAAAATTATGTCCCTCATGGGAATCGAACTCGCGACCTCGCGTTTCACTACACTGCGTGATATCCACTTAGGCTAATTGCCTTTTTGAGTTTACTTTTCATAATTGAATTAATATAGGGTATCTGACTTTTAGCAGTTTGTTATCTTGAAAGGTTGTGTCACGTTTTATCTTTTATATAACTTTTTATTATAATTTTAAATAAAGTAAATTAGTTTTAAATAGTTTTTTTTTAAAAAATAGATTAAAAGGTTATTAAATAGATTTATTATATAGATTTTTAAATAGATTAAATTTTAAATAGTTTTAATTTTTAATAGTAAGTAATTGTATTTTAGAGTTAAATATAGCGGGGTTTACGATTCATGCACTTTAGGATAGTTTTAATTAGCTTAAAATTCGTAGACTTTAACTTTAGTTTAAAAATAATCAACGACACATTCAAATCGATTGTCCAAATCAAAACGAAACGTCTCAAATTTACTTGATCTTCGTGTACAACGAACTTGGTTCACCCACGTGTTTAATCGTATCCGTCTTTGACTTATTTATGGTTAATTACTTTTTCCTAAAGGTAATTACCTAAATTTGTCCTATAACGTATATGTGTCTATCCACGATACATCAAAAATTTTGGCGCCGCTGCCGGGGATCTTGTGTACGATTCGCTTTTGTGGAGATTTGTTGATCGTGGATTTGAAGACCCTTTCCGTCCTCGGAAAGTTTTGTTATTTTTCTATTAAGTAGTATGTATCGTTTTTCTCGTTTTTTGTGAATAATATATTGTATTACGTAGAACAATAATTTTAAATACTTTTCAAATAAGCCTTAGTTGGGATTTCATCACCTAGCTATTGTATTCGAACCCAAAACAAAAATGAAGGCAAAATAGATAAATTCTAATAAGAAGTTTGAACTCGATTTATACAAACTATAAGGTGGGTATAAGGCGACGTGCTATAAAAGGCCGTCTAAGGAAAAAGGTTTTTAAGTGCTTTGTGCCACCTCGTTTCCCCGCTTGCTTGTGCGTATATTGAGAGGGACAACCTATTATTGGTTTGCCGACTCAAGTAGTATTAAATCTTATTTTTTGTTGTTTACTTATTGAACCTCGAGACGTTTAGGTTTTCACCTATCGTTTCAAAGTCGACCGAGGGTAATTTACTTCCATAGTAGTTATCCTTATTCCTTGTTTTTTATCGATCATTTTTTATTGAGCAATACCAAATAAAATACCAAAAATAATCTTCTTCTTGTCTAATTTCTTTTCTTCAATCCTCTAAATTCTCGTCTTTGTAGTGTATGCAATTACGTTCTTCTCGTCTTGTGATTGATTTTAATAGGCTTGAAAATATTCCTCGTAGAAATAGAAATCGTCAACAACGAATAGTGGACCCCGAGCTTCCACCTATTGTTGTAGAGATGGCCGATAACCGAACAATGGAGGAATTGCTCCGTGCACCCACCGAAGGGTATGGGGAAGCAATCGTTGTGCCGGCTATTTTGGCGGATCATTTTGAGATTAAGACGGGTCTTCTATCGCTCATTCGTGCCGACCAATTTCGTGGCAATGAGGCCGATAGCCCGCATTCTCACATACGGAATTTTAATCGAATTACCTCGACTCTCAAGTTTAGAGATGTGCCGAATGACGTGATTAAGCTCATGCTTTTTCCGTACTCGCTCGAGGGTAATGCTAAGCTTTGGTATGAGAAAGAACCACCGGGTTCGATTTTAACTTGGGATGATTTAGTGTCAAAATTTATGAATTACTTCTTTCCACCGTCCAAGACAACACACTTTAAAAATGAGATAACTAGATTTGAACAAAAAGTGCATGAATCGTTTGGGGTTGCTTGGGAAAGATTTAAGGATTTGTTAAGACAATGTCCACACCACGGTTTCTCGGAATTGCATCAAATTAATACTTTCTATAATGGGCTTAATATGATTGAACAAGATTCTTTAAATGCCGCCGCGGGTGGTAATCTTTTAAGAAAAACACCGAGAGACGCGTGGAGGATAATTGAGGATAAGTCTAGAGCACAATATTCACGAAACACACCGGGTGTTTCCAATGTGAATTCATCTAATCCCGAGATTTCTAGATTGGATTCTAAGATTGATAGTGGATTTGCGACTTTGTTGAGTGAGATTAGGAAGAATCCTCATGGAACGATTAATATGATTGAGAATGTTTGTGTATCATGTGGTGGAGCACATCCTAATTATGCTTGTTTGAACGCGGGGTTTGATGAAGCTAGTGCTTTTGCCGCGACGGGAACTTATGGCTCCAACGGTCAAGTTCCTCGTCAAAATCATGTTGCTCCACCGGGTTTTCCACCGGTTCAAAATAGGTATAACAATGGAAACAATGGGAATAATTTTAACCGTGGTAACCAAGGGAATTTCAATCAAGGAAATGGGTTTAATGCTAATCAAAACAATCAAGGTTTTCAAGGGAATAATCAAAATGATTTGTCAAGTTACATGAAATCAAATGAGGCAAACATGAAAGCTTTTCAAAATAACATCCAAGGGCAAATTAATACTTTGAGGCTTGATTTTCAAAATACGATTAAAGGGCAAAATAACAAGATTGAGCTTAATCAACAAAGGCTAGAACAAAGTCAAAATCGTATGCACCAAAGTTTGGAACAAAGTCAAAATAAGTTGCTTTCGATGTTTGAGGGATTCATGTCTAAACCGTCATCTTCTTCGGGTTGCTTACCTAGCAATACCATTCCAAACCCGAAGGGAGAGCTTAAGGCCGTAACCGTTTATGATGATTGTGAGGATTTAGATGAAGTGATTGAGTTTAAGCCTCCACCTAAGGAAACATTTCTAGAAGTCACCAAGGCTACTTTGAATGTGATTAGTACCTCGGTTTTCTTTGATTTCTTCCCCGAGAAATATAAAGATCCGGGTCAATTCTTGATACCTTGTGTTTTCAATGAGCTTGGGGTTTGCAAAGGCCTAGCCGATCTAGGAGCGAGCATTAACATCATGCCCCTAGCCCTTTGGAAGACAATTGACTATGCACCACTTAGTTCTACTCGTATGATCATTGAGCTTGCTAATGGAACCACCACTCGACCGGTTGGTATAGCGGAAAATGTCATAATGAAAGTGGGAAACTTCTTGTACTTAGCTGATTTTGCTATAGTCGATTATGAAACCAATCCTCGTGTGCCAATTATTTTAGGACGACCATTTTTGTGCACGGCCAATGTTTTAGTTGATATGAGGAAAGAGGAAATTGAGTTGTTTTATGGAGATAAAAGCATTGTTTTTAAACCGGAAAAGATTCCAAGATTTGTTGCTAAGAAAATTGAAAGTGTTAAGCTTGTTGAAGCAATTGAAAATGATAAAAAAGCTATTTTTGATAAAGGTGTTTTTCCAATTTTGGAAACTTCTAATTGTGATAAAGGAAAGTCAAAATCAAATGAAGAAGCTTGCTTTGTTGAAACTTGTTGTAACCTTTCCTCATCTTCACTCACTCCACACGAGGATGATAGTGCTAAGATTGAAAAACAAATTGATGAATACTTAAGTGAGCCATTCGATGCTAGTGAGTTTGTTAATGAGAATTTTGATCCCGAGAGTGACATTGCTTTAATTGAACAATCTTTGAAAATGGACTCATTTTCACTCTCTTCTATGGATCATGTTGATGTTCCTAAGGCACAATCTTCATTTGAAGAGCCTTTGATTCCTAACTTCACACCGAGTGAGGTTAGTGACTATTCATGTGATAAGTTCATCGATGAACTTTTTGCTATCCTTGATCCACTTCCACGGGGAAGTGAAGACGTTTCCGATCTCGAGATCGAACGTGATTCTTGTGTTTTACCTACCATTCTCGAGGAATTCGTCGATGAATTGCCTTCAAATGAGAATGATGATCTCGTATCCGAATGTGACACATTCGATACTTTGTCGGAAATTTCTTATGATGACAAGATTGATGACACCTTTGTGACCTACTCAAATCCTCTCTTTGAACCTTCAATGAACAATAATCCGTTGTTTCAAGAGGATTTTGAGAACATCATGCCTCCTACATCTCACAACCGTTGTGATGATGAGCTTCTTATGAAGGAGGATGATGAGTTTCTTTATATAGACATTCCTTCGGAATTTGAGGAAGAGTCTAATGAAGGTGATGAAGACTCTTGGTTTGATCACCCGATTTATGATGATGACAATGTTGACCCGGATGGAGAAATTACTTTTGATCCTATTATCCTTCCCACTCGCTTTGATCTTAATGTGCGGGTTTTTCATGCGACTCGTTTTGAGTACCATGACCCCTTTATTCATATTCAAAAGAGTGAAAAGGTTAACAAAGTCATGCAAGTTGAAACCACCATGGTTGAGACTTTTATCCCACCATTATTATGTGCTTCATATGCTTTAGGATTAGCATGGGGGGACGACACCTTGTTGTCTATTCCTTTCTCCACCGAGGACGAGGTATTCGATCCCGGAATCGTTGATTTAGGGAAATCTCGGCCTTTCACCGATGCAATAATTGAAAGACTTTTCGATCATCTTGGTGCGAGTTTATCTCGTGGAGCCTGCTACATCCATACGATTAGTTGTGACTACCATCTCTTGTTAGAGATTTGTGTTAGAGTTTTATCCTTTCGTTTGTCATCCGACAACGAGGATGAGATCTTTGACCCCGGCATCGTGCTTTGTGTTGGATTTTATCTTAATATGCCGGTTTGCACCACTTTCCCTAAGGACCAATGAATGCGGGGATCGAGTCGAGCTCATGACTCGGTGAACAAAAACGAGTCATTCTATCTTCTTTCTATTTTCTAACATCTAATAAGGCTTGATCTTTCAAGCTCGTGCTCGTGATTTGTTGTGTTGTGATCTTAGGTATGACCCTTATATTTGAAGACTCTCGTGTTCGGTTTTTGCCGGTCCACTTGATCTTCCATTCTTTGAATGCCAAAAAGGGGCACACTTTCTTACCCTTGATTTTTATCAACTAACGTTTTATCTTGAGGCATAATTAATAAACGGCTTATAGATTTGCGTGCTCTTTCCATGCTAGGAGATTGCATTAGACTCTTCGTGTCTTAGCAAGGAGGTGTTACTCTTGAGCTAAGAAACATTGAGGACAATGTTTGGTTTTAGCATGGGGGAGTCAATCGATATAATCGCTTGCAATTGCTTTTGTCGTGTCCAAACGTATTGTTTTCTCATTTTTCAATAAAATTTTAAATTTTTTATGTGATTTTTAAGTTTTAATAGATAAAATAAGTGTTTTTGACACGAATGTAGGCTTTCAATAAGAATAGTTTTTGACTCGACTCGGTTTTTAACCTTAGCTTTTCCTTAACGTATTTGAATTAAGTTTTGCTAGGCTATTATATAGGGAGCTTTAAAACGCGAAGGTCTTAATTCATATGAGTTAAGGACAAGAACTTTTCGCAAGCTCCTATAATTGATCCTAGAAAGTCGTTTATCAAGGGAACTTTAAAACGCAAATTCTAAAACTTGTAAAAGTATAAGAAGATGCAAGATCCTATAGATGACTTGAAAACCCAAAACTTTCATTTGATAGGCTAAGTATCCATTGATTTCATTCTTGGAATTTTACAATATGGAGAACAAGAGATGATAGAGCCATTTATAAGTGTGGTATTCTTTCGGGAATTTATGTGAGTTAGTTATGAGCTTATTCTCCCATCGCTTGTTAATAATTTTAATTGCAATAAATAATGTTGAACGATTTGAAAAGTTACTTAGCTTCTAGCCCAAGATCGTTTAAAAGTTGCTCGGTATGGATTAGAGTTCATAGCCAAGGCATAACTTATTGAAGCGGGATGCGAAGATTGGCGAGTCCAAAAAGGTCCTAACAAGACATGAGGGCTATGTTTTATTGCTAAAGATCTCAAGTGATGTGAAGACTCATTTATCAAAAATCAATATGAAGGATCGAGACACACGACGAAAAGCAAAATACTCCCAAAAAGTCATGGAGAAGTCTATCCAAAAAGACCAAAAATAAGGTATGAGGATAAATGAAGCCAAGTCCAAAAAGGAGGCGGATCGTTGTTAATCAAAATCCCAAGTAAAGATTGGAGAAAAATGAAGAAGTCGTGGTCCAAGTATGAATCTCTCAAAACTTCAAGTGAAGAAATATTATGAAGAGAAGACCATTATTTCGTGAACGTCTCTCAAGGTTGGAAGTATTAAGTCATTGCCAGATATCGATCCGAGAAAGGTCTCAAATCGCGAAACAAGTTATGCCAAGATATGAACTTTATGAGAGCCCGAGAAGCAGTTTTAAAAGATTTTGTCCTTTAGCTAACTATTGATTAAATCGTTCACTTTATTTTCGGCCTAATAAATTATCGAAATAAGTCAACAATGCATCCTCGTGATCATTCTAGACAACAATAAAATATAAGAGATACACATAGGAATAAGGGAGTCTAAGTGATTAATTGGCCCACATGAGTTCGTGTTAGTTTACCAACTTATAATAACAATGATCTTGTTTTTGCACTTGGCATAGAAAAGTGAAAAGTCGGGGACGATGAATCTATTTGAGTTTTATGATCCTTAAAGTTATTTTATGTATTTGCAAAATAAATTGTCAAAAAGTTGAATAATGGTGTAGTCATAGTTTAATTTTATCATTGCGTGAGGACACGGCAATTGCTTAGCATGGGAGAATTTGATATGAGCTTAATTACTCATATCATTTATTGCTTAAAACAATGAAAATATGCACATAATGTATCAAAAATGCCTTGGATATGCTTGTTTCTTGTTTTCATGTGTGTAGGTACCAAGTTCGCGAAAACCGATGAAAACCGACACGAGAATGAAGAAAAAGATCAAAGAGCCAAAATCGAGTTCGATTTAGAGGATTTCAAGAGAAAACGGGCTTAGTGGGTCCCACAATGGGGTGAATGGGCTCAAAAGCCCATTAAAGTTACAAGTTAAT